>BQMF02000127.1:0-600000 GCA_027922465.2 Turritopsis dohrnii | reverse complement strand
GGTTGATTGAACTATGCCAGTGTACTCGTTTTCCGTCTTCAGTATAAACAAATCATGCACACTAAGGAAAATGAGTAAATTCATCACAAGTATATTCGTTTTTCGTAGTGCACTAATTTTTCTCTTTCCCAGTACGTGAGACGAGTATACTCGTCATCGTTGTTCACACTTCCTGATGTTAAAAATGTGTTTTTAAAAGCCTGTTAAAAATGAAAAAAAGTACATACGTCCATAGTTCCAATCTTCCGCCGTACGCTAGATATGGCCACTAAAAATCACTCCATAGCCACCGTGCTAATCTCACCTAAAAATATTTCAATTGTAGAAAAAGATAATCATGCTATGACATGGTTGAAATAAAAAACAAAACAAAAAACAAAAAGTAAATTTATGTACGCATTTACAGTCTATTTCGTGAGACGTGTGTGATCGCACGTGCACACACCCACACACACGTAAGTGATTTTGCCTTTGCGATTCATCGCATGCGTCAATAGGATATAACAAAGTAATTTTTTTTCTTGAAAAAATAAAAAATATTTTCACGCTGCAAGTGAGCTGCAAGTAGCTTTTTTCTTCCATTTGTCCTCGTATAAATAACAACATGTAGCATTTCCTTTTATCGTTGTTTCTTCTTTGACGTAACTCCCACTACTCCTTATTGATAATTAATAATATATTATTTGTCTCTTTCTTTAACTTTTTCTTCCGTCTTTTCACAGTATCCGGAGTAAAAACTTTTTACGGTTGAATTTTGCAAAAAGATGCTTCTCCTCAATCAAAAGTCGCCGAAAGAAAATCATTTTTGTTTTAATTTTTTCATAATTAATCCAACCTAAAAAAAAAAGATTTCCATAAACTCTTTTCCGTTCTTTTCTTCTGTTTCTACTGCAACAAAACGACTGTTGACAACTATTCGAACGAGTAACATTGCATTGGTCGCACTCCACCACCAGAGATGTTTTCGGCAGACTTTCCATGCAAAAAATAATAAAAAAGCGGCACGGAGGAGTATATACTAATCCGAGAAAAGTAATACGCCTCACCTTTTTATTCTAAATCATTTCAAATTGATCTTTAGATAAATACATGGCTCAACGAAAAGATAATGAAGTTGAAATATCCACTTTTCTTTCGTGGGGAAAGGAAAACGTTGTTGGGTATAAGACCATCAAAGAGAATGGGAAGAAGTATGTTAACTTTGTTCGGTGTAAGTGTTGTGCACAGAACAACGCAGCTGTCCTCTCGCGATTGAAAGGGAGTACCAGGAATGCAGCAAACGCCTTCATAGAGGGAACAAATGTGGTGACCAAGCACCAGGTATAAGTATCTTCGTTTGCTTTCTACTTTTCCATAAACTGGGCGATTTCTTCAGTCTTCAGTATAATATAGGTGCTCTTTTTCTCATAAGATATTTCACCATTTGGACAAAACTGGAGGGAGTCATTCCATTGCTCTATCCTTGGAAAGAGGAAAGCCAAACAACGAAAGACCGAAGGATATAGATCTGTCTCTATCTGGTGGTAAAGTACAACGAACCATTACTTCAATAACCAAACAAAACACAAGAGACATGTACAAAAGGCTATTTCGCACAGCTTACGAATTGGCATTGAATCCAACCTTATCTATGCGCCAATTTAAAACTTTGGTAAAGATCCAACTCCAAAATGGTGTTACTCTTCTAAACTCTGTACATGTAAGAAAATTGTATTCTTTTTTAGGTCATGATGATGGTAAAAGTGGACGAGAATTCCTTGGCTACCTAGCAGAGGCAGATACTGAAAAGGCTGCAGTTATCCTTGGGAGTGCAGATTTTATGACAATCCTTACTGATGGTTCACAGGCTCGGAAGACGGGGAGTGGCAAGGAAATGTATCTTGTTAGGACAGAAAGAAACGGTAAGTTTGTTTTAAATGAAATGAAATTTTGGATGTTAAAATGATGATCACAAAACTTTAAAAAGTTGTTTTTAACAACTTTTTCAAGACAATGCGCTTGATAGTAGGTAATGTTCTTTGAGACGAATGTAGAAATATCTCTTCGTTTCTCTTACCAAAATTAACCGAATAGATGTTAAAAAGTAGTGATAAAGACCTTAAACAACATTCTTTCAACAATCATTTTAGACAATTTGCTCTCTCAATGTTCTTTTTACCCATTGAATTCATTAAAATGTTTTTATAACGCTAGAAAGACGAAAACGTTCTTCTACTAATCTTTTTTCCCACCATGGATACCTTGTGTCCAGACCCTTTAGCAAATAATTAGTATATTATTAGTTACCAGTTATAACACAGTCTGGATCTAATTATCTTTTCATATGTCATTATTTTGAAATATTTTCTGTTAGGGATTCATGTTTATTTCTTTGCATCTTTGCTGGAAATGTCTAACTTTGGAGGCACTGACGCTGCCTCGTTAAAGGATGGAATTGACAGTATTTTCAAAGAGGATGGCCCGATTCTACTGTCACCTAAAGATTATACTAATAAGGTTATTGGCTGTACATCAGATGGCGCTAGTGTCAATTTTGGTAAGCTAACAGGTTGATGACAAGGGTTGATGACAAGACTTGCCTCTGATCGCCCATGGTTAATAAAAATTCAGTGTTCGAACCGCCGTATGGAGTTAGCTGTTAATGACGCCATAGATGATTCTCAATTCAACGAGTGTGATACTTTCTACATCGGAAATTTCAATCTCTGGAAGAATTCTGGAAAGATCAAAGGTGAAATTCGCGCCGCAGCAAAAGCTCTCACCATTAAACACTATACCTTGTCTAAATTGACAGGTACTAGATTTGTTGGCCATAGGAGAAATGCCTATACGCGTTTACTGGCAATTTGGCCAGCAATCACAACAGCTTATGAAAACGTGATTGCCGACGACCGGACAAAACCAGAAACATAGGCAAAAGTACGAGGTTATTTACGCAAACTAAAATTGTTTCCCTTTCTTTGTCTCGTTTGCAGTTATTTGGACATTCTCGAAGCGCTCACCCCCATTTTCAAAATTTTTGAATCAGAACATCATTTGCGCCACGAAGTAACTCCCTTGATCTTGGAAACAACTGCATACATAGAAGATTCCATTGCAGGAGATTACGAAGAAGATATGTTAATCAGCCATTTGGCCTCGTATCGTATAACTGACAACTGGGAGCTGTTTTCTCCGTTTAATAAGGCAGACGACAGCCACAAGCGTAACGCCGACAAATAAAAAATCAAGCTAAAGTTGGATGACATGACGAAATTGAATGATGACATCGTTTTCAAGTCTATTGATAAGAAAAAGGAGGTGTTCAAAAGCCTGAAAGATTTACTCTTGGGGAATTTTGCCAATTTTAGCAGTCCGGTTTACTATTCCATGAAGTTTTTTTATCCAAAGAGCTGGACTGATGATAAATTTTATGGAGTGGATTAAATTAAAACCTTAATGGCCCATTTCAAAATCCCATTAAAGGAAGTACAATTTGATCCTCAAATTTGGTGTAGAGAATGGAAAGGATTTAAGAATTATGTAAAAGGAAATTCCCTCTATGAGGCTAGTCAATTGTGGTTGAAGGTTTTCATGTTCAAACAATTCGTATATCCTAACCTTTGCAAGATTGTATCAGTAATCTATGCATTGTCAGGATCAAATTCAACGGTGGAACGTGCCTTCAGCCTGTTTATCAAACAGTGGGCTTTGTATGAAGCCTTAAACGATAGCAACGCTAATGTTGATAAACATGAATGATAAAATTTGGAGCGCGCAAGAGCGCAACGAAATCATTGGTAGAGCTGTTGAGAAATATCTCTCAAAACGCCGAACGAAAAAAGTGGCCATTCCCACAACCACAGAACCACCAGCTAAAGTCCCATGTGTTGAGGTTTCTGAGAGTAGTAACACAGATGATGATAGTGACGACGATCAAAGCTCCGGGGGTTACGATGACGGGAGTAGTGCATATAGCGATGATTCCGAATTGAGTGACTGATTTTGATTTTGATTTCATTTTTATTTCGTTAATTGTATTGAGTTTTTTCTGCATGTTGCAAACGATATATATTTTACGATAAAGAACATAATCGTTCAAAACAAGTTTTTCATGACCACACACGTAGTAGATTTTTCCTGAAATAGACTGCATTTATCCTAAAAATAATTATAATTTAAAACACAAATTCAATGACAGAATTTGTAAAGCTTTTGATTGGAAAGTCTATAAAATCAACCAATACTATATGTTTATACGGGTTCAACACTCAACACTGGAGCGAAATTAAATAAAGACTTTTTTAACGTGGGATACCCAACCAAACATTAAAATAACAAAAACAATTGAAACATTGAAATATCCTCCTAGCCGTAATTTAATACCGAAAAGGTAAAAAGTAACAGATAAAAACATAACGCCAAACTTGTATACCCATGCATAGTACATAAGCAACTACCATCAAAATCTATAAACTAATCACGAGTGTGCATCCACTTTTTTCACGCTTTCACTCTCTAAAATTTTGGGTCGTTTTTGCGGTCACTTATTCATAATGGAGTGTCAGACCACGGCGGTTAATATTTTTCTACGATTAGTATAGGGGAAAACATTGCATTGCATTTAATCGTTTCAAATGTGTTGATTATTCGCGAGATCAAGAAACAATAGACAACAACGAAAGTATTGCGCGAAGATTTATTAATGTTTTTAGGGTAAGTACGCTTTAGAACTTTTTTGTTTGTTTGTTTTGTTTTTTCTTATAGTATTAATAGGGTTTCTGCGTCATTACTTTTCAAATAAAATATCATGGTTTGTTTTTAATTCACATTTTGACACTTTTACAACTTTCGCGTTAGGCTTTTATTTACATTGGGGTGTGGATTCCATGAACAGTTACAGCGATTTTAATCTTTTTGTTTTTTACCTGTACGCACAATTTATTTTTGCTACTGCATATATCGTATCGTGAAAGATTTATTATGAATATTTTGATGTGTTTCAGATCTGCTGATTAAAAAGTTTTTCTGTTCATAACTCCAGTGTCGAACTAAAAATGCTTTAACCGGAATACCAAGAGATTTTTAATTAAAAGAGTGAAGAGTGTTTTTTCTGTATTGACGTTAGATATTTTTAATCATGGCGAACCATTGCATTGCATCTTCAATTTATACAATTTATATAAAAAGTGAAAAAAGTGGACGCACAGCACGTATTTTTATTTTTGATGAATTAAAACCGGTGTTCTACACGGGATACTACATTCTAAACATTCTACATTCCAAACAATTGAGGAACTTTATCATACTAAAATTCATTATACTAAGCCTTTCTCTCTGTTCAGCTCACATCGATTAAAACCTGTAAAACATTTTTACACGGGTTATTAGTAATGTGTAATCATGACAAAATTTCAGAATCTATCCAGCAATACAATGCTTCTTATTTGTAGTAGCACAGTCTTATCACATTGCACAGCAATAATTAATGAATTTCTGAAATACACAACTAACTAACCCTTAACTAACCCTCACAACATCATAAACCATGTTCTTAATTTATTTTATGGTTTATATACACTTTTTGACTTAAAAGGAAAAGATTTCAGTGAAGAACAGCTACAATCCACAATACTGCAACAACCGTATTGAAGCAAGCAAAATCAAAAGACATAAATGACAGACAGGCAAGAGAAACAAAGAACCAAACATCGTATAAAATATCCAGGAAAATTTTAAAAAAGCAGACATGGTTGAGATGAGATAAGACAGCATAACACATTCCCATTTCCACAGTCATGAGAACCATTTTTAATTGATCTGGGAATAAATAAATCTTCTTTGCTAACTAATGGGGCGCGTTATCAAAACAAATTTTTACTCCGCTCCCCCTTCGTTGCTCCATAACGTTCGCTGTCATCCAGCTTTCATCCAAACGATTGAATTACGTTTGACTCTTACACTCACACATTAATAATTCAAAACAAACTTAAAATTTAAATTAAAAACATTCGTTACCATCGTGTAAATAAACATCTTTTTGTTCTGCATTTCTTCATTTCACTTTCTTCTATATAGCCATATTTGATAGCTAAAACGTAAACAAACATTAAAATACATAAATAACTTACTTACCAATGTGTCACCTGTTCTTTTATTAATGATTAAAATAAAAGTTTTATAATAATACTTTTGTACAGACCTGTTCGTTCATTCTGCACAGCCAAACTTCAAACTTCCAAACTTCACTGCACTTCTTCTGTATTCTCACTATGCTTTTACATGATAAACAAAGAACTAATCACTTACACATGTTCTTTTATTAATGTAAAATACAATAACAAAAGTTTAATAAACAGTTTCATAAGCTTTTCTTCTTGAAAATAAATGCGATAATGATAATCGGTTTTTAACGAACTTATTTTTTGGAAGTTGTCAACCAATCAAATTGGCGAAAAAATAATTTCTTGCGTTTGATTGGTTTTAAAATTTAGACGTCACACTTGAATTACGTAACACTAGTAACCCGTGTAAAACGTTTTTACAGGTTTTAATAATCTATGTGAGCTGAACAGAGAGAAAGGCTAATTTTAGTATGATAAAGATAAAGTTTGGATGTAGAATGTTTAGAATTTAGTATCCCGTGTAGAACAGCGTGTAGAACACACGGGTTTTAATTCATCAAAAATAAAAATACGCGCTGTGCATCCACTTTTTTCACTTTTTACATTTTTCACTCTGTAAAATAAATTGAAGATGCAATGCAATGGTTCCCTTGATTAAAGATATCTAACGTCAATACAGAAAAAAACACTCTTCACACTTTTAATTAAAAATCTCTAGGTATTCCGGCTAAAGCATATTTAGTTCAACACTGGAGTTATGAACAACAAAAAACTTTTTAATCAGAAGATCCGAAGCACATCAACATATTCGTAATAAATCTTTCACGATATGATATATGCAGTAGTAAAAATAAATTGTGCGTACAGGTAAACAACAAAAAGATTAAAATCGCTGTAACTGTTTATGGAATCCACACCCCAATGTAAATAAAGGTCAAACGCGAAAGTCGTAAAAGAGCCAAAATGTGAATCGTAAACAATTGCTATTTTATTTACGAATCCAGAGCGTCATGATTAAAAACCATGATATTCATTTCCTCAATCGCGTATTATTTGAAAAGTAATGACGTAGAAACCCTATTAATACTATAAGAAAAACAAACAAACAAAAAAGTTCTAAAGCGTACTTACCCTAAAAACATTAATAAATCTTCGCGCAATACTTTCGTTGCTGTCTATTGTTTCTTGATCTCGCGAATAATCAAAACATTTGAAACGATTAAATGCAATGCAATGTTTTCCCCTAATACTAATCGTAGAAAAATATTAACCGCCGTGGTCTGACACTCGATTATGAATAAGTGACCACAAAAACGACCCGAAATTTTAGAGAGTGAAAGCGTGAAAAAAGCGGATGCACAGCGCGTATTAGGATATAGATTAAAAAAAGTGTCTGTCTCCTCTTCGTGGCTTTACAACGAAAAGGGAAAAAATAAGAAGGATTTCACCGTGAAAAAAAAGTAAATATATCACTCTCTAAAATAAAAGTGGGATGCACAATTGCGAATTAGTATAATAACATTAAACACTATATGGACACATCCAAAGTTATTATTGGAAGAATATTGCTACAATACTTCACCCAATTTTCTTTTCTCAAAGAGTGTGTTCCAACTCACATAAGACACCAATATACAGGTGAAATGTCAGCAAAATCAAATATTATTTCCACGCCTATCATTGATGCTAATGAGAATAATTATAATGACTGTGTCAAGATTCTGGTTTGTTGGAAGAGAAACCTAACAGGTATGATCCAGAGTTTGTCATAGGACAAGTACCCCCTGGTCAACCGTTGTCAAACACTATTTTCACTGAAGGAGATGTTATGAAGGACATGAAAATACCATTTTCAAGTGACCAGTTAACAAGAGTTCGCTTTGCTGGTGCTAAACATCTTCTTGCCTGTTCACATACTCCTGTTAATCGCTTTGAGCACTGCTCTCCATTTAAAGGAGTAATGTGGCATACTAAGGCTTCTTTGTTGCAGTACACCTATCAGCTGTTATATAATACCGAAACTGTAACTGAGATTGGCACCCTCAAATATTTTCGAGAGAAATTCAATCGTAAAAATGTCACTCTATACCAAGGCTGTGAAGAACTAATGATAAGTATGGGAAAAGCTTACATCATAGCATCTATGGAAATGTTGGGAATGAAGTCATTGGATGATATCAACATCAACCCATCACAAATTTCCAACCAATCTCATGCACAGTACATTAAATGAAAAAAGAGCTTACTTAGATGATGTATTACAAAGTTTTATTGACCAGTTTGTTATACAGAAAAGTGGTGCAACTTGGTCAGATGATTATGTGATGAAGTATGGTTTATGTTCAATATTTTTAACAGTGTTGATACTACAAATGAAAGATACTGCAAAAGAAGGTGATGGAGAACGTAACCTGATCAACCAAAAACTCCTTCTTACAATTTTCAAATCCTTTGGGCAATACAGTAAATATGCAATTGCGATGTTCTTGTGTATAGCACAAGTTGAAAGCTTGTTAACTCCAAGACTATCTGAACAGTTCAAGTGGAGTTACTTCGTAAATTGGAAAGGTGGTATTGGTCAAAATATGGAAGAAGTCTTAGCAAATGAAATCACCAATAAAATCAGTAAAGGTATTGTTCACCGATTGGGGTCAAACAAAACAATGAATTCTATTAGTAAAATATGCAAAGCAACTAGTGGAATCAAAGAAATCACTGAAAACGTGGATATTGGATTTCATGCAGCGAAACATTCTGTTCAGTACACAACAAGAGATTCGAAAAATGATGAAAAAGCAATGATCAATGATCTTCTGATATTGACTCCTTTCAAACCAACTTCAAAAAGGGCACATGATAGTTTTCCTGTGATCAAAAGAACACCTTTGCTCTACCTAAACATTTTGGAATTTCATAAGTGGCTTGATAATCACAAGAAAGGAATTGCATTACTGCAGTAAAACAAAAGCACATCACTTAGTTATGTTATATATATACATATATCATGAATCCTCACAAAGTAGCAGTCAAAAAAGTAACTAAATAATACAAAACGTCACGAACAAAATCATTTGGCTACCTTTTAAGTATTCTCTTCATCAGGTATTTGCCTGTTGTTCCTGATTTTTTATATATGTATATATATATACCATATATCATGTATGTATGCAACAGTTCCAAAAATAAACATACATTTCACAACATTGTAATAAAGAAGTGAATTTTGTACACATTAGAGTTTTTGCTCTTATTTTATAAGAATAAGGTGTTTTTTGGAAGTGTTTTTAACATATATATTCTAAACTACCTTATGCTTTTTGATTATTTCATATATCTTTGCTGCCATTCTCTCATCCCAAACACCAACTTTATGTAAAAGGTCACTTTCGTTGTGGATATCAGATATATTATTAAGAATACAAGTGATGGGATTTTCATCTAAAGTATATGCAAATGGTAGTACATTGTAGTAACCATTAACCATCAAGGGATTGCACTTTACGTCAGAAAATCGACATCATACAAGAAAATAGAGAAATCATCCATTGTGATAAAACAGCAAAGACCGAAAGAATTGCTACTGACAGAAATTCGTCTTCAAAACAACAAAATCATGCTACTTGTTGTTGTGTACTGTAGCCCATATAGTAGCACTGAAGAAAACGACCAGATTAACCAGTTTTTTCGAGCAATTCCTGGTATGAAAAAATACGACCACAGTTGTTGTCGGTGACTTTAATCGAAGGGATATTAATTGGGAGACACTAACATCTACCAGCAGCCAAGACCATGACTTTATTGATGCAGTTAAAGATAATTTTCTGACACAACATGTGAATCAAACAACTAGAGGACGAGGATCGGACGACCCTTCACTATAAGACCTTGTATTTACGACTGGTGATAAATATGTGAAAGAAATCAGATACGCTTCACCGCTTGGCAAATCCGATCAAGAACTGCTTAAATTGAACTACCAACATCAACCAGAAAAGGATCTCTCATAGGACTAACATGCTTCTCAATAAATGTTAACAACATGCCTGAAGTAAGTGATACAGATGACAGCGAAGTAGAACTGTTCGCTGATGACAAGACTGCCAACGCTATTGGTAACAATGTGGATGAGCAAGAATCTAAGTTGCAGAGGATCGCAAATAATCTGGTTGAATATACCTCCAGAAATTCACTCGCAATTCATCCAGCAAAGTGTCAATTGATGATTATTTCCCGTACCAACTTTATTGGTCCATTGCAGAGTGTCAAAATAAATAATATATGTATTGATGTAGTCGATAGTGCAGCAGAGTGTCTCGGAGTTATGATTGACTCAAAGCTGTCTTGGGAGACTCATGTTCAATCTCAATACATGTCATTTTCTGTAAAATAAAAGAAACTATATCAGATGAGAGGTATGCCCTATCAAGTCCTTGAAACAGTATACACCGGAGGAATTCTGCCATCTATCTTGTATGGAATTTTAGTGTGGGGAAACTCCTCCAGTCTTAACGAGCTAAACAAAATCCACATTCGTGCTGCCAAATTTGTTAAAAAGCTGAGAAAGAATATCACAGATGAAGCAGTCGTGGATAAGGCAAAATGGAGACCCCTTGAATTTTACTACAGTTGCATGCAAAACCCACAAGATCTACTATGAAAACTGCCCACCTCGTCTCACAAATCTCATCTGCAAAAGTAACACTCGTAGAACAAGAAATGAGCTGAAACTGGATATAAATAGCTACGAATATTCCATCTTCAAGAAATCCTTCTCTTACCGAGCTCCAAATGTGTGGAACAATATACCAAATGATACGAGAAAGAAGTCATATGAGTCGTTGAAAAATGAACTAACCAAGTCTGACCATCTACATAAAATTACCTTTGGATCTTGTGCTATTGGTCGTGCGCTAGATGATGCAACCTACGTTTATTTCTAGATCTTTACTAAGTGTAATATAGGGGATATCGTAAAGCTTGGTTTCCAATAAAGAAATTTTATTGTGCGATCGTCGCACTACAGTCGTACTACAATCCCACGACGTAATGGAAACACTTGCCGTGCAACATGTGGAAGATCATGCAACATTTTTTGATGTCGCACAACAATGTCGTAGAGATAGAAAAAATTCTATCTCCACGACAGTCGTGCTACAGTTGCAATAGCAAGTGCTCAAACATGTTGGGTGACATTCACAGATATTGATAAAAAACAACTCACGATCATGAAACTGAGTTCGGATACTAAAAAAGGTGGTATGCTCCTGTTACTGGACGACTTTTAAACAGAGTGCAAACCCAGGAAGAGACTTTCTCTTTCTCTGCATATTTCTTCTATGTTTTAAGAAGCTCAATAACCCTGTACAAAGGGAAAGCTGATAAGTTAACAACAAATGCCTGTTCAATTTGAAATAATATTTTGAATTTTTCTTGCCAAACATTTTTAAACAAACCGCGCGAAATCGTGTAATGGATGTAGGATACTTGCATACTGGGTGTTCATGTTGTCATTGGACTTGCGTTAACATTTTATTGTATTTTAATATTTTCTTTTGTTTCCTTAGAAACCACATTCTTAACTAATAATAGAATAAGAAAGACATTTTGTTTATGTGATTTCTTTTACTCAGTATTTGAGAATTGTCTGGGTATTTTATATCTGTCGTGTCCACAATGCCTGCTATTGCATGTCCAATAAATGGATGTGCTTATGTCACTGCTGACGTTGATCCTGCCATTGCGGCTGCTTTATTGACTGTTCATAACAATGTACATGTGAACGTTCCACAACAAGCTGTCCCAAAACAGAAGGCACCAAAAATTCAACGTCCGACTATTATGAAGGGATCTATTGAGGAAAATTGGAATTCCTTCATTGCCAGATGGGGTATGTTTAAACAAGGAACTGCCCTTGCTGCCACTGAGATTTGTCAACAATTGTTCAGTTGTTGTGATGATGAACTGGGCAATGATCTACTTTGCCAAAATAGTGACATTTTAAATTCAACAGAGCAAGTACTTATGGACACTATCAAGAAACTTGCTGTTACCCCAGTTGCTGTAAATGTTCGTCGTTCTGATCTTCTTGCACTTCGACAAGCTGATGGAGAGAATATCAGATCTTTTCATGCCAGGATCAAAGGAAAAGCTGCCACTTGCGCATACACGATTACCTGTTCCAGCACCACATGTACACAGATAGTAGACTTTACAGAAATAATTATAAAGGACGTTTTGATCTCAGGACTATCTGATGAGGAGATTAAAATGGAGGTGTTTGGATGGCACGATCTTGATCAAAAATCTATTGACGACACAGTGCAATTTATCGAAGCAAAAGAAATGGCTCGGAGTGCCCTTACAAGAACATTCACCGCAGCTTCTATTTCCACTTACAAGAAAGGATCCAAACCCTCTAAACCGCAAAACAGTTCAACTGAGAGTTCCACAAAAAAGCCTTGTAAGGAATGTTTGACCCCTATCGAAAAGTCTGTATGGAGTCGACATCAAAAGAGAATGGTTGATAGACATTTTTGTTCATTTTGCTGGAATAAGCAGATCAGAAAGAAGCCACAGAATAATGAGATTAACACTGTCAAGGAGAGTCTTGAACATTCATCAATCACAATCGGAAGTATAGAAACCGTTTCTTTGAGTCATATGATATTTGACACCGAGAGTGGATGGAAGAAAGCCAAATCCTTAAAACACCCTACCCTCTCTTTAACTATTGATGTTGATGAGAAAGACTACATCGTACTGAATCGTAAACCTCCATCAATCCAATCATCTACAATCGATGCTGTTACTGACACTGGCGCCATGTCTTGCCTTTGGGGACTTGATGGTTTCCTTCGAGCTGGTTCTACAATGAATGATCTCATACCAGTTAGACAAACTTTGGATGCAGCTAACAAAGAGGTGATTCCTATCTCAGGTGCAATTCTCCTCCGACTTTCTGGATTTAGCCCCACCGGTCAACAATATGATGCAGCCGTTATGACTTATATCAGTCCATCTGCTGACAAATTCTACCTATCCGAAGACGCACTGATTCAACTTCAAGTTATTTCACCAACATTTCCTCAAGTTGGAGCCGCCTTACATCAGTCTTCAATAAAGAGTCAACCGTCTCACAACTGTGAATGCCCAAAACGTTTGCAATCACCACAACGTCCTGATGAACTACCATTTGAATGCATTCCTGCTAACAACGATAAAAATGCGTGAATGGTTGATGAAATACTTCTCTGCGTCTACATTTAATCAATGTACCCATCAGGAATTACCTGGAATGTCTGGACCAGAGATCAGCCTACATGTTGATGATTCCGCTGTACCATATACTGCCAACACTCCGGCTCCCGTACCACTTCATTGGCAGGACACTGTGAAAGAACAATTAGATAATGATGTCGCTATGGGTGTCCTGGAGAAAGTACCTATTGGGGAACCGTCAAGATGGTGTCATCGAATGGTAATTACCCCAAAATCTGATGGCTCACCACGCAGAACAGTGGATTTATCTCCACTCAATAGCTTTTGTCTTTGCGAGACCCATCACGTTCAACCACCTTTCATGCAAGCAAAGAAAGTGCCTTCTAATTGCTGGAAAACTGTAACTGATGCTTGGAATGGCTTCCATTCCGTTCCCATATGTGAGATTGATCGACATTATACCACTTTTATTACGCCTTGGGGGCGATATCGTTATCGTGTTGCACCACAGGGCTTCCTTGCTAGTGGAGATGCATACTCTAGAAGATTCAATGAGATTATAAAGGACATCGAAAGGAAAACTAAATGTGTCGATGACACACTAATGTGGGATGATGATCTTGCTCAACATTGGTGGCGAATGATAGACTTTTTAATCCTTCTTGGAAACCATGGCATTATCCTTAACCAGAGCAAATTTCAGTTTTGCCAGCGCACTGTCAACTTTGCAGGATTTCAAATCTCGGAGCAGTCAATCAAGCCATCACTGAAGTTTATCAATGCTATTTCAGATTTCCCGATGCCAACAAAGTTGACGGACGTAAGATCGTGGTTTGGTTTAGTGAATCAAGTTTCGCATTACGATAAACTGTCGAATGTCATGGAACCTTTTATACCTCTGCTCAGTCCAAAGGTTAAATTTGAATGGACTCCCGAGCTTAACACTGCATTCCAAAAGTCCAAAACTTTTGTTGTTGAATCAAATCGTAAGGGAGTGGAAATTTTTGATCCACATAGATATACGTGTTTACGTCCTGACTGGTCCAAGACAGGAATTGGATTTTTTCTGTCACAAAAGCATTGTGATTGTCTTCAGTTATCTCCTGATTGTTGTATTGGAGATTGGAAGATTACCCTCGCAGGATCACGCTTGTTGAGACCTGCGGAAACAAGATACGCACCAGTGGAAGGTGAAGCGTTGGCTATTGCTTGGTCGTTAGAGCAAACCAGATATTTTACACAAGGTTGCGACCGTTTGATTATAGTTACCAACCACAAACCCCTTCTTAAGCTTTTCGGAGATAGAACTCTAGACGAAATTGCAAATCCTCGCCTATTCCGGCTCAAGCAGAGAACATTGTTATGGCGCTTTACAATCATACATGCTCCAGGCAACAGTAACTTCTTTTCCGATGCGACGTCCAGAAATCCGGTGCAATCATGTGACGATCGCGAACAATCTGATATCATGGAAGACGAATTACTGAAAATATCAACCAACAATCTACACGAATTTAGAGCTCTGACGTGGGATATTGTGAGGAAGGCGACAACAAATGACTCTAATTCCCAAGAACTAATCTACCACATCAATTCAAGTTTTCCTTCGACTCAAGCTGAAATGCCTGCTAATATATCGTTATTTTGGAAAACATGAGAAAGCCTTCACGTTATTGACAATGTAATTATGATGGGCAGCCGAATAGTTATTCCGAAACCGCTTCAAGCTGAAGTTCTTCAATCGCTCCACGCTGCACATCAAGGAATCACAGCAATGAAAGACCGTGCAAGACGTTCTGTCTACTGGCCAAATATCACTAAAGATATTGAAACAATGCGCGAGAGCTGTTTCCAATGCAACCGTTGTACACCATCCCAGGCCAAATTGCCGCCTGTTGAACCCCATATCCCTTCTACGCCATTCGAAGCAATTGCATGTGATTATTTCTTCTACAAGGGACATTATTATTTTATTTCCGCTGACCGGCTATCAGGCTGGACTGAACAGTCACAAATTAAGTCTAGCGATGGTAGTTCCGGCTCCAAAGGTTTATGTTCAGCCCTTCGTCAACTCTTTATGACATTTGGTGTGCCCATTGAATTATCCAGTGATGGTGGTCCTGAGTTTAAAGCGGCTGAAACGAAAGCGTTCTTTGAAAAATGGGGCATCCGACATCGCATTTCGTCAAGCTATCTGCCATCATCAAATGGGCGTGCCGAACTTGCAGTAAAGGTCATCAAGAGGCTGCTAATCGACAACATTGATTCTCAAGGCTGTCTTGATACCGATAGAATGGTCCGTGCATTGTTAATCAAGCGCAACACACCGGACCCTGACTGTAGCCTCTCACCATCAGAAGTTTTATTCGGTCATAAACTTCGAGATACTTTGCCATTTATCAAAAAGGACACTGTATTATTTGAGAATAACCAAATTTCACGTCAATGGAGAGAGGCATGGCAGTCAAAGGAAGATTCTTTAAAAGCTCGATACGTGAAAACCCTTGAAAGATTAGCTGAACATTCTCGACTACTTCAGCCTTTCCAAGTATCTGACCAAGTTTTGATTCAAAACCAATCAGGCCCTTACCCTACAAGATGGGAAAAAGCGGTGTTATCGTTGAGGTTGGAGACCATGACCAATATTATGTGAAAGTTGCTGGTACTGGACGTATCACTTTGAGAAACCGTTGATTCCTGCGGAAGTACCAACCTCACCTTCTTCATGGCCCGAAACCTTCTATTCCTGCACGTTTGTCTAGTTACAAAGAGATTCCACAGCCGAACCGAATTGATACTTTAACAACCGTCGTACCCTCTTCACCAATTGTTCATTCTTAATCTCCCAAAGCGGATGTCCAGCCTACCTTGATCGATTGGGATGTGCCGAATTCATATGTTTCCAACATACCCGTTACCAACTCAGCTGACAAAGGTACTCCAACTATTGATAAGCCTACCGTTTCTGCGACTGATGAGCCACTCACTCCTAAATTCGAATTGAGACGTTCGGCCAGGATTCGTACAGCGAAGAAAATTTACGAACCAGAAACTGGAAAATATATTTGATTGAGTACGATGGATAATATGTTTAAGTTGGTTGGTTATGGTGGACTTCTTTTGTTGCTTATGTTGTTGTTTTTTTGGCCGATTACGGTGTTATCGACTGGTAATCTGGGGAGGAGATGTAGGATACTTGCATACTGGGTGTTCATGTTGTCATTGGACTTGCGTTAACATTTTATTGTATTTTAATATTTTCTTTTGTTTCCTTAGAAACCACATTCTTAACTAATAATAGAATAAGAAAGACATTTTGTTTAATGGAAACAAGGCTGTCGTGCAACAAAAAGTTGTGCGACAAGTCGCACAACATATGTTGCACGACGATCGCACGATAATTTTTTGTTATTGGAAACCAAGCTTAAGCATTTATACTCAATTGCCTAATTGCACCAGATTCTACGATTCTTGTTAATGTTTTAGTGGTACCTAATTCTTCTTACGTGTCTACTGGTGATGTGTTCTATATAGTATTACTTGCTGCAGCCTTATGTTTTTGTAGCCTCTTATCATCACAAGTTCTACCATTGATATAGGCTCAACATTACACCTAATTCTGTCTTACCAACTTGTATAAGTTTGCTTCTCAGCCAACTCATAGCACAGTCATAGCCTTTGATTTTCATTCATAAATTTTTATGCTATTTGATTATTTTTATTAGATTTTTAGGTTTTATGTTTAGTCTGATTTTAACCTGCCAAGCTGTGGTTTTTCCAGTCCTAATTATACTAGGTATCTGAAATTCATTTTCACTGCCTTGATTAACCTTTAGTCTTTAACTCTGTCGCAATTTTAATTAAAAAATTTATTTATTTTTTTGCAGAATTTTATCATCCATTTATATTTTACGTATTTTAACTATTTTAATATAATATTCAAATTATAGTAGGTCCACATCAGTGACACCACTGACATTTGTACTTACGACCTTCTTTACCAACTAAATAATAAATAAATAAATAACAAATTTTTAACAAAGCCGACTTTGAAAGAATGAAAAAACTTCTTGACATTAATTGGACAGAACATTTTGAAGACTGCAGAGATGATATTGACAAGCTATGGAACAAATTTGAGGCAACGTATAAGGAAGCCAAAGTAATATGCATGCCAACAAGAACAGTAAAGACTGGGAAAAGAGTGTTCAGGTATCCCCTCAATAAAAAGACGATGGCTAAAAAGAAAAAGAAATACCGGCTATGGAAAAGGTTTATTGATAGCAAGGATGCGGACGTGTATCTCGCTTACTGTAAATGTAGAAATCAAGTACGTAAGTTGACACGCAAAGCAAAAAGAGATCATGAGAAAGAAATTGCCAGATCTGCAAAGACAAACAGTAAAGCCTTTTGGGCATATGTGAATGCAAAAACTAAGATTAAATTGTCAATTCCAGACCTACTTATGAATGAAAATTCCGAAAAAATGGCAGAAACTGACCAAGAGAAAGCAAATGTTCTGTGTGCATTCTTTTCCAGCGTCTATATAGATGAACCAACGGTACCTGTTGCACTTGACGGCCTGAAGAAACCAATAATTGAAAGTGACTTTCAACTGGAGATGACGCAAGAAATGGTTTTGAAAAAATTAGAGAAATTGAATACCAGCAAAAGTCCTGGTCCAGACGGCCTACATCCACGTGTATCAAAAAAACTAGCGGCTGTGATTGCTGAACCATTTCACATCATATTCGAACAATCTTACACCATGGGGAAAGTCCCATCTGCTTGGAAGAGAGCTAACATCACAGCCATCTGTAAGAAAAAAGGTGACAAAAATTCTGCTGGAAATTGCAGACCAATTAGCCTGACTAGCATTGCATCAAAAATTTTCGAATTGATAATGCGTAATTCTTTGTTATCATATCTCAAAGCCAATAAACTTTTGTCAAATCGCCAATTCGGTTTTCTTGGTGGAAGATCAACTACTCTGCAACTGCTCCAAATTATAGATAAATGGACAGAAATTCTTGAAAATGGAGGTGTGATTGATATCATATATTGTGATTATAAAAAAGCCTTGATACTGTTCCCCATTGTCGACTAATTGAAGTCTTGCGTCACTACGGACTACAAGGTGCAGTTCTCTCTTGGATCAGAGATTTTCTGTCTGATCGATATCAACAAGTTTGTGTAAATCAAAACAAATCCGGTGTATTTCCCGTAACATCAGGAGTGCCCCAAGGATCGGTCCTAGGTCCATTGCTTTTTGTTATCTTCATAAACACTATAGCTGAAACTGTTGATGAGTCAGAACTTTTCCTGTATGTCGATGACTTGAAAATATTCAGAGAAATTGAAACCACGGCTGATGCTGCTAACCTACAAAGTGATCTAAACAAATTAGTGCTTCGAACAAATACTTTCTTATTGAAATTCCAACCGGAAATATGTGAGCACATGAAAATAAAGTCAAACTTGAAGTATCCTGGTGCAACACAGTTTGTAATGGATGGTACTGTCCTCATGCAAAAATCAGATGTGAATGACCTAGGCATAAATTTCGATGAGCATCTTTCCTTTGAAAAATACATTAACGAAAAAGGTGAAAAAAGCTAATGGTCTTATTGGTATGTTAAGGCGAGCGTTTGCCTACCTAGATAAGGATTGTCTCAAGCTACTGTTCACAAGTTTTTTTATGCCCACACCTCGAATATGGTGCTCCCTTCTGGAACCCTCACCTGCAACGACAGATCTCTCATCTCGAAGATGTACAACGTCGTGCAACAAAATTGATACCTGGAATAAAAAACCTTAGCTACAAGGAAAGATTGGAGATCATGACCTTCCATCTCTGCAGTATCGTCGATATAGGGGCGACATGATGTATAAGATCACCCATGACCTTTATGACAAAGAAGCTATTGGAAATTTCGATCTCAGCATAGTCAAAAACACAATTTACGTTGTCACAAATTCACGATTACCCGACAAAAGTGTCTTTATGACGTTAAGAAATATTCATTTCAAAATCGAGTTGCACAACAATGGAATAACCTGCCACCAGACGTTGTGCAAGCACCATCACTACGTTCAAAAGTCAACTCGACAAATGATGGAAAAGTGCTGGTATCATGTTCGATATCAATCTGAATCTCGTCTAAACAACAGCCTCCCGACAAACTCAATTTCGACAAGTCATCAAAGATTGAACCTGGTGTTAAAGGCACCATGTCCCTACTTCCAGAAATTTGTATAATAATCTTATTATAATAATCCGCGATTGTGCATACCACTTTTATTTTAGAGAGTGATATATTTACTTTTTTTTCACGGTCAAAACCTTCTTATTTTTCCCTATTCGTCTTAAAACCACGCAGAGGCGAGAACACTTTTTTTCAATGTTACGTAATCTAAGTGTGACG
The DNA here is from genome assembly GCA_027922465.2 of Turritopsis dohrnii. Classification (NCBI taxonomy): domain Eukaryota; kingdom Metazoa; phylum Cnidaria; class Hydrozoa; order Anthoathecata; family Oceaniidae; genus Turritopsis; species Turritopsis dohrnii. Next base: position 580,253 of record BQMF02000127.1, on the reverse strand, counting down.
TCTAAATTTTTAAACCAATCAAAACGCAAGAAATTATTTTCCAAATATAATATATTTCCAAAAATAAGTTTGTTAATTACCGATTTTCATTATCGCAGTTGTTTTCACGAAGAAACACAGGTTTGCATACGTGCTGCTTATGAAACTGTTTATTGTTAAACTTTCATTGTTATTGTACACAATAACAATAAACATTGTAAACAAACTAATCACTTACAATGTGAAAGCATATTGAGAATACAGAAGAAGTGCAGTGAAGTTTTTAAAAATTGGCTGTGCAGAACGAACGAACAGGTCTATACAAAGTAGTATTATCATAAAACTTTTATTGTTTAATATTTTAGATTAATAAAAGAACAGGTGAGTTATGTATGTATGTATTTAAATGTTTGTTTACGTTTTAGTTATCAAATATCGCTATACAGAAGAAAGCAGTTTGATGTTTATTTACACAGTAAGGAATGGTTTTAATTTAGTTTTGAAAGCTTTGAGTGGACGTCTCAGTTATTCTGTCGTTTAGTATGTGTATATGCTGCTAGATTAAAAGAAAGACGAGAGAAACGCGCGCTATTATTACATTAAAAATGGTCCTATAGCTATGAATGTTTTAATTTCTTTTATTTGTTTGTCGCTGTTATGCATTGAAATCTTTTTCTTTATTTATGCCTTTCAGTTTCAGGAAACTATGTTGGGAAGTAAATCGAGTGTATTAATTTGTCTACATGTATGAAGTATAGAAAGTTAAGAGTTTAGAAGTGTTTGATAATGGCTTACAGATGATCAAAATTGTTTACTATCATGATGATGTGAATTGGTATTGAAAGGTAAAGTTAAAATAGTATCTATTTAGTTAAAACACAGTTAGTAATAGTGGATAAATAAAGGATAAGAGGGATGTTTACTGTTGTGTTTTGAATTTTCCAGAGAGGAGCTTTGAACTGGAAATAAAAAATGGCTCCACATAGGTGAATGTTTTCATAAGTTAAAAATTCTTTAGCTATACTAATTCTGTCATTACGTTTGTGTTATTAATTACTATTTTTAAAGTAAATATGTTTTCAAAGTTTCTTTTCGTTTGTTTTGTTTTTCTTTTGATTTCGTCATATTACGATTAAGTTTTTTGTATATGTTTTTTTAATATTTTCATCTGTTAAAATAGAAATGAAGCACATGATGGGTTAAATTATAATGTTGAGAGGGTTAGTTAAGGGAAGAATGGATTATGTATTTAAGAAGATCATTAATTATGACTGTGCAATGAAACTGTCCTACAAAAAATAAGCATTATTGGTTGGATTTTTCTTAAGTTTATATTTTATCATGTTTATGCATTATTTTGTGTTATGGTAATCGTTTACGTGCCTGGGTATATAACTTTGGCATTATGATTTTATTTGTGACTTTATCTTCTGGGTAAATTTTTATCCTTAGTTATTGTTTTTAGGATAAATGCGTACTTGAATTTCATTTTTTTGTTGTTGTTGTTGTTGTTGCTGTTGTTTATTGTTGTTTCTTATAGCATGATTATGTTTTCGGTATTGCAATTCAAATATTTTTCTTTTAGGTAATAATAAAAAAAGCATAAAGAAATGAAACTCATGGTTTTAATCACGACGTTGATGGTTTTGGGAAGAACAGACTATATATCATTTCAAAAATTCATTAATGGTTGCTGTACAATGTAACTTCCGCACGAAAGAAACACAGTTGGAAGGTATCGATTTGTTTTCAATTCACATTTTGTAATGTTATTCAATGTTTGGTTTTGTATGTCTGGGTAAACGGTTCAGTGTTATATATAGCCATTTTTTTACACAAAATTTTTTTACTTCTCTTCTTCATATAGCAAGGATTTTTCCAAGCACTTTCCAAGTACCGTTTACCGGTAGTTAAAACTCAATCTTGAATTGAGTTTAGAAACTCAATCATTCATTGTCAACTAAATATTTTTTAGCTCTTTAATGCGTAGTGTTTAAAAACATGTTTTGAGAGAGTAATTAGGCCATCATTCACCAAATATGCTGTTGCTAGGGAGAATGACCACCGTTGCTAAGGTAATTTTGAAATTTCCTTCTTTATACTCATTGATTTCTTCACCTTACCAAAGAATATGAAAACGAAAGTGGTACCAGTAGGACTCGTTTTCATGTTATTCAATGAAATTTAAAAACATCTTAGTTTCCAACTCTCTTCACATGCCTCTCATGACAAGGCCTGTTTGTGGACATTTAAATCTCTAAAATTGCATTGTTTCCTGGACTGTCAAACTCAATCTTCTCTACAAAAAACGGTAGTAACCAAAAGTGCTTGGAAAAATCCCTGATATAGATATATATTCTGAGCCATATTGCTATTTGCTTCTGTTTTAAATCTTCTGAATGTAAGAAATGAATTGAAAAATTAATTCCTGAAAAGAAACTTTTACATGAGTTAAATTCTGCGACACAACGCATACTGAAAATGGGTGGCGAGCGACGCCGCCTGGGCGGCTAGTATAATGTTATAATTTGATTCAAGCTTCTCCAGCTCTCTTTGAAAAGAAAGCATGTCATATTTTTCTTCATGGTCAATTGAATGTTCAGATTCTTCAACATTTATTTGTAATGCAGACATTTCTACATTACAGTTACTACAGCATATGGCTTATTGTTCAAACCTGAAACCAAAGTAGGTTTTCAAAATTTTCGCAAATATCCAACATCCCGACAGTAATCCTTCATCGACTGATCAGTATTTACTTTGCTACTGGATACATCATTCTTGATATAGTTAAGTATTGCATTTGACTGTCTTCCAGTTCTACCTGCTCTTCCAATCTCCTGGATGTATGTTTCCAAATTTGATGGTGGACCAATTTGATTTATCTCTGTGACTTCAGGAGCATCCACACCCATACCCAATGCTGTTGTGGCAAAGATTACCCTGATTATTGAGTTTTTTTCTTAGTCTCTGCGAGCACATCTTCCTTCATTTGGGGTGTGGTTGAAGCATGAAATTGTGCAAATAATCTTTCACAGGGCTTGAAATGACTTCCACAGAAGGAATTTTCAATTACCATATCATATAATTGAAAGGCATATCCACAATATTTGAGGCTCATGTAAATGATGGTAAGTGGATAGCTTTCCCGCTTCTCTGATAATTCTTTGGCTATAGGCTGCAATATTTCAGAGTAACTCTTAATTCCATGGCAATGTGACAATCTCTCGTGAACTGTCAGAAAGATATTTGGGGGATTTGGAGAAGCTGTAACTACTTCAAAACTTTTAATGCATAAAATTTCTTTAATTTTTTTAATTTAAGATTTTGGTGCAGTAGCTGTCAAGGCTAGCATCACACCTCCAGGTAAAACAGCTCGCAATGCAACTACATTATAGTAATCTTTACGAAATCAGCTCCCCTTAAACCAAATTTGATATATAAGGCAATCATCAAAATCCCTCTAACCTATCCAAGCAAGGATAACAGACGTAAACTGTAATCATAAAATAAACTGCACTGGAAGAAACTAAAATAAGTATTTTACTTTAAGTCCACACAATGAGCCTCATCAATCACAAAAGCAGCAACATTGTCTTGATAAACCTTTGATTTCAACAAAGTTGGACCTTCTTCACTTAGGAGACATTCTGGGTGCCCATACAAAAAGTCAATATTTCCAGTTTTAATTTCTGATGATATATTATTCATATAGTTAATGCTAGCTGTTGGAGCAAAAAAGGGACTGTGATTCACTTTCAGCCTTCATCGTAACACGAAGAACTGAGGCAGATAGCCCCCTATCAGACAAAAGGTTATTTTGATCCTCCATAATGGAGTTCAAAGGACTCACGACGATAACAATATTTCTCTGTTTTCTTGTTGGTATAACAAATGGTAAAAGTTGGTATAATAAAGATTTTCCATATCCAGTTGGTAACACAGCCAGCACATCTTTTTTGTTTAGTAGGAATTCAAAACATTTCACTTGTTTTACTTTCAAACAAAAACAATTTAAATCATTTTTTTCCAATGCAAATTGAATTCTTGAAAACAAACACCTGACATCTTCCATTATAATTCGCCGTTTGTTTTTGAAGCTTGGAGGCCCAGAAAGACCATGACAAAATCACCCGTATTTTGGGTGTTTTTTTATCGGCCTGTGCCAGGGCTTTTTTTCCTTTCGAACAAGCCCTGGGAACGAGTTTGATCAGAAAGACTGATGAAATTGCTGATTCAGAGGCTGTTCTTTATGCTCTGTAGTCTGGTACCACAATTTGAAGAGTTGCCGCCGAAAAAATTAAGGATGTTGAAGAGGGATCTATCTGATATTCTATATAAACTACAATATGATGAAGATTGATGTAAAGTTTTGAATGTATTTCATCACTATCAGTTGAACAATTCAGAATTATTCACTTTTTACTTACAATGTCCCATTGCCAATCTACTGCTCCTTCTTCATTAACAAATGTGCAGAAATTATCCCTTATTAGTTTTGCTTCAGATGAATAATTATTTGATCCAATTCTTTGTATAGATGTCAGACCTGTGATATCATTGTTGTTTTGGTCTTCCTCTTCATAAGTATTAGAATAATATGTGTCATCATCTTATTTGCTGACAAACCTATAAACAAAGATCTGCTCATGTAAGGGAAAAAAAATTTTAGAAAATTTCAGATGTAAATTAAAGTGAAACACGCCATGGTAACAGTTGCATGTTGGATGCTGATATATAGGTTTGTCAGCAAATGAAAAATGATTTTTTGAAAATTCAAAAATTGACTTTCAGCATTTTTAAAGCTGTTTCACATATTACCCAAAAATGACCTGGTGTTTTTTTTAGTTTAGTTATTCTAATTTCTGAAGGCCGGAGCAAACGTGTCAAACTTTTTCATCAACCCGTGTCAAATTACAACCACATTCCGTTCATCCTGAAAGCGTTTAGGTGTCTTTTCAAAATCTTTGCTTTAACTTTATCTAATCTTTGCTTTGCACACCTTTGCTTTATTAACAATAGGCTTGTGAACGCAAGTTTATTGAATATTTTCTCTTAAAAAAATGCTACATCACTAATCTAAAATGATGACATTTTCTTCTTGTCTTTTTTTTGTGAAGGAACTGTTTTGCATCCTTCAAGAAACATATTTCTTATGTCCATGGATTGTAGCTCCTTTTTTTTCTTAGTTGCTATGACATTCTTAAGGAATTTCCTCTTTTCTTTCTACTCATACTCCATTGTGCGGTGGGGTGTCTTGCTACGATTGTGACTGAACATGTATCTATATATTAATAGCCGATTCTCTGTCTGTCTGTTTGTTAGTTTGTTTGTTTGTTTGTAAGTCACGCAAAATGGTAGATTGAGTTGCGAGCAAAATTATTTCTTTTTTTGTGTGCGACGTGAGTTCGAAGCAAATACATTGCAACCCCAATCGAGCGTGACTTTTTTTGGCTGATAAACTAATAGGAATAACGTTTCGTTTTTATTATTATTGTTAGTTTTATATTCAACGTTGACTTGGCTTTGAAAACAATACATCAACTAAATACAAAGAAACTAACTGATTAAACATTTTGGACAAAAAGCAACCGTGGCAGAACGTGATAGCATATTCGGTTTGCCAGTGTATCCTAACGTATCCTTGACTGTCTGAGACGGGTAAACTTTTTTTCGAGCAATCAAAATGTTTAAAAACGGATAGGTAAAAAAAGAGTATCATGAAACAAAATATTGTTTTGTTTTTCTTTTATTAATTTAATTTCTTATTTTAATTGTTATATGCGCTTCAGATGGAACTTTTTTTTTTTTATTCAATTTATTCATTTAGCACGTGCTTTTTTTCTCTCCTCCCGTGTGATCTTTTTAAGAAGAGAAACCATTTCCCCCTTACGTTTGAAGCACCCATGTTAGAGCGCGTAACTTTTTGAAAACAAAAGCTAATAAAAAGTTAAAGTTTCCTCTCTCTACGTTTTGAGTGTATTGTTACACTGATAAAAGATTGGTTTTACCAATTGCAGAAGACCTCTGATACTTTTCAAAAATTCACATGAACAGTGGTCAGCATCCCCAGAGGAACTGGTTCAGCGTGTTCAGGTTTGTTGTTTATCATCCCCTCCTCTCTCCTCTCCTCTGGAGGATGGCTGCTGTTTGAATATTGTTTAAATGTAACTATCGAAGAATATGAAAGCCTAAACAGTAGCACTGATTAACGAGGGTTTAGGCACACAAAAACCATTATTTTAATTGAAAACTAAGAAAAAAGGAAAAACAATCCTCAGTAGCCAGTATTACTAAGCTGCTGTCCTTTTATATAACAATATAACTAGAAAAATGGTAAATACGTAATTAAACGACATTGTAATTAGAGGCTAAGGCTAAATTTTACTGAATGTTAATATGTTTTTTGTATCAAAATCCTGTAAAATATTATAATCAGCCTTATTAGTCTCTATTATTAGATGCTGCTTTATAATCTATTTATCTTTATCCTATGTTTGATGTAGCATTGTTTCCCTTTTTAGTCAATACCCAGAATAGTCAGTTAGATTTCAGTTTACACTATCATAGCAGTTACTACAGAAAATTCACAGAGAGTGTCTAAAATGGAAAGAGCAATGAAGGGTTGCAAGTAGTAAGAAGTTATCAAGTACATTAGTCAAACCTAGCAGTTCTAAGCAAAAGCTTTACCCAAATTTCCTGGTGCATTAAGATCACATAGAATAAAACTAGATCTGGCATTTTGGAAGAGTTTTGCATCATTTGCGAAAAGGGAAGTCCTTTGCTAGGTCAGAATTGCTTTCAATTTATTAGATGTCGGTTATATTATAACATTTTCTCCAAAGGTTTTAAAGAGTATATTTTCTCATAAGTCGAGATGCCAGCAGTCACAAGGAAAAGGAAAAAGAAAGTAACCATCATGTCAAATTTTCCACAAATTGTCACAAAAGTTCTCTGCCACTTCCTGACATCTCATCCCCCGAAAACTTGGGTGAAATTTACGATCTTTTAAGTGAATTACGTAAGTCTGTTGCTAGAGTGGAGGCCAACCAACAGCTATTCCGAACAGAAATCCTCTAAGACATAAGTACTAACACTGCCAAAATATTTGAAAAAATTTCTGATCTGGAGAACAAATTACAAGATCAGGAAAATAGAATATATCATCTTGAATGTCAGGCTGCAGCGGAAAACCAATATAATCGTCGCAATAACATTGAAATCGCTGGAATACCTGACGATGTCACCGATGAGAATTTGGAGAAAAAAGTTATTGAACTCTGTCATAACCTGGATGTAACTATTTCTCCTGATGACATAGAAGCGTGTCATAGACTACCGCCACCTAAGAACAACCCTAAAGCTCTTCCTAAACGAACGATTGTTCGCTTTGTGAATCGGAAAAATTGTGTGAGACTTTTAAAGAAACGAAAAGACCTCAAAAATAAAAACTTCTCCTCAATTGGCCTTGATCAATTCAGACTCTACTTTAATGAGAACTTATGTCCCGCCTATGTTGACATTTGGAAGGAGTGTGTTGCGCTGCACAAGGATGGTAAAATAGCACGATATTGGACTTTCTCTGGCGTTCCTCACGTCAAAGTCTCTTTGAATGCAAGGCCTGTGAAAATATTCCACATGGATACGTTTGAGGAATTGTTTCCTGTTGACTAATCTTTTTTTGGTAAGATTGTATTTTTAAAGTAACCCAGCCTTTATTTCTCGCGCCATTCCTGGCTTCACATTGTATTACGCCTTCCCAATCTCTAAAATGGCAGATGTTGCTGTAGTCTGTGATAGTAGCTGTTGCTGTTTGTTGCAGTTTGAGTTTTTTCTACAAATTTCTGCTTATTTGGCCATTTTGCTTGGTTATAGCATAAGTTTTGTAGAAGCCTGTTATCCTATTCTCGGGATTTGTGTTTTTTAGCTGACTTTTTTAGTTGGCTTTTTTGTTATTGTTTATATATAAATTAAGCTTTTTTATTTTTTTTGTTATTAAGCCTTTTCTTTTTTTTCTTTTTCCTTTTTTTCCCATTAAATGCTAAAGTACTTCTGTGGAATATGTGATCAAATAATTAGGAAAAATTCTAAATCAATTTTTTGTGATTTCTGCAGAACTTGGGTTCATCCAAGGTGTAATCTACTAAGTTCTTCCGATTTTGACTCTCTTACTAATTCAAGTGAAGTCTGGTCATGTCTTAAGTGTAATTCTGAAACCCTCCCCTTTAGTTCTGATAATTTATCTGATTCAAATTTTTTCTCATGCATTAATTCAACATGTGCTCCATCTTCCATACCTTTCTGTAATAAGGATGATGAGCTGTTCAATGAAAATGTAGACTGTAAATATTATGATGTCAATTCCTTCCAATCAGATCTCACTCACATTCTTAAACCTAAATCGGATATCTCCTTTTTCCACTTAAATTGTAGTTCCTTATCTTTGCACTTTGATGAAATTAATGATTCTTTAAACCAATTAGGTCATAATTTCAGTATTCTAGGTTTTAGTGAAACTAGGTCAACTTTTTCTACTCCTGATTTGGAAAATTATACTTCCTACTTTAACCCAGCCTCAGGTAATGCAGGAGGCACTGCACTTTATGTTTTATCCTCTTTAACTTCAGTTCTACGTAATGATCTATCCAACATACTATTTGAGCCCAAAAATCTTGAGTCAACTTTCATTGAAATTCAACGTCCCAGGCAATCTAATATTGTAGTCGGCTGTTTATATAAACATCCTTTGATGGACATAAAAGATTTTGTCAATGTTTTCCTCAATCCTTTTCTTGAGAAAGTTAGCAAGGAACAAAAACCACTAGTTCTAATGGGAGACTTTAACATTAACCTCTTAAATCATAACAATGACCCAAATGTAAATATATTCTTAGACTCTCTACAATCACACTTTTTATTGCCTCACATAAATATTCCAACTCGTGCAACTCCAACCTCTAAGTCTCTAATTGACAATATTTTTATCAAATAATTCAATCTCTGGAAATCTAACTTCATCCGTTTCTGATCATCTTCCCCAATTTTTAATAACTTATTATTATGATGTAACTAAAAAGCATGATAAGAATCAAAGCAACTATTATAGAGATAGGAATAAATTGGATACTGTAGGATTTCAAAAAGATATCACTGACATAGACTGGGATAATTTGTTTTTAACTGTGGATAATGAAAATAATTCTTTTAACCTTTTCTTTAATAAACTTAATGAACTCATCGATACCCATGTTCCAAAACAAAAATTAAGTCGCAAGCAACAAAAGAACAGATCTAAACCATGGATAACAGCTGGTATAAGGAAATCAATTTCTCTAAGAAATTCATATTACAAAAAATTCATTAACTCTGATAATAAAGCCCAACATACACACTATCATAATCTCCATAAATTTTATCGCAACCGTATAGTTAACCTAATTAGAAACAGTAAAAAGATTAATTACAATGTTTACTTTCAGAAAAACATTCGAAACAATAAAAAAATCTGGGATGGTATCAATGAAATCCTCAACAAAAAAATCAATATGAACTGCCCAAGTAATTTGTCTTTAAAAGTTGATGGTAAGGTAACATCAGATCCAAAAAAAATTTCATCTACATTCAATGAATACTTCACTTCGATAGCGGATGACATTCGTGGAAACATTAAGCATAGTTCCATGAATTTTAAAATGTTTTTAAAAAACAGGAATCCTGATTCTTTCTTCTTCTCACCTATCTTGCCTGCTGAAATAACCCAAATCATTACCTCTCTTGACATAACCAAATCAACAGGTCCCAATAGTATTCATAGCTTAATACTAACCAACTTAAATGAAGAAATCTCTATGATCTTAGCTAAACTATTTAATATGTCTATCCAGAATGGCGAATTTCCTTCAATCTTGAAATCTGTTACGGTGATTCCTGTCTTCAAAAACAAGGGGTCCCCACTGGATGTGTCTAACTACAGACCCATATCCCTTCTCTCAAACGTAGATAAAATATTTGAGAAGATTGTGTATCATCGACTTCTGTCTTTCCTTGACAAATTCAAAATTTTGACTAATAAGCAATTTGGATTTAGGAGCAAGCATTCAACTTTACATGCACTTATTAGTTTGACTGAGAACATTCGAAAAAATCTTGACAAAGGTAATTTTTCCTGTGGTATTTTTATAGACCTTCAGAAAGCATTTGATACTGTGGACCATGAAATTCTCTTGAGAAAGTTAAGTCACTATGGAATTAGAGGAATTGCTAACTCCTGGTTCCAATCCTACCTATCAAATCGCTATCAATCTGTATCAGTTTCCAATTTGTTCTCATCCTACTCTTTAATCAAACATGGTGTGCCTCAAGGTTCTGTACTTGGGCCACTATTATTTCTAATCTACATTAACGATCTTGCCAACTCAATCCTTTACTCAACTGTCTTTCATTTCGCTGATGATACTAGTCTTCTTTACTCTAGCCCGAATCTTAAATCTATTAAAAAGCATATAAATATTGACCTCAAACATCTTCTACACTGGCTTAATGCTAACAAAATTTCCCTCAATGCAACTAAAACGGAAGTTATTCTTTTCAGGCATAAAAATAAACAGGTTGACTACGATATTAGATAAAAATTAAATGGAAAAAAATTACATTTTACGAACTCTGTTCGTTACTTGGGTGTTATTCTGGACCCCCAACTTAATTGGGAATCCCATTTTAATTATCTTGCCCTAAAGCTAAGAAAAACTAATGGTGCACTTTCAATCCTAAGACACTTCTTACCCAGGAATACTTTAATTAATGTGTATCATTCTCTATTTTCATCACATACAAATTACGCTTTTCAAGTCTGGGGTCAAGCACTACCAAAACAACATCGCATTATTAAACTTCAAAAAACTGCTATTCGCTTAATCACTTTTTCTCATTTTAGACATTCTTCAAAACCACTCCTTTACTCTCTAAAAATTCTCAGGGTTTCTGACTATATTTATTTTTCTAATTTAATTCTCGTATATGAAATTTTAAACTCTCTTGCTCCTATTGACATTCGTAGTCTTTTCAGTCTGCATTTTCTTCCAACCGCTCACAACACTCGTGGCTCTTCTATCCGCCTTCTCGCCAGACCTTTTATCAGAACATCCATATTTGGTTTGAATTCGATTCATTATCAATGCATTATTTCTTGGAACAACATGCAACACCAGTTGTTACAACATGACCTCTCTTCACTCAGCCTTGGTAAATTCAAATCCCATTGTAAAGAAGTTCTCTTGAATCAATATTTTCCTTGATTGAAAAGTTTTTGTTATTTTCAGTTTGTTTTTGTTATTTCTTGTTTGTTTGTTTGTTTGTTTGTTTGTTTCTTATTTATTTATTTATTTTTTTTTTATTTTATTTATTTTTTTTTTTTTTTTTGTAGTTTCCGCATACAATTTGTTGTATTATTTATCTTTGGTGGCCATCACTAGATTAGTATTTTACTATTTGGTGGTCTCCATTAATTATACTGTAATAGTTGTAATTATGCTATAATTTCTGAAATAAATAAATTACTTACTTACTTACTTACTTACTTACTTACTTACTTACATACATACATACATGTGTGTGCACAATTGAAAAGGGTATATATACATCTTTGGGATTTGAAAAAAATATTCCACTTAGTAAAGGCTATGATGCTGACGAGGTAAGACTTACCTTAAGTGTACAAAATTTAGCGGTGACTAAAATTTAGTACTGGCGAAAAATCTCATAAGATTAAAATCGCTAAATTTAATACGCGCTAAAAAAAGTCTTTTGAAAAAATTTAGAGATTCGATAAATTTTAGTCACCGCTAAATTTTGTACACTTAAGTTAAAAAGACCCATGATGTTGAATTATAAAAAGGAAGCTCATCATAAAAGTGTTATAACATAAATGTGTATTCAGTTCACAAAAGCGAAAACAATACATTATACCACTAGTCATTGGAGTTATTATTCAATTACATTGATGAAGGAGTAATCGAACTGATTGAGACTGTCATGTCGAAAGAACTGTATTATGAGTTTGTCAGAATAGTTACTGTAGCGAAAATAAGGGTTTAAATGCCTGGACAGAACACTCATGTTGCGGATGATGTTACGGATTATATAAGAAACGAAGAAATAAACGTTGATGATTACGATGATGATTATGACGAAGACCATTTGATACGTGCTTATTTGTCGACTATTAATCTTCTATTTTCTGCGTTTCACTTTTGTAGTTTACGGTGATTGAAAAGGTCATGTCTGAAATGTTTCCTTTCATGTGTTTGCAAATACCCGTGTACGAATTGTCATGAAAATTAGGCAACCTACGTCAGAAATTGCTTAATTACATGAATTAAATGGATTTATCTTTATTGTCCTCTCCTGTTCACTTTGACTTTCATAGTTTCTGGTTCATATGAAACCAAAAATTAGGTGAACAACAAAGAACCACACACCTCCTCTTGAAAGCATGGGTAAAATCCAATAATCCTCTGTGTTCCATAAATAGTCTACAATACATTTTCAGATATGTGTTTGGTAGGAAACTTTGTTCTGCTTTATAAAAAAGTTTTTTTCCGCCATTTTGAATTTTTTTTCTTCTTATGACGTCACAAAATGTGTTTTTGGGTTATTACGTCATAACGGACCAGCGAATTTGTGGGAACTTTTTTGTTTCAGAACCACTACACACCCCTTGACATTATTCCAGCATAAAAGTGTGATCTGCAAGTTGTACAGCGGAATATATTTTCTGAGCAGACCTTCCAACCTCTGAGATAAGGAATCCTGGAGATCCGTAATTTTTTTTAAAAAATTTCTGGAGATTTGGTAAAAATCCCGGAGACTCAATATCGGGAGTCTTGTATTTGGTAGCACCAAGGCTTGAAGGCTTCGATCTCTTTGCATCTATTGCCATTATTGTTTACTTTTGACTCGCGTGTTTTTGTGCTTCAAGGTTATAGCGCTTAGACAACTAATACATTGTTGTTACGCGTAGAGGTTAGGGCGGTTGGCGTACGCAGAGTATCTCGATTATGATGATAAGGTGTTTGGCATATTACACAACATACAATTACATAAACAAACACCACATAAACACAAAGCATAAACTAGTGACAAAATGCAAGGAAAAAACTGTTAAAACTGAAGAAAGTTTTTTCATACTTGATGAATTGATTTTCCGTGAGAATGTGAGATTAAGGTAAAATCTGTGAGTCTCACAGCGAATCCGTGAGAAATGGAAGGTCTGTATATAAATACAGTTGATTGGGGGGAAAAAGCCGCATTTTTAAAAACCTTTATTTTTTTGCACTATGTTTACGGTTAAGCAATTCTAGCTATGCTAATGTGAAAGACATATGCCACAACAAAACACTGATATATGCCTTTAACTTATTCATGCATCTATTTTGTAGAAAATTAAGAATAATTGTGCAGTTTTTTCAGCCTGAAGATTGGGCGAAAAATCAGTAGTAAAGGGAAAAAAAAACGCGCATTGTATTTTACGTCTTTCCTAAGACGCCATCTTTATTTATCTCTATTTTCGAAAACTGCAGTTTACGAGAACGATAACACTATTTAAAGGCCCAAGAAATATTTTGTTAGTGAAATATTGTGTATTCTGATTGGCATTGAATAACCATTGAATAACCATTGAATAAAAATTTTTCCAAATGCTTGCATAAGGCAGTTTCAAACAATTTCCACAGGTTTCCCTAAAAGTACTTTTGGTCGTTATACTCTGCATAGTACTTCCCACTTTTATTGTCGTCAAGTTCTTTCCTTATCTTTTGGATCGCCTCTTTATATCCACTGGTAGTAGGACCCTCTCCTAGGGAAGATTCCGATATGCTGAAATCCAGCAATATTATGATGACAGTCTTTCATGTCATACGTTAGCCAGCAAATTATGGAATTGGCCTTTGATTATTTGCTGGTTTAGTCCAAACAAACCAATCCAAGTGTTCAACTTTTCGTTCCACTTTCTGTTAAGAGGGCTGAAGCGAGTGACATCAAGTGGTTGCTTTGACAATGACCTCTAATGAAAGATGAGTCAAGTGGCAATCTAAAATCACTAAAAGAGGTCTTGTTTTTACGAGGATTGAAAATTTATTAATCAGCCAAGGATTTTTGGTTCCGTTTTTTCAAGCGGAACACATCATTTCCACCCGCTTCAATGACAAATTCTGGCTTTTTATACACAGCCAGCCAATGTCAACCTGGCTTTCCATCTTTGGAGAATGGGACACAAAGATTATTAGCCTTGTATGCTCTAAAATATAAAAAATTAGTTTAGTTCAGTAAAAAAGGCAAACAAGCAAATAAAACAAACCAACTAAAAATATCGTCAATATTTGTTGATGTTTTTATTTTTTGTCTATGACTCTCACAAGGTTCATACAGCCATGGAATGTCTGGAAATATAATTCCGAGTTGGGAATGTACGCAATTATAGGAGGTATCTAGGAAAGCTGGCGTATTTTATTACACAAATTTTTATTTTAATATTTTATGCATATATTATTTTATACAATTATCACCCTCATTCCCAGAGCCTTTTATCATCATAAGCCGAACGGCCCTGGGAATGAGGTTGAAGGTATATAACTAATTTTGACCATTCGAGTTGACATATCTTTTGCATATTCCTTTTTTTGATATTTTGATGCATTTTATCAGTCATGACCTTTCCTAGTTTTATGACTTTTGTTTGTTCTTCGTCCTACTTCACTGGTTTTACTGCAAGAGGAATTCTGAGGCATTTCCTTTTTTCTTTTCAATTTTGCCTTCAAAAGACTTGTTCTGTATATATGTATTTTTAGAATTTTTTACCAATTTTACTGACAATCTTACTAACATTATTTCACTTTATTTTATAAACAGAACTCTATTGACAACAGTATTTTCATTTTTTAAATGTTTATAACTGACGGATCATCCTGTATAATAATACGCTAATAATAATAATAATAACTAGCCGCCAAGGCGTCGTCGTTTGCCGCCCATGTTCAGCATGCGTTGACTTCACGAAAAATATTATTTAGGAATTGGCAACCGAAAGTGTACCCATGTTATAGAGCTCGAAAAACTGATCAAAAAAATGTATGGGATCGTTCCGCTACGATCGACCGTTACAAAGATATGATTCTTCAAAGATTTTGATGACGTCACAGACCCCTCCCAAAAAAATTAGACCCAAATTTTTCGTCACCCCATCGCCTGTATCGCGGACCCCAAAAAAGGTCAGTTATCCCTATTGGTTACCAAGATAATTTTCCTTAAACGTCGCATTCGATTAGGGTCTCAATACAATGGTTTCACACTGACGTCGTGCACAAGAAGAGAGATAATTTATGTGTGATCTTACATTGCTGACTCCCCGATTTCTTTCGCAGTTCACATCTACCATTTTGCGTGACTTGCAAACAAACAAACAGACAGAGAATCAGCTATTAATATATAGATTATCGTAAGTGACACACTGTGTCCTGTTAAAGAGGTAATCAGTGAACCAGTTCAGTTCTCGATCTTTGATGCCGTATCGTGATAGTTTAGAAAGTAACTTTGAGTGGCTCAACATGTCAAAAGCTTTAGTCAGATCTAAAAACTTTTCGTCAACTTTTCGCCGAATAGAGTCTGTATAATAGGTAGCAGTGAGTTCGGTAGAGCGTTTTGACCTGAAACCAAATTGATTTTTGTTGAGTAGGTGGTTAGATTCAATGTACGAGCACAACTGTTTGTGTACTATTCCCTCTATGATCTTCGAAATGGCTGGTATGACAGATATAAGTCGATAGTTGGTATTGTCCGATGAAGATCCAGTTTTAAAAATTGGGGTGACTTTTGTATGTTTCCAGTCAGATGGGAAAGTTGATGATGATAGTGATGTGTTTATAAGGTGTGCCAAATGGTCTGCTAACACGTTTTCACAATCTTTCAGTAACGAACCAGGTATGTCGTCTAAGCCAAATGACTTTTTTCGTTTAAGTTTGCCAAGTAGTTGTTTTACCTCGGCAACAGAACATGGCGTAAAATAGAATTTCTCGTTCGTAATAACTTTCTCAGGTTTGTGGTACCTCCAGATGTGATTTCCAATTGGAAAGTTTAACTTTTTCAGTTTTCTGACAACTCTAGAGAAAAAACTACAGAAACAGAAACTACTGGCGATCGTTTTGGGTCTGTCGCTGTTTTTCCGTTAATTGTGAATGACATCAAAGGCCCCATCACCTTGGGTGAAACCACAACAGTCAAGGTTAGTGGCGGTGATGTAAATATCCAGCGCAGTTTTCTATTGGATGAAAATGACTATATTAAGTTGACCCTCTAGAGGAAATACTGCAATAGACTTGAGTCAGGGAAGACATGTCCTGACAGACATGAAGAAAACTGTTTATTCTAATGAAAAAGCCACCAGGAGATGGAAGCGTAATGATGAAGAACTGCCGTTTCATTAGCACAAAGTACATTCACATAGGTGAATGCTCGTTTTGCAGCAACGAGATCAACCTGTCTAAACACTCCTCTTCAAAAAATTTTGAATGCCTACACTGTGAAGACTTTTCTGTGGTCGCACTATTAGCTTTGGCTGAAGACGAAACACATGTTGAATTGGCTATTGCACCACGTCTCCAGGACCTTAACTGGCGTTGTGGGGGACTGTTAAACGGTCCCTTCCCAAAGCAAAATAGAGACTCTTTTTCCCAATTGGCAATTAACTTTTTTTTAAGACACACATGAAATGACAGTGAATTAGCACCACTTGCAACCCTTTTAATTAGGCAAGATTTTGCTGTCGTGATGTGATGATTTTGTTGGACGCGTCGGCAAATATGTTTTTTAAATATGCCTTTCCCCTTGTTTTCCTATACGTAAGACATACATTGCAAGCTTTGCAAAGGAAACGAAAACAACAAAACGTTTGTTACTTTTTGTTATCTCTTAGGCCTATGTCACACTGATGCTAATATAACTTTCAAAAAGTGTAAATAAGGCTTCACAAGTAATATCAGAAAGTATTTGCTACAAACATGTGCGAACTGAAACCATGGATACGTATTTTATAATCAAAATAAGATTAAGATTTGTTAAAGAATTTCTGTGAGAGCCAAAAGAAAAAAAAAACTTTTTTAAAAAAAAATAATAAAGCGAAAAATCCATTAGAAATCTGCGCTTCAAACTTTTATTTGAAACAAAATATAGCCAAAGTTTACATAAAAAAAACAAGAAAAAAATATAAAAAGGTCTTATTGATCATGATCACATAAGGTTTGGAGGACAGAAAGAAGAAAAACACGAAGAACGACAATTTGTAGGCTTTCTTGCATACACAGATATCCAATTAAAATCTTTTGAAGGCAAGATCCGCCAAAAATTAGTGTATTGAATAAAATGTATCAAATGAAAGATTTAGAGCAAAAACATATACAAAAATAAAATGTATTGTTGACAAAATTTCAGATTTTAAGCTGTGCTTCAAAATCCTAGTCGTTCACTTCACCAAAACAACACAAAAACAATATGAAAAATGTCTAAGCAATTTTAGCATACAAACTTCCTAAATAACATAGTATAATATAATAATGAATTAGGAAAAAAAACATTCTGTCTCCCACCTACAGTACCATGCTTTGACATGGGAAAAAAGGAAAGTCAGCTAGTAATTGTATACCACCGTGTAACACCACCACGAAAGTTGGAAGATGATGATGATGATGAGAATGATGATGAAGAACAAAATCGGAAACTGACATTCGCCTATATCGTGAAACTACTATGCCTCCTCGCTCGCTGCGGGGGCAATTAAAGTTAACATCATACAAACATTTTACGAAGACGAAGACGAAGGTGAAATGTGAAAGGTTTACTACACTTACTGGAAAGAAAAGAAAGTTTACAGAGGTATTTAGTGTATGTTTATAGTAGAAAATCTTCTGCAAAATAGAGAAAGTTACCTCACATAAGCATAAAAGCAGTTTTTCCAAACGAAGAAAGTAGTTTTATGTTTTTCAGTGTATAAATATGGTAGCGTAATTTCAGGGGAAAAGTGCTTGAAGTATATGTTTACAGTAGGAAAGTGTGCTGGAAAGTAGTAGTTTAAATTAGTAGTAGTTTAAAGTATTATTATTTTGTTTTCAGATATGAAATATGGAAAGTAAAGAGTTTATAAGTGTTTGAAAATGGCTGCAGAAGATGTTGTTTACTAACACGATGATGTGAATTAATATGGATAGGTATATTCTCTTTGTTTAACCAAAGTTCAAATATTATAGATCTATTTAGTTAGAACACAGTTTATTTATCCAGCATTTTTGTTGTTTTCCTGTACGCCCAATTTATTTTTACTACTATCATGAAAGATGTATTATGAATATTTTGATGTGTGTCAGATCTTCCGATTAAAAAGTTTTTCTGTTCATAACTGCAGTGTTGATAGTGAACTAAGAATGCTTTAGCTGGAATACCTAGAGTTTCTTAATTAAAAGGGTGAGAAGTGTTTTTTTTCTTCGTATTGACGTTAGATTTTTCATCACGGGCAACCATTGCATTGCATCTTCAATCGATACATTTTATTTTACAAAGTGAAAAAAGCCGATGCACACACAGCGCATATTTCTATTTTTGATGGGTTTAAGATCTTCCAAGTAAAACGACTGTTTTGCGCTCCTATATCTAAAGTTTAAAGTACTTATGGCACTGAAAGCCTTTCTGTTCGTCATGTTGTGATTTAATTTTTCAAAACCATTTTTGAGACGTCACTTTCAGAATTAAAAGTGTTACTAATGTCGAACTGTTATGCTGTAACAATAAAGACAAGCGTGACCATCATCAATCAATGCTTTGTCATGCCAGGAATAACACATTAAATACTACACAATTGTCATCGATGTCATGAACATAGTTTGATATCAGAAAGAAGAAATTTAAAATGTGAAAGAGGAATGTGTTTGGAGATGAACATTAGATCTTAAATTGTGTTGTAAAGTAGCAAAAATTGACAATGATCAGTTTGTGGAAGAAACCAGTGATGAAATTGCAGAACCGAACACACCCCCAGAAAAAAACCAAGGTCCAGCAACATGAAGAAAACAAAGAAAATCAAATGGAAACCCCTCATCAATCTTGCGAGCCATGTAAGGAACAACCTAATGATATTTAACCAGTATTTTATATTTCGCAAACTACATGTTTTTATAAGCAAGTGAAAAATGAAAATCATGCTGGGACATACTAATGGTGTCTATTGTTCTATAACAATAGCTCCATGTTATCCTATTGTTCTCAGCCCTATATTCAAACCTGCACATGTTTATAAACTTCATGCTTATTAAAAAACATAGAAAAAATACAAAAGATAAAATAGATATTTTGAATTATGTTCTGGCTGCTAGGTTTAAGAAAAAAAGTTAAAGCGTATCATGTAGTTTGCCTAATATCTTCAAAATGCTAAAAAAATTCTTTGTTTTGGTCATAGTCAGTAAAAGAAGGGCTAGAAGTTTTTTCAAAACCAAAAGTTTTGAACCTTATGGAAAACTTTCTACAACACAAAATAAGATTCACATACGATTTAAAATGTCTGAATGTATCAATATATGCACAAAAATAAACAAAAATATTAGAATAGACAGACATGCGGACAAATATATGTAATATATATTGTTATTATTATTTTTATTTTCATTTTTTTCATTTTGTTTTTTTTCTTCTTTAGCTGCAAATGTGGATACACTGTCATCTACGCTGTCATCAGAAGATGAAATTGATGAAAAAAGTATGTTACTTCGTACTAATAATTACAACTCATCTTTTAAAAACTACATGTCAAACTTTCATTTAGAGCTCTTTAAGAAATATGCGGTTACTAAAGCTTGATACCTGAAAATTGTTCAACAAAAATGTTGTTAAAAATGTAAGTAGGTTTTAAAATTTTTGGACACATCAATAAATCATACAACTTTCGTTTCAGGTCTCAAAGGATACGTCACAGCAGTAACCGAGGAAAAATTATCTTGATCTACTTCGATTTAAATTTCAAAAGTAACCCAGCTGAATCTAAAAAAAATTTGCATAATGGCTGACAGTCAACATAATCATGGATTCTTTAATCAATGCATGATAGACAAAAGCCCAGTCAAATTTACAGCATTGAGTCCCAGTAAATCTGGACAAATCTTTTTTAACAAGAAAGTACGGAGTGATGTTTGTGTTTCCAAAAGAACATTGAAATTTTTGTATGAAGACACATTAGATACAAAAGTAAAGGATGTCATTATTTCGCGGCTGCAAGGCTTGTTTTCAATATCTGGGCAGCTAGATTGGGCTGGAGCTGAACGAACGGTGCGAGTTGGTGATACCTTGAAAAATGTGAGAGATGCCCAATTTTATGATCAGACAGGTTCAATTGATATAGCCGTCTGGGGATGCTTAATTGATCAAATAGTTGCAAATGAGCCTTTTCAATGTTCCAACATCGCAGCAAATGTATGGAATGACATATTGAAATTAACAACAACCATATCTTCGCAAGTAAAACAGCTAGATTCTGACACGATCCCTCAGGCATCCAACAGCGATAATTCTGTCTCACTGGAAAAGGGATGTACTGTACTCTGTTGCCCTGAAATTATCTCTGTAATTTACAGGAATTTTATTCTTGCCGAAACTTAACTTGTAGAAAAAAAAAAGGTTGTGGATGATCCATCAAAGAAAGTTGTTACATGTGACCATTGTAAACGAAAAATGCTTCTGAAAAGCCACACGCACACATATATTGTTGATTTGATTTTGGAAAAAAGAACCCACCAATTCAATTTGACTATGTTTCCCAATGTCATTAAAACTTTGAATTTGGACCCAACCATCATGGAAGAAGAATTGCTCATGCTTGAAGAATATTTCTTTACCTATAACAATAAGAAAGTCATAACTTAAGTTATGAAACATGAAGACCTGGCTTTATTTTGGCTTTTATTCTTGTTAATATTCTTTATTATTACTACAACTCACTTACTAACTGAAAGAAGAGGTTTTTTTGGACATATAGACCTGGCTTAGTTTTTAAGGTTTTTCTTTGTTAATATTGTTTGTTACCATAACTCACTGGTTACTGGTTCGTTTTTTAAGGTGTATTTTAGGTATTTTTGTGTAAATACTTTTGTTGTTTAAATGGCCTTAACTATAATAACAAGTCGTAACTAAATTAATCAACTAAATTAATGGACCTGGCTTTTGGTTTTTATAGTTTTTCTTTGTTAATTATAACTCATTAGTTACATACCGAAAGAAGACTTTTTGTCGTTTATTAAGGTGTATTTTAGTTACAGTATTTTTGTGTAAATACTTTTGTTGTTCAAATGAACTTACCTTACCTATAAACAAAATCAAAACTAAAGTAAACAAACATGAAACCTGACTTATATCAGTTTTTTTGGTATTATCATTGTGAATATTGTTACTAGCTCGTAATTTACTGAATCATAATTTGTCTTGTAAACATTTTGTTTTATACAGTATTATTTCTTACGTTAATATTAAACATCAGAAAACTACGTTTGTTTCTTTTTCCTTTTGCTATACAAAGCGTGTTTACATAATTTAGTGCGCTGAGTTTTAAAATTGTGGTTGTTTTCTTTTCCTTTTTTTTCAGACAGTTTGAGCCTTCTCCTTAATATTGTTTATCTCCTTAACAATTCACACCACTTGCTGTCTGTTTGCTTAAAATATGATTATTTATAAATTTTAGCTTTAGCTACTAACTAGTCTAAATAAATAAAATAAACAAAATCTAAAATTTCTAAAAGTAGCAGAGTGACGAACTCTGGTGTGGACACACAAACTTGAGTAACGAATCAAAAGTAACAAATTAGCAGAAGCAGAATGTTGGAAGAGTTAGTTTATTAAATTGAGAATAGCAAGTTGAAGCGATTTGAATAAGGCAAATTAAACTTTACTGTGAAATTGAAATGGCTAAAAATAGGCAGACTATAAAAATTTGAAAACATATAATACAAAATTTGAAAATTTGAAAACATATACATATATTACATAATTAAAATGGCTATATTGTAAGACTCTCCACATATTGATAAAATAAAAATCCAAGGTATTAAAATGACTAAATATTGCTTAGTAATACGTAAAATTTTCAGGATCTCTAGCTAATGCAGTGGCGTTAGAACCTAAGTTAATTCTGAAAAGGACATTAGAGTCGCATAATGCCTCTTTGAAACGTACTAAAGAATTTTTCTCCCTTATGTCACATGGAATGTTATTCCAAACAGTTGCTGCTCTGTAGGCGAACAATCTTTTGTATCCAAAGTGTCGAAAACGTGGCTGTTCAACTTTCAGTTTGTTTTTCGTCTTCGAAACAGCTGATTTTACGATCAATCTTTTCAGAAGAGGAGGAGACATCTCATTGAAGATTTTCTACGTTTTATAAGACATGTTTCTTGTAGTAGAAACTTAGCGGTTTCACATAGCAGTAGCAAGAACTTCCGAGTCAGGGAGCGATTTTCTGATTCGTTCAATATATCGATACCTACCAACTGTGTTTTTTTCGTGCGAAAGTTACATTGGACAGTAACCATAAATGAATTTTTGAAATGATATATTGTTTGCTCTTCCCATAACCATCAACATCATGATAAAAACCATGAGTTTCATTTCTTTAACGGTTTACGTGCTTTTTAATTATTAATCTTATATACCTAAAAAATATTTCAATTGTATAAAAATGCAAAGAAAGATAATCATGCCATGACATGGTTTAAATAAAAAACAAAGCAAAAAGAAAATTCATGTAGGTACCTATTTATCCTAAAAATAATTATTCAATGACAGAATTTTTAAAGCTTTAGATTGGAAAGTCTATAAAAGCAACCATTACTGTGAGCCAAAACATTAAAATGATAAAAATAATTGAAATAATGAAATGCCCTATATACCACAAAGCTATAATTTAATACAGAAAAGATAAAAAGTAACAGATAAAAACATAATGCAAAACTTATATACTAAGGCATAGTACGTAAACAATTACCAAACACAAAATAATGTGTAATCATGACAAAATATAAGAATTCATCCAGCAATGCAATGCTTCTTTTGTTGTAGCACAGTCACAGTTATGTCCGCATTGAGCGGGTGACACCCGCATTTTTAAAGACTCACCCGCATAAAATGAAAAATAAAATATCACCCGCATTATGCCTCCAACTAGTTCCATAGTTATCACTGTCAAATTTGGACTTTGCCATTTCTGCATGGTTTTACAATAAACAGTAAACTAGCCGCCAAGGGGCGTCGCTCGCCGCCCAGTATTGTATGTTGATAACGATATTTGTACCCATCCACCCTACATAGACTTTACGAATATTGTCAAACAAAGTTTTGTTTACATTTCACAAACTCGCTTCATTGAAGAAATTTCAAATGTTGGATTAACTAATCGTAGATGTTTAAACCTGTGTCGAACGTTATACGTTATAAAATCTAATATTTGATTGTCAATTTCAAATCTCAATGGAATAAAGTCAAAATAGCTTTCTTTTTTGATAACACGATGTTTGATGAAGTCAGAAAAACACATTATGAAAAAATTCATAAGTTGTTGCTTGAATGCATTCATAATGAAGATTACCTCAAAGATTACGATAATGTTTTACAGTTTTTTCATGAACACATATGTTTAATTTTATTGATTTAATTCAAAATTCGGAGACAGCGAAATTTTCAAAAGAAGAAATTGATGAAATCGGTAAGAAAATATTTCCCGATGATACGAAAGATTTAGAACCAATCAAATGCTTAGGAGACGGTAATTGTTTATATAATGCAATTTCTATGTTGTTAATTAAATCGAACAAA
Organism: Turritopsis dohrnii; assembly: GCA_027922465.2. Taxonomy (NCBI): domain Eukaryota; kingdom Metazoa; phylum Cnidaria; class Hydrozoa; order Anthoathecata; family Oceaniidae; genus Turritopsis; species Turritopsis dohrnii. Next base: position 556,391 of record BQMF02000127.1, on the reverse strand, counting down.
CTTCACCTTGAATTAAGAATAAAAACAGTATATGAAATCATGATGAACCGGCTAAATTATGACATTCCAAAATATTCAAACTATTCGGCTGCCTCCAGTAACGGATTTGAAGACAATATTATCAAATCGCTCAGGAAAGGAAGCTATAGTAGTATCAGACATGTGTCTGCTTTATGTGAGGTTTTAAATTGTAATGTAGTATCAATATATCCCAAAGTCAATAGTGGTCTCGTTAACAGAAGTGCATTACATACTACCTTTGAACCGTTAATAAATAGCTTCAAGACAAAAATCAAGAGTATGTGGTCCCATACTGTTAATTCACAAATTAATTTACAAAATTGGTCTCCAAATCACTTTTTACCTTGCGTAAATACCAATGAAATTTCCGAACCTTACCAAAAGGTAAAGTATAAACCAGCATCTTCGCACAAACCAACAAAAAGAGAATCTTCTATATCTACATTTTTTCAACCAGCATCAAAGAAATTAAAACAGCAAAACATAATTAATAAAAGCGAACTTCTATCTTCCAAAAGAGATAAAGAAGATTGGAAAAAAGATACTGATATTAAAACTAGAAAACTAAAAGGTTCAGCAGTATACAATAGCAAGTTTAACCCAGAATGGAGCAAAGAAAGATCTTTTATTCAACCTGCAAAAGGAGATGTGTACTCATTTTATTGCACCATATGCTCGAAGGAAATTAGTTGCGCTCATCAGGCTACTGGTGATGTAATCCGCCATTGCAACGGCAACTAAACTTTCATTCACAATTACCTTGACAATGCTATCTAGACTATAGTAGATACGGTTATCCATAGGATACTGTCAGGAAAGGTTTTTCCCATGAACTACCAACACCAAGTTGACCTCAATACTACACTATAAATCTAAAGAATCTGAATAAATAAAAGTTAAAGATAATGAATTAAGTTAGTCAATTTTGTCAGTTAGGAAAGATTTATTTATTCATTTACATTTCGCTCAATTATTCTATTTCTGCTGACATCAGCATATTCCATTCATTATCTCAGGCACTTCCATGAGACGCGTGCGATAGCACGCGCACGCGTAAAAAAAATTGCGACATATCACACGCGCAAAACTTGATACAGCACTTGTCATTTTTTCATTATTATTTGTTAGGGTTCATGTGCTGAAAAAAATTACTCCTTGTGGTTGTCCTTTAACTTATTTTTATGACGTAACAATTCTTTTTCTGATCTTAATTTATAATTTTCTTATCTTACGTAGGTAGTACGTGCTTCGCACGCGAGTAACATTAAGGTGGTTTTCTACTAGGCGAATAATGTTGCGTTAAAAAATTTCCTTGCAATCTCATTGGTTCACCAAACCGAGAGAATATTGCTGCGCCAATCAAATTGCAGAAAATCTTTCCGCATCGATATTCTTCGTCTGGTGGAAAACCACATTTAAGTAAGTAAATGGCCACCCTTTATGTGATGTAATTTCAACAAAATGCCTTATAAAATGTTTGGTCAGTGAAACTCTTCTAAGACGTTTGTTATTATGACATTTCAGCTGGCCATTACAATGACGTCAAAGTTTTTGAAAGGAATTTAAATAGATTAACGGGTAATGTGTTGCTTACTTATTTTAGGCACATTTTCATTGGTTTTGTAAAGAACTTTATTATTAAGAAAATATAACAACTGAATAATCTGTACGGTGGAGTACTAGAACACACAAGAGTCATGTTCTTCTTCTTCATTCAGTTGAACATCTTCAATTTTTTGTTTTTCGTTTTTCTTTAATATCTCACCACAAGCATTGTTATTATATTTTTATACAGGACACTTAACTTTAAATTTATTTTGTGAAGTGCAAAGATAAACGGGAATCAGTCTCTAGTGTTTGGGGTTCACTAGTTAAATCGTATCCCCGCAACTTCACTCATAGTAAACAAATTCATTGAATCTGCTGAGTAAGCTAAATTCAACTGTATAATTCACTCTGAGCACCCCAAAAACTTCGTCTGATTAAGCGCTGTAGAGTTAAGAAAAATACTATTTCATGGACATTAAAATCGCACGCGCAAATCAGTAAAATCAAGTTTGCGCGTGCGGTACTCCGAGTTTTTTCTCACGGAAGTGCCTGTATCTTTAACACAGACAATAACCTCTTTATCCTCAATAAACTAAATAAACTAACTTTAAGGAATAGTAATCTCTCAAACTGACAAAGAAGTTTTCTCTTAACCATAACCTGTAATGTCATTTCACAAAACATAGTGAAATAAAGATCAAAGGAAGTACGTAACAACTTTTATTCCAACTAAAAACAACAAATATTAACATATACAACGATGGTATGGAACTACCATACACTGACCGTGAATAACTGATTAAATACCCTATGTATTTCTTGTTAGTAGAAGCTCTATAGTTTATTAGAAAAAGGAATTTCTACACCTTGTGTAACAGAATCGATCTAAGCAAAAACAAAATTCTTAAAACTCCTTATTAATGGGCAATGGGCATTAATCAACCATCCACAGGAGCAGTTATTTAGACTTCTACCAGCCAAAGCTGTTTTACAAAACACAGAAAATTAACTTTAATGAAAAGGCTTGAGCTCTATGTACGGTAGTTCCATACCACATAAAAACTCAACTATCTAAAACAAAAACTCTCAACGAAAAAGTTTGTGTTTAACGCTGAATATTTGGGGATAAATGTTTTTTTTGATTTTTTTGATTTTTTTGATTTTTTTTTGTAGGGGGGACGAACCCTTCGTGGTTTTTCCACACCCAGAACACGCGGTTAGACCACAGTCCTGGGTGGGTTTTTCGAAACTGGTTGAAATCTTTTCGGGTCACTATAATGTAAGAACAAAAAATGATTAGTAATAATTTAAGATTTAATTATTAATAGGTATCAATTAAAGGAATTACCACATAGACAGACTAAAGATATACTATTGACGCTGAGAATTAATATCTCGAAGAACAAACTCATTTGAGTTTTAAAAGAAATATTTGTGTTTCATACAGTGGGTAGCTTCTTTAGCCTCTTTTTTGTTATAAAAAAGACAGCGAGGCATTAATTAACGAAATTACCACATAGAGAGATTAAAAATGTCCTATTGACGCTGAGAATTAATATCTCCAAGAATAAATTCAATTGAGTTTTATCAGAAATTTGTGTTACTTACGGTGGGTAGCTTCTTTAGCCTCGTTTGTTTCTAAAAAATAAAGTGAGGCATTAATAAGAAAATATGAAATGCAAAAAAATGTTATATAGAAAATCTTTTTTTATTACCCTCTCCAAGTATTTGTTTTTCCTCTAAAATGAATGAAAGTATTATAGTACAATACTGTTATTAAGTAAGTAAGTAAGTAATCATTTATTTACCATGGTTAGATAATATACAATATAATATTAGATCATATATAATATAAACATGGAAGGAGACCACACCAATAGACAAGCTAATCGAGGGGGAGGCCACCCGTAAAAAAAAAATAATAATAATAATAATAATAAATAAATAAATAAATAAAAAAAAATAGAGAGAGAGGACTCAACTTGTTTATCAACAGTTACAAAAGAAAGAAGCTAAGAAACTAAACAGTAACAAGACAAAAAAAGGATAGAGAAAGAGACATACCAGATTATAAAACACACACACAAAAATCAAGAACAAAAAACAACAACAAAAACTAAACAAAACAAACAAACTAAACAGGTGAGCTATTGCAGTGACAGAGTAGTTGATAGTTTTCTAAGAGTATTAAAAGCTAAATTTTGAAGAATTATATCAGGATGAGATGATTGAAGTTGATTCCAAAATTTAATTGCCTGGAATGTTAGTGAATTTTTGCCAAATACATTAGTTTTGATGCTAGGAATTGATAACCCTCCAGAGCTACTGAAACGTGTGTTGTGTTCATGAGAGGTGGAGGCAGGTGAGAATTTAAAAACTTGAAAGATTTCGTCAGGGAGGTTTGAATTTAAATAATTGTAGACAAATGTGTTGTTGAGAACCTTAACAAGGGAGAAGATAGGGAGGATATTAAGATCATGAAAGATGGGAATTGAGGGAGATCTAAAATTTGAAAAGGTGATTATACGAACAGCCTTCTTTTGTAAAATAAAAACTCTGTTATTGTTAGACGTTTTGATGAGACCCCATACTTGACAACCATATCTCAAGTGAGAGTCAAAAATTGCAAAATAGATTGACCTCAAAACCGACTGACAAACAAAATGACGAAGTTTACAAAGTGCCCCATTGGCTTTGCGCAATTTGATGCAGAGACTCGAAATTTGTTTATTCCAGGATAGATTTTGGTCAAGGAATATTCCAAGGTATTTGATAGAATGACTTGGGTACAACCATCTGCCATGAAGTTTTAGTCTAAAGAGAGTAGGATTAGGTTTGCCTGGGGATCTAAAAAGAATGAATTCAGTTTTGTTTTGGTTAAGAACAATCTTATTGGCATTAAGCCAATATGAGAGTTTACGTAAGTCTAGGTTTAGTTGTTTAGTGAGTGAATTCAAAGAATTACTAAAGCTGATTAGGTTTGTGTCATCAGCAAAGTGATGAGCTTCTGAAAAGATCAGTGACATATGTAGGTCATTTATGTATATTAGAAAAAGGAGAGGGCCAAGCACAGATCCTTGAGGAACACCATGTTTGATTAGCGCAGGTTTGGAAGATATGTTAGAAACAGTAACAGATTGAGATCTACTGGATAAATAAGACTGAAACCATTGGTTGGCAATGCCTCTGATTCCATAGTGCTTAAGTTTGGATAAAAGTATATTATGATCCACAGTGTCAAATGCTTTTTGTAAATCGACAAAGACTCCACAAGCAAATTGACCAGAGTCAAGGGACTGGCGAATACGCTCAATGATAGTTAATAGAGCGTGAGTTGTAGAATGATTTTTCCGGAAACCATATTGGCGTTTGTAAATGACTTTGTGTTTGTCAAGAAAGTTTATAAGACGAGAGTAAATTAATTTTTCGAAAATTTTTTCAATGTTAGAGAGCAAAGATATTGGGCGGTAGTTAGAGGGAATAAGAGGAGAACCTTTATTTTTAAAGACAGGGATGGCATTGGAGATTTTCAGAATGGATGGAAATTTACCAGAAGATATAGACAGATTAAAAAGATCAGAAAGTATGTGAGAGATGTCTTGAGGCAAAAGGTGTAAGATCTGTAGCGGGATACTATTAGGGCCAGAGGATTTACTGAATTTTAATTGACTTATTTGGGATAAAATTTCCTGATGAGTAACAGGACGTAGAAACACAGAGTGATTGATAGGGTTACTGAGATAATGTTTGAAATTGTGAGGCGTGAATCCAACTTTGGATCTAATAGTATCTGCTATAGAGGAAAAGTAATCGTTAAAAGATTGTGATACAAGAAAAGGATCAGAAATAATGGTGTTATTAACAGATAGAGAGATAGAAGCAGTGGATTTAGATTTGCATTGGATTAGATCTCTAACACCAGCCCAAATTTTACGAATGTTGTTTGAATTAGTTTGAAAGTACTGACTGAAGTGATTAATTTTGCTTTGCTTACATAGGGCTACAATATGATTTCGATAAGTTTTGTATTGTTCATGATATTGAGACTTAACATCAGGATTTTTTGTCTTGATATATAGTTGAAGGAGTTTATCACGTTTATTCATAGATTTTATTAAGCCGCCAGTGATCCAGGGTTTGCGAGAGTTATTAATTTGTTTCTTAGTCAACTTGACTTGTGGAACATGTTTGTCAACAAGAGCATCAATGATTGCAAAGAAAGTATTAAAGGAAAAGTCAACATTATTATTCTGTTCATTAAATTCTAATAATGCTTCTAATAATGCTATTAAAGCAATAGTTCCTTTTACCTTCTTCCGATATTTCATCCGAAACTAAAATATAAAACCCAGTAGTTCTTAATAGAAGTCTTTTCTTTTACTTTGATATATTTACAGTTTTATTTTGAAAACTTACCAGATTGTGGAACCCCATCATGAATCACTAAAATATCATACATACTCACATGGATTTAAACTGTATTTAATAATTACAAATATATTGGAAAGCTCTATTACTTACTAGCTTGAACAGTTAAATTAAGACCTGGAATAAAACATTTAAAAATTAATTTTGTATTCAGAAACAACAGTATAAAAAGCATAGAAATATTTACCCTCAGGTGCCACAGCCATAATTTATTTATTAATGTTAGTTCACTAAAAAAATAAACAACTTAGAATTAATTTTCACAAAGGTAAATGGATGAATGCCCTGACTTTTGGTTCATGGATGGTGCATGCAAGAACTTGTCATAATAGCTGTTATTGCCACAAACAAAATTAAGATGCAGGAGACTAACGCATGCACAACCCATGGTAACAGAGTACACGACGTGAACGTAAGTCAATGGGACTTGTACTCCGCCTAAAAAACAAACATACAGAAATAAACTGTTTTTAGGCAAAATAATTAAGTAACTATAAAAGCATATCTTTACATCCATATTCAGTATTGTAACAAAGAAAATGTCGTTGAATTAACAAACTAACACTATAATATCAATCATTAACAGTTGAGCAACAGACACTATAGGAAAACTCATGACAGTATATATTACAATATAAATGTCATGGCGCTATAGAGGAAAAGCTGCTTTTAAACAACTGCAATGCAAATCACTCCCAAATGAGTGACGATACGATCAATGTACAACCGGAAACTGATATTTTTACTTTTCCGGTATCTTTGAAACTCATAATCCAAATCCTTTGCACATACCAAGTATATAGATGAAAACAAAAGATATGCAGAATTAAGTTACTGTAACACTTGTGGAAAGACGACATTTTGAGTATACATCTTTCCATTGATATAACCTTGTTTCCCAGTAGCAGCAACTTTGATTTTCACATTATGAAATGCCTTTGCTCTGGAACATGCTACATATAGTTGACCATGAGAAAAGCACGGTCTCTGCAAAAACAAACCAATTTTATCAAATGTTTGACCTTGACTCTTGTTAATAGTGAAAGAGTAGCCCAAACGGATAGGCAATTGTCTGCGTTTCAATATAAAAGGCATACCTGTATCTGAAGGTGACAGTTCAACCCTAGGTATGAAAATGATTTCTCCAACTGCTGACCCTGTCAAAACTTCAGCTTTTCACGAACAATCAAGCGGGTGCCATTACAGAGACCTTTCCTGATTTCAGATTCCTCAAAAGCATTATGATAGCCCCAACTTTAAGTTTCAAACAATGTGGAGGCATACCGGAAGGTGTTATGCTGTTCAGAAAATCAAGCGGATAATTTTGCCGCTCATCTTCATTGTCACATACCACTTCATCAGCACTGTAATAACAAACTGCCTCTCCTTGCAATCTTTCCAACACCTCATTGTTAATGATCAATGATTGCTCGTTTGTTGGTGTCAGAATGGCTGTTGAGGCGTATTCGTGAGGTTCCAATCCGTCATACATCACCGATATAATTGAAGTGTTGTGGGGAACAACGCAACAATCAGGGATTTCGATAGAACCCTTAGCCGGTTCATTTTGTTTTGTTGGCAGTTCACCATTACCAAGTTGTAATAACCAAGCACAGAATTCTTGTTCTTCCGGCCTGGCTCTCGTGTTCTCGGTAAGTGAGTACTTTACCACTGATGCCCACATAACAGAACTATTCAAGCAAGCTTCTATTACATCAGTTGGTTTTGCTCTCTTCACAACTGGCAAACACTGACAAAAATCTCCGCTCCACAAAAGTACTTTTCCACCGAAAAGCGCGTCACTGCCGCAAATGTCACGAAGCAGCCTGTCGATAGCATGGAAAATGTGCATAGAAACCATTGTGGCTTCATCGATCAGAAACAGGTCAACAGGTCAATTCTGCATGTTTAGATGTTGGTGTTATGTTACATACACTGTTTTCTAAAACAGGAACAGGCAAACGAAATAAGGAATGCAATGTACAACCACCAGATAATAAAGTGGCTGCAATACCTGTGAATGCAGCAGTAGCAACTTTCCAACCTCTGGCTCTACATATTGTAATAACATAGTTATATGTAAATGTTTTACCTGTGCCAGCTGGTCCATCCAGATAAAACAATGTTTCAAGTTGTGCTAAACCATTGCGCACATTTGAAACAGCAGACAGAATCGCATCTGCAACAACTAACTGCTGTTCGTTAAGCTGAGGCCTTACCTGCTGGGCCCTGTCAATGAAAACATTCACATCGACTTCTTCCTCAGGGATCTGCTGAACCAACTCTGGAAGGTTAAATTGTGTTAAGGACATACCAAATTGTTTTAGGACATTATCAATGTAACCCAAAACCCTTTGCTCTGCTTGAGGAGCCGCCAATGTTCGAGCGTAGTCCTTGCATAGATGCACCTTGAATTTATTCCACAACTATCTTCACCAACAAAAACAGCAGCTACTTCATCATGATGAGGTAGATTGTATCGGCGCCTGTCACCGCCACTTCTCAAGTGCATTCTAACCTGAAAATCAAAATCAAATTATCAAAGGCAGTTGAAAGATCAGTCTTTAGTAACTTTCAAATATTTTCTTGAAAGTTCTTTGCTTGATTGTTATCACCTACTAAAAGATCTTTAGGGTCATTAGGATAATAAATGTTATCTAAATGAACTTTACCATTGTGACAACACTTAAAATTAGTTTCCTCAGCAAACATCCTGGCGCCACAAAACTGACAGACTTTGTGCATGGCACCAAGATAGTGTAGCTCAGGTAGTTGGTCTTGCCGTGCAGCACGTTGCAAGGGTTGATTAGCACGCCTAGCCATCATGCGATGGACATTTGCATTTCGCGGGGCTATTCTTTGACCGTCACCTTCAATTTGACGATACTGAACACGTCTTTCAGCATTATTGATTCGAAGTCATTCATTTTCTGATGCGACATGCCGAATATCTGGTGGTTGGATATTAATGTTTTGCTGAAGCTGTTGGCGCCTTGCCTCAGCCACATCCTCATGTGCATGCCGACGCTGAATTACAGAGCATATTCGCTGCTGATCAGGTGGCTGGAGCACAAACTGACCATTCCTAAAAACTGCTTGGAAGCCAGGAATAATATTAGTGCCTCTTATATTAAACATCACAGAGTAATACGAAATAAAAAGAAAAGTCGAAACTGTGATAATAATCTTCAACAAACCTTTCTATCTAAGAACTAACTTCTTCTTTTGAAAATAAACTGGAAAAAACAAACCTGGAATGCAGATAAAAAACGCGTTAGAAGACAGAAAGAGCAATAGGTTTTAAACATAAACAAAGGATAAACAGTTCTTATAAACCAAGGATAAACAGTTCTTATAAACAAAGGATAAACAGTTCTTAGGAACACTGGGGATCAACACGGAAAACTGCCGTAAAGTTTACCATTTTTAAATTATTATGAAAACAAATAAAGAGATCTCACCTCGTTGACGTATATTTTGCAAGTATATATAAACAAAACCTGTCTCTCGATCATCAACAGGGCAGCAACCACAACAAACTGTACAAACAGAATGATCTAATCAAAAAAATAATCATCATACTTTATCCAGTAAGTAGCTTATTTTTAAATTTTAAACAAACGGTTTACCTAAATCTTTGGATAATACAAACAATGTATACAAACAATATATTGTTTCGCAAGCGTCCTTACTGGAAAATTAAAAATTAATTTGTTTACGTTCTGAACGAATTGGTTGCTATAGTTGGCCTGATTCTGGAAAACAATTTTGATTGGTTCAAAAGCATCACGTCAATCAAAACAATCAAAATAAATCAAAATTAATGCGCATTGTATAGGTTTCCCGAAAGAAACGTCACACTTAGATGACGTATCATGTATACGTGTATGCTGATTACGTAACTTTAAAAAGTGTCTCTCGGCCTCTACGTAGTTTTATGCACATTGTGTTGGTCTCCCGAAAGAAACGTCACACTTAGATTACGTAACATAAAAAAAGTGTCTCTCACCTCTACGTGGTTTTACGACGAAAAGGGAAAAAATAAGGTTTTGACCGTGAGAAAAAAACAAATATGTCACTATCTAAAATAAAAGTGGTATGCACAAAGCGAATTAGTATAATAAGATAATGTACAAACTGTATAACTAACTAACTAACCATCTTTTAATTTACGAAATGAAAGTTCCACTAACCGTGTCTGTCCACTGGAGGTATTTACATCAAGATGGTGGCCTGTCCTCGTCACAGATCTCGGCAATGAAAGACTACAGCATATACTCGAAAGCGACAATATGTCGTCACATGAAAAAGCCGCCGAACGAATCGACTATTGACAGACGAAAATAAAACAAGGGCAGGCCTACCAAATTAACAAACAGAGACAGGCGGAACGTATTACGGAAGGTTCAAGTGCTACGCAACCAGTGTGGCTACTTCACCACCAAACGAATCAAAACATCTGCAGGGATTTCTCCCAACGTAAGCGACGAAACTGTACGCAGAGTCCTACGAAAAGCCGGTTACAAGTACACGCACTCGAGGAAGAAAGGAATCCTAAAGAGAAAGGACACAAAACTTAGTTTGGGCTTTGCTCAAAAAGTGCAGAGGTTAGTTGATCCAACTTTGTGGACAGAGGGAGTGGCTTTTTACTTAGACGGGGTCGGTTTTACTCATAAATACAACCCGTTTGACCAAGCAATGGCTCCCCGAACAATGGCTTGGCATAAACCAAGGGACCGTTTGAGACTTAATCAAACAGCCAAAGGTTTGCATGTAGGTACGGGAGGAAAGACCGCCCACTTTCTCGTAGCCATAGCATATGGCCGGGGAGTTCTCTTGGCCGAACAATACGAGGGGAATTTAACTGGCGAGAAGTTTGCCACTTTCGTTCGCGAACAGTTTCCCAGTTTATTTGAACGGAGCTCTAATCCTAAGGGAAAGCTCCTCCTTCAAGATGGAGATCCCTCGCAAAACAGCAGGAAAGCCCAAATCGCCATGAGTGAGGTTGGCGCCAGAAAACTGTCAATTCCGTCACGCAGTCCAGATATAAATCCAATCGAGAATGTTTTTCACAACGTCAAGAGAGAACTACGGGACTATGCGCTTCAGAACAACCTCACTCGCGAGACGTATCCTGCGTTCTGCACACGCATCAAGTATACGCTTTTGAACTTTTCTACGGAAGTTATTGACAAGACCATAGCGTCGGTGGATAAGCGAATGAAAATGATCGTTAGTAGTAAAGGCCAGCGTATAAAATACTGAATAACTAAGCTCGCGTTTAACAAAACAAAACTTCGTAAAGCGCGTGATGATACAAAGATTAAATTTTAACATGGAAACCTGTGTTCTTAGTGCATTGGGTTCTTTTCTACTCTCCACGATTTGTTTACATTGGACATTCCAGCACGTTACCCACGCGTTACCATCATGTTTTCATCATTTTTGTGAATGTTACAAGGGAAACACAACGCATTACCATGCGTTACCATTTATATATAAAAATATAGGTAACATGTCGTTTTTCCCTTGTAGCCTTCACAAACATGATGGTAACGCGTGGGTTACGCGTGGTAACGCGTTTCAAGAAAATCCCCAGTTCAGCCATCGGACTTCAACGATTCATAGATACTGTTTATAAATGTTTTGAAGAACATGTGCTGTAATGTCGGAGCAAACAAAGCTTTTGAAAAAGAAACGTAGCCTTTACTTTAGTATTAGTTCTGCAAAACAACGCGCACACGGTGTCATGTCTTTCCTGCTGTTTTCTTCAAACACGTGTTTGAACTTCACGATTTTCCAGCATATGGCCACGTCAGATGCAAAGTGGTTCTTGGGTGCGGGTAACTTCACAGTTTTGCCTTCCAATAACAGGAACAAATCCTTCCAGGCAATTACATCGCGACTGTACCTAAAGTCCTGCAAAAGTATGATGTCTGAGTCGTCTGCTCCCACCCAAGCGTACTTGTCATTCGAGGGGTTTTCGAATAGCCTGTCTCCGAAAATAGATTTCAACGGTTTTAACATGAACGTCTTGGCACAGTTGGATCGGCCAACTATCATCAAGTTCCTGAATTTCCCTCGGCCTAAGGTCAGGAGCTCATGCACGTGTTCCGCAAACTTCTCCGGCTGTATGCCATTTAACTGGAGTACTTCTAGGACACAACTAAGCAACTCACACTGTTCCACAACACAAGGCTGACTCACAGCTTTACGTAGCGCTTCCATTCGCAACACTTTGCGACTTGAAATATGTTGTGATGCCGACTTGAGCAGCCAAGAGTTACAGATTAACTCGTCTATGCACTTTTCCGATCTCGAAAACAGAAAAGAGGCAAGGTCACATTGACCGTTTTGTATTTGTTCCTCCGCTTTCGCGAACAGTTTGGTGCAATTCTTAATCTGATGTTTGTAAACAAAGTCTGAAACCTCCAAGTTTGAAAGTCTCTTACTGCCAACCGAGCTTGTTGACTTGGAAGTTCCTTGTTGACCTTTCTGCTTTCGAGAAGCACGATATGCATTTGTGCAAGTTTGTGGCCTACACTATGCGCCACTGCTTTATCTTGCTTGCAGACATATCTGTATGCGGAGATGTAGTGGTTATGTTTGTCCGAAAAACAATATTGTGTTTGTTTTGAATACCGGTCTTAACCGAAGACCATTTCTTAACACCGGATAGTTTCAAACAACAGTGATAGTGGAAGCCATTTTCTATGTGTTCTTCTCTACAACAAGCCCAATGACAAACTTTCACTTTACCACTTCCCGCATCAAATTCGTCTGCAAGCATTTTTCCGAATCTCTCACGAGGGGGGAATTTACCTTCAGCTGCCTGTGAATAAGTAACGAGATACTGTCTCCGACCTACACGCACGTTTTGTAAATGAAAGTCTGCCATTTCGCAATTTCTGAAGTGATTCAAAACTGTCTTTACTTCTGTCTTCATAAGAATTTCGAATTCTGGAGCCAAAAGTTTGTTTTGATTTGATGTAAACACACACGAAAATGTAGAATAAAGATGGCAGCCTGAACTGTTGTAAGAGAGCCTTTTTTTATTAGCTAACCATCAGTGGAACTCTTCTGTTACATTTATAAAGCTTTATTTATGGAAATATTATACGTTTTTAGTATAAACAAAGGTTATAGAGCATGTATTAAGTGGCATTTTGTTTGTAAATAGTTTTATGTTGTGTTACATTATACCATAGGCCACCAGCGACCAAATGTTTCTTTTCTCATGTGTTTTAGTATATCAAGACAAAGGCCATATTAATCGGAACAAGCACATGCTTGTATGACAGTCCCTCAAAATTTTGTTTTGAAAATTCAGACAATCCCCCACAAAAATTATGAGACAGCCTCCCCCTCCCCCTACAATTCAATGTTGTATTTGTTTAAAGCCATCCACATGCCTCCATGACTTGTGTGGAAAACCTCTGCAACATTGAATTGTGGGGGAGGGGGTGCCTTGACATATGATTTTGAGGTTATTCAGTTTAAATAAGGGTGGCTTAATAATTTTTGTGAATGATTGCAGGTGATGTAAAAAACAAAAAGCTATCTCAATAACATACATTCCAACTCTCCCGATATGAGCGGGAGACTCCCGATCTCAAGATGCCAATCCCGATCTCCCGATGAGCCATATGATCTCCCGATATCAGGATATAAATAGGCCACAATATTTCAAAGTGTGCAAATTTTAATGGCAAGCTCGCAGTTCAACATATCACTCCACTATAGTGTTGTAAACAAAGCGACAAGCAAGCGCCTGCTGCAAATTGCTTGCTGTTTAGTCGGTGCCGGCATTATAAAAGATAACGTATGTAAACAAACCTCGTTTTAAGGGTTCCTTTAATGTTTTCTGACACAAAATGATAACAAAATAAAAAAGCATCCGAAAGCAAAATTGAAAGAAAAATTTTGGAGAATTCTAAAAGTTCAATGAAATGGTTAACGGCGGCAGTCTAGTGGTGCTCATCACTGACTAGTTTAAATCTCAAAATTATTCTCAATTATTATATTATTCTAGTGAACCTGGCCCATCCAAACAAACAGATCATTCTTCAAGGAATCCAGTGGTAAGAGTGTTAGAGGATTCGAGTATTTGTAAGTTGAAAGAAACTGTTAAAGAAGCAGTAATTGAAGCCATGAGTATGAAAAATATGGATGAGGTGAAGAATTGTTTTAAATGCATTTGTTTACGTTTTGTGATAGATGTAATCGTTTTCTTGGCTGCAGTGAATGCATTGATAAATTAGAGAAGTGCCCTGTGTGCCGAAAAGGTTTTATATGTCCACCTAGAGGAGGTTTTGTGCCTGGGTTGGCAGACGCTCTTGGTAGATGGAGATGATAATGAAGATGACTTACTTCTGCCTGTTAGCTTATAGTTAAACCTCAGTTTAATTTTTATTTTTAAGTGAGTGAAGCTGATGACAATTACCCAACTGGTTGTGTTTCTGTAGATGGTACATGGCAAAAATGTAGCTTCATATCTCTCAATGGAATTGAATGTTAATTGGACAAAGTATACTAAAAATGTTTATGTTGGTAGAACTATTTTAGAACTAAATTCTGTCATGTAAAGGAAAACTTGGAATTGAAGAAAAAAGAAACTAAATCGAATAAAACTAATGTAACTATCGCAAGTACTTTTTTACTTGCGAGTAATATGTAACAAAGATATTTTTTCAACAGACTATCTTTCTCTGGGAAGAAGTGTTATGAATGGAAAACATAAATTCAGACGAAAAAGTTATTAGAGAAACTCTCCATCTGTATAGTTTTATACAGATCTTCTATTAAATAGAATGATTAATAGGAGCTCTGTGTTGGAGATTGTCGCCACTTACCTACAATGAAAAAGGAACACACTTACGTCATGTGTTTTGCAAAATTTGCAAGACTAACGTTAAGAAAATACCGCAGATATATAAAGGAAAGCTGATTGAGCGAGAAAGGACCGACGTGGATAACAAAGCACAATATTGAGCGCCATATGAAGTCAGCGGGACATAACTTGTGCAAAGACATCCAAAGTGGCACCCCTGCATCATCGAAGCAGACTTTTCTAGATCAAGGAACTTCTAGAGAACGAGGGTTAAAATCTATAAAGTTAGATTGTAGTCAAAATCGACATGGCGAGGCAGCAGTCTTGATGTTGAGGTGCAGAGGGAGGAAGCAATCGTAATATCGAGGAGGCGATTGTAGTGTCGTGGTGTCATAACGTAAAGGAGGCAACCGGAATGTCGAAGAGAAAATCACCATGTCGAGGAGGCGACCAAAATGTCGAGGAGGCGATCACAATGTCGAGGAGGCGAACACAATGTTTGTTGGGTGATAGATATCAGATATCTATATATTAATAGCCGATTCTCTGTCTGTCTGTCTGTCTGTTTGTTTGTTTGTTTGTTTGTAAGTCACGCAAAATGGTAGATTAAGTTGTGAGCGAAATTATTTCTTTTTTTGTGTGCGACGTGAGTTCGAAGCAAATACATTGCAACCCCAACCGAACGTGACTTTTTTTGGCTGATGAACTAATAGGAATAACGTTTTGTTTTTATCATTATTGTTAGTTTTATATTCCACGTTGACTTGGCTTTGAAAACAGTACATCAACTAAATACAAAGAAACTAACTGATTAAACATTTTGGACAAAAAGCAGCAGTGGCAGAACGTGGCATCATATGTTCGGTTTGCCACTAACTCTTGCCTAACTGTCTGAGACGGGTGAACTTTTTTTTGAGCAATCAAAATGTTTAAAAACCGATAGGTAAAAAAAGAGTATCATATCAAAACAAAATTTTTATTTTTTTTTATTATTGCTTTTCTTTTAATAAATTAATTTCTTCTTTTAATTGTTAAGCATTCTGATCGAACGTTTTTTTATTCGATTTATTCATTTAGCACGTGCCTTTTTTCTCTCCTCCCGTGTGATCTTTTTAAAAAGAGAAACCATTTCCCCCTTATGTTTGATAGCACCCATGTTAGAGCGTGTAACTTTTTTAAAACAAAAGCTAATAAAAAGTTGAAGTTTTCTCTCTCTACGTTTTCAGTGTATTGTTACACTGATAAAAGATTGGTTTTATCAGAGGTTGTGACTTCGAATATGCTTCTGGTTGAACACAAGTTGTGTACAAGCCGTTTATAAGGAAATTTGACGTTTATTGATACAGACAGTGATACAGAGCAGGTGGACATGGGCGGCGAGCGACGCCGCCTTGGCGGCTAGTTACATTTTTATAACTGGTATATTGGGAAACACAGTAACAACTGTAATGTAACCGAGAAAATGATTTCTTTCATATAATACAAAGTAAACAGACCTTTAACAAGAAAGAAGCCTTGTAAATTTTGTCGCTCTATAATGAGAAAATTTCACGGAGAACTTTTTTTTTAATTTCATTTTTTTTTATTGTTATTATTATTTTACCGAGGCCAGAGTGAAATTGCAGTGTAACTCACTGATGTGGGCCTCTACTTCTCCCAAAAGATTAAAGTTTATATAAAAACAACTTTTCAGGAAATATAAGCATGGCAAGGAAATCAAACACGAGTTCTTGAAACCCTCAAAGTGTCTTTTACATGCAGTTTATAAATCATGGTGTTTCTGAGCAGCAAAAAAACAACAACATGTAAATAAAGGTAAGCATGCAGTTTTGAAAAATATATACAGTTACATTCCCAGCCCTTCTGGCCTTCTGATTAAATTTGAAAAGAGAAGTTCTAGAGTATCAAGGCTGAAAGATTCACTAGAATCTCAGAAAAAATGATACAGCTGAAAAAATAGAAACAACTTCATTAAAACAAGTGAAACACTACCAAAAATGCTACTGATAGCAAATATATCAAGGTTAAAAACATAAACAAATTCAAATTTAACGCGCTCTTCATTGGCACATACACAAGAGCCATTTATTGTGAATATTTTTGATGTGCAGTAATTAGGAGAGGGCACTAAAGAAGGAAGAGAGTAGCGTGAAATAGGTTAAATACGTTATTGTTCATGAGATCGATATCGTGCACCTTCAAATATTCAGTTCGAACAGTCAAATGAACTACAACATACGAAAATTACTGCATAAAGAGGAT
This sequence comes from Turritopsis dohrnii, assembly GCA_027922465.2. NCBI lineage: Eukaryota > Metazoa > Cnidaria > Hydrozoa > Anthoathecata > Oceaniidae > Turritopsis > Turritopsis dohrnii. Next base: position 539,302 of record BQMF02000127.1, on the reverse strand, counting down.
AAAATGATGTACTCTTGGGAAGCTAATTGTAGGGGGCTAATTTCACCACCCATTTCTATTTATTAACACCCCTCCTATTTTTGAAACATTCTTGAAATGTCGACCTTCCTATTGACCCTGATGTCAATAGTGGCAGGTTAATTTCAACATTACAACTAACAGCTTGCGGACCTTTCCAATCAACACGATAGCCATTGTACTGTCCTTCAGATTCATGAGTGGCTTGTATGGGATTATATGTAAGCTGACCTTCAAACCACATTTGAATAGGAGTTCTATTTTTTTTCGGTTGATAAAGGGTGATTATCCCAACCTTCCCATTCGTGACGAATGTATCTGTTGGTGTCGTGAGTATGGTCTTCTGGCCACGAAAATGGACTGTCCACGATGTAATCGACAATGCAACGAGCAGCAATACCCGCGTGCAGTGGATGGGATAACTTGGCGTTGTACTGTTAAAAGGTGTAAAAAAGTCATCAACATCAGAAAAAGCAGTTTTTTGAAGGTTCGCATCTTCACCTTTGGCAGATTCTTGGTATCACATACCTCTGGACTTGCTCTGCTGGAAGTAGCAGAGGTTTGTCAGTGACAGACATCCAGCACGAGCTAACAATTGGATGTTGCGAGACAGTTGTTGACTGGAACCAATATTGCCGCGATGTAACCGTGACGTATTTTGCCAACAATCCCGTACAGCTTGGGGGTCCCGGTTGCATAGTTGAGATTGACGAGTCGTTATTTGCGCGTCGGAAGTATAACCGTGGCAGAATTATGCCAGATCAATGGGTTTTTAGGGGCTACGAGCCAGCAACAAAGCAGGGTTTTCTGATCCCTGTACAACGCCGAAATGCTGCTACCCTTATGCCAATTATTCAGCAGTGGATTCGTTATCATCATCAAACTGTTAACCACACATACAACTTCGTTGACCCGAACACTATGGTCACAACTAATCGTGTAGAAGCAATGTGGTAATAAAGTTTAAAGCTATGCATGGCCCTACAAACCGGGAATCTGTTCCTGAATATTTATCGGAGTTCATGTGGAACCAACGATTTGCTGGCCACAGTTTCTTTTATTTGTGGGATGAAATTGCGACTTTATATCCAGTTTGAGGATTCTCACTGAAAAACGTTTTTTTAAACCACAAATCTTAATAAAAAGACCATTCATTATTGCCAAAGATTTGTTTTCTTTGTTTCAAAAAATCCCGTATTTTATCCCTCGAGATGGAGAGCCAACTTGCGAAAATAAATATGGCAGCGAATTTATGAGAGAGGGAATCGTGAAGAATTGAGGTATTTGAAAGCTTAAAATGTAACCTCATTGATATGTTTGAATATATCTTTTATTAATTTTTTTTCATATTTATGTATAGAATTGTTTTAGTGAAAAAATAGGGGGTGCGACAAGGAAATAGCACCCATTGAAAAGGGCTTCTTCTTCATCTACTTTTATTTTACGGTGGTCAGCTTTCAATTGTGATCTTAAAACAGATATCGCATCATCTAATGTATCAAACTGAACTTCTTGCTTCTGTTCATCTTACTAATTTAGCAATTCACACACCAATGACTGAAGCTCCTTCACTTGTGAGCTGCTACTAGCACTATTTGATGCGATGTAAACAGACTGGGTCACCGAGTCAAGGGAGGGAGTATTGAAGTGACTAACCGAGAGGATAGAGGTGATCTCTTGTTCCGCAAAGTAACTTAGGAGAAGTAAACACACGTAACTTAGGAGAAGTAAACACACAATCCACTCACGTGAATCTTGAAACGAAGTAATGCTGTTCGAACCTTCCCCACGTCCTCCGGCAAGATACACAAGTCGTATTATACTCGTCGCCAGTTGATGTGTCTATACCTTACGGAGGAACTAGTCGGGGGATAGTAAAACACACGTTTTTTATCAACACTAAGGTTATCTTCTCTACAGCTTCTAGATCACCTCTATCCTCTCGGTTAATCACTTCGCTACTCCCCCCTTGACTCGGTGACCCAGTCTGTTTACATCACATCACCTCTCTCCTCGTTGAACTTGCTGTTGTAGTGTCCCAGGTATTTCGGCGGCTGTCTCTGGCGACGCAGATATCTGGGCGGTCTATCCTCACAGATTTCTATGTTCTCCTCTGGAATGGCTGGTTGATCCGCTAGTGCGTCATGCCTCGCCTCCTCTTCGGTTTCTTCTCCTTCATCCGCGTACGGCACCGTACCATCACTGTCTGCTTCATTAGTCATCTCTCCTTTCTTCTGGATATGACGAAACAACGTTTTATACTCGTCATCACTATCTGATGATGGGCGAATGGCTTGTGACAACCCTGGTTTGCGTAATGGTCGTTCCGCGACTAGCCTGAACCTGCTCACTTCCCGGGTGATTTTCTTTTTCCCACGCAATGAGGTTACCATTGATCCCTTTTCCGTTGTTACGATGTACGGTGACGGATCGTAAAAAGGTTTGGTCGTGGTCTTTTTCTGCTGTACGATTACGGTATCCCCTAATTTAAGCGAACTTTCCCTGGCGCGTCGACGCAAATCATTATACCGTTTCATGGCTGTTTTCTTTTCCCCTTCAAATTGACGAACGTCTTTTGTGGCATATTCCTTGTTGTCCATCACTGGTATTTGCGTGTGTAAGGGCCAGTTAAACAGCATTTCAGCTGGAGATTTGTTGGTACTGCTATGCGGTGTAGCGCGGTAAAGCAGCAGATATTTATGTAATTCTTCTCTGAGGTCCTTCTTCTCTACTACTGCCGTATGAGCTACCTTGCGCAATATGCCCATAAAATTTTCTGCTAGGCCGTTGCTACAAGGATGCTCCGGCTCGACTTTCTGATGAAAGAACCCTCGTTTTTTCGCATACATTTCACTCATAATTCTGTCTGGTATGCCATGGGTCCCCAAGATTCAATCCAGCATTGGCAAAACTGTGTCTGCACTGGTGGACTGTACTATTTCGACTTCAGGAAAACGGGAAAAATGGTCAATGACCAGAAAAAAATAATACTGCCCACCAATAGGACCTCTAAAATCCATTGCCAGGTGCTGCCATGGTCGATCTGGCAACTCCGTGGGCTTGGTTGGCTCTGCTGCGTTGCTTGGTGTGGCGGCTAGACAGCTTTTAGCATGGCACTTGATCGCGTCATCCATTTTCAGGAGCCATACTCTGCTGCGTAAGCACCTCTTTACTTTCGTTACCCCTTGATGTCCCAGATGCCTAAGTTCAACCACCTCTTCTTGGAGTGACTCCGGTATGACTATACGATCTCCACGTAAAATTACTTGCTTCACCACCGATACCACACCACACCACACTCTACGGTACGGGGACAACTCTGCACATGGTGGAATGTGTCCTTTCTCCAAAATGCATAATTTCAGCTTGGCGAGTGTCTCATCTGCACTGGTGGCGTTTTGTATCATAGATAAAGTAATAGCGTCAGGGAGATTTCCATCTACCACTGAGTTCACATATATCTTTGTGTCGTCCTCCGCTTTAGAAATGTCAGTGAGTGGCAATGGGTGTCTGCTATTAAAATCCGCTGGGCTTTTACTTCCGGAGCGGTATTGCAGCGTAAAAACAAACCCCTGCAGCCTGACTTTATGCCTTTCCATGCGGGCTGGGGCCAGTTTTTTGGGGTTGTTGTATAACGTTGTTAGCGGTTGATGGTCAGTGACAGCTACAAACGGAAATCCGTACAGGTACATTCGGTAATGCGTGATTCCGTAGTATAGGGCCAAACTTTCTCCTTCGATCTGTGAGTACCGCTGCTCGGCTTTCGTCTGCGCTCGGCTGGCATAACTAACTGGTCGCCAATATCCAGTATCAGGTTCCTTCTGGTACAAAGTCGCTGCGAGACCTTCGGGGCCGCGATCCACCACTAGTTCTGTCTCCCGATCCTAGGACCAATGCGCCATAACTTTGCCACTTGTGAGAGCTGCTTTAAGTGTCTGCACTGCTCTCTCGCATTCGTCTGTCTACTCGAATTTGGCATCTTTTCTTACCATTGCCCTCAGTGGGGCAGTTACGTCGCTGTACGTTTGTTGTGTGTCAAATAAAAATACCTGGTTGTATTGGCACATCTGTAGAAACGACTTTACTTCCGCGACGGATTTTGGGGTAGCTTTGTTGTGAATCGCTTCCTTGTCAAAGATGAACCTGAACCAAGCGACTTTGGGCAGATTAAACTGACATTTGGTCGGGCTCAATGTCACTCCCAGTGTGGTTAACCATTCAAACAACTTCCGAAGATTAATGTTGTGTTCTTCCTGCGTTTTGCCATACACCATCACGTCATCTTGGATCTGGATTACCCCCGGAACTCCATGAAGTCCGCGTCTGAATTTTTCGTGGAATTCCTGGCTTGCTGGACCAGCTCCCATGACTTACTGTTTAAAGAGGAACAACCCTTCGTGGGTGTAAAACGTAGTGAGCCCCAAAGATTTTTCCCCTAACACCATCTGGTGAAAAGCGTGGGTGAGGTCGATTTTGCTGAATACTGTTGCACCATTTAATTGGTGACGAAATTCTTGTACCGTTGGTACCAGAAAATGTGTCGGACTTATAAGCCAAATTGGCGTGTCGCATGTCCACGTTCATTCTTATCTTTCCAGCTTCCTTTTTCTCGGTAATAACTACGTTCGAAATCCACTGGTGCGCAACTGACGAATCCAGTGGACCCTCAATAACGTCTTGTTCTTTCACATATCGTAAGTGTTCTGATAAACGTTTTTGGTATCCAAATGGGACCTGTCTTTCATTCTGGACAACCGGAATAACGCTCGGGTCAATATTGAATTCAACTGGATCGCCAGTAAATCGCCCGATTTTTGTCTTGAGGTAAAGATGAACTATGCGATGAGCTAGGTTCATTGCCCTCTCCATCCATTTCTAAATGACTAAAAAATATTTCCACCATTAGAGTACTGTTTATGACAATTTCAAACAATTTCTATTGGTCATGGTTCATGACCCACTTAAGAAAATTCATAAAAATCAATCTTAGGAAATAATTTGTATTGTGAAATATAAATTTTTCACTGCAAATGATGGTGATCAATACAGATGATTACAGAAAAACACGTAACTGTGCCAATGTGAACCCTGGTTAAATTTTTCAAAATCTTACCTTGCTCTCGAAACACCCAATTCATTTTCATTATCGGACCGGTCTTCATCAGCCAACTATTGAAAACAAAAAATACAACTATGATAGCATAAACTGGAGTGACATGTTATGAATGTTTTTAAATAAGAATAACTATGAAAGTATTAATAAAGCTCTAAATCATCGGATGTTGCATAATAATTATGAATGGCGACGAATCTTATTGGAGTAAATAAACAACAAATTAGGATTTTACCTGATACATGACTATTATTTGTTGCTGCCCATTATATTTAAGGTCACTTATTGGTCGAAGCCATATAGTCTTTTGCGAAAATAATCGACTGTGTCGAGCTTCATCCATCAATTTTCCCTCTGGTAGGAAAGGTTTCTGTAATTTGCTGCCTACACCTAGACACAAAGATATCCTAAAGCAACACAAATAAACAACATATAATCGTGTAATTCAATATACATAAAATTCCAAAATACATAACCAGTTTAGGATTTTTTTCTTCACCAACATGATGATAGCCTGCCATCTTTTTATGTGCAACATAGGGCATTAAAAATGCTAATAAAAACATTGTGCTGTGAAGCTATATACCTATATTCCCCTGTAGCAAGACCTCCCACAGTAATCTCATCAAGGTTATCTTATTCTCTCTCAAAATAGGACATTACTTCATCCTCTGTCCAAGATCCATCTATCTCAAGTTCAGAAAATAGATTGATTGCTTTTTAGGTGCTTGGAAAACCCAACGTTGGATCTTCTTCCAAAAGCAGACTTCCTTTTTACGTTTCTCTCAGCAGCAGGATAAGAAGTCGATGCCCTTCTTCTAAATAATGGTCTCATTTCTTGAGATGGTAATGAAAAGGATGATGATGAATGACTATTCAGACTTCTGCTGTGAGAAGAAGAGGTTTGTTCATTTTCAACACTGTTGTTATTGTTTACAACAGTTGTCGTCGAATGCGACGTTGATGCTATGTTTTCTGCAACCGTTTCTGAACCAGAAAGTGCTTGGCTAATTTTTCTCTGAAAAATTGGGTGTGATACAACACTTTTGACTAAATTATCGACATTGATTATTTCCATTTCCTTGGTCAAGCTATGTTACCCACCACACCATGCTTTCATGAGCTACCATTATGATCAAAATCATACGTGCATATTGTATACGTGCAATATGCAGGTTTATTTATGATCTAATCTTTTTGTTTTATGATCGATCTATAGTGTTACTTATGTTATATATCTATATCCTAATGTGCGCTGTGCATCGGCTTTTTTTCACGCTTCCACGCTCTAAAATTCGGGTCGTATTTGCAGACACTTATTCATAATAGAGTGTCAGACCACCGTGGTTAATAGTTTTCTACGATTTGTATTAGGGGAGAACATTGCATTGCATTCGATCGTTTCAAATGATTTCAAATGGTTATTCGCGAGACCAAGAAACAATAGACGAAGATTTATTAATGTTTCTAGGGTAAGTGCGCTTAAGAACTTATTGTTTTTATGTTTTGTGTTTTTTATAGTATGAATAAGTCTATGCGTCATTACTTTTCCAGTAATACGCGATTGAAGAAATGAATATCGTGGTTTTTAATCATGATGTTTTGGGTTCGTAAAGAAAATCGCAATTGTTTACAATTCACATTTTGACACTTTTACGACTAGCGCGTTTATTTACATTGGGGAATGGATTGAATGAACAGTTACAGTTTTAATCTTTTTGTTGTTTACCTGTACGCCCAAGTTATTTTTACTACTGCATATATCGTATTGTGAAAGATTTATTATGAATACTAGTATCCCGAGTAAAAACTTTTTACCGAACTTAACTTTGAAAACATTAGGTCAAATCTGCCATTCCTGTGGTACGTACGCGTCACTCGCCACCCATGTTCAGTATGCGTTGTGTCACAGAATTTAACTCGTGTAAAAGTTTCGTTTCAGGCATTAATTTGTTATTACATTCAGAAGATTAAAAACAGAAACAAATAGCAACATGGCTCAGAATAATATATTTATACGCAGAAGAGAAGTAACTTTAATGTAAAAAAAATGGCAATATATAACACAGAACTGTTTACCCAAACATACGAAACCAAACATTGAATAACATTACAAAATGTGAATTGAAAACAAATTGATACCTTCCAACTGTGTTTCTTTCGTGCGGAAGTTACATTATACAGCAACCATTAATGAATTTTTGAAACGATATATAGTCTGTTCTTCCCAAAACCATCAATGTCATGATTAAAACCATGAGTTTCATTTCTTTATGCCTATTTTTATTATTACCGAAAAAATTAATACTTGAATTGTAATACCGAAAACCTAATCATGCTATAAGAATATTGAAATAAACAACAACAACAACAACAACAAAAAAAAATGCAATTCAACTACGCATTTATCCTAAAAACAATAACTCAAAACAACAAAACACCGTAATAGTAATTGTAATACTGTAATACCGAAAACCTAATCATGCTATAAGAATATTGAAATAAACAACAACAACAAAAAGTGAAATTCAACTACGCATTTATCCTTAAAACAAAAATTTACCCAGAAGATAAAAAGTCACAAATAAAATCATAATGCCAAACTTATATATATACCCAGGTACGTAAACGATTACCATAACACAAAATAATGCATAAACATTTCATTGCACAGTAATAACTAATGAACTTCTTAAATACATAATCCATTCACATCTACCTTATGAATAATAATCAAAAACACAAACGTGATGACAGAATTTATATATCTAAAGAGTTTATAAGAAAATTGAAAACAACCACATTTTTAATCTGAGTTAAAATCTCCTCTGGCTAATTCACAACAGTTAAACAACCCTTTATTCTTATTTATCCAGCATGCCAACTGTGTTATAACTAAATAGATTTATACTATTTTAACTTTAGCTGAACTTTAAACAAAATGGGATACCTTTCACCGCCAATTCACATGTTAGTAAACTAAACAGCATTGATCATCTTCTGTAGACATTTTCAAACACTTCTAAACTCTTTACTTCTATATTCATACCTATAAACAAATTACTAATACTTTATTTACTTTCCAGCACAAACATACATAGGTATTTATAAAACACTTTCGCTACCATTTTTTTTTAAGTGAAATACATAAAACTGCTCTCTTCGTTTGGAAAAACTGCTAAACTTTCTGTATTTTCCAGTAGATTTTGTACTTTTTGGCAGGCAGACAAAAGCATCAAGCATCGATATAAATTAGATACAATAGATACAATCAAACAGCATAACACATTCCCCACTTCCACAGCGTCATGAGAAAAAAAACATTCATAGCTGTAGGACCATTTTTAATGTAATAATAGCGCGCGTTACCAAAACAAATTTCTCTCGGCTTCTTTTTCATCCAGTAGCATATAAACTAAACGAAAGAACTCATATAATAATAAGATATCTATTCAAAGCTATAGTATTTTATCTTTCAAAACTAAATTAAAACCATTCCTTACTGTGTAAATAAACATGAAACTGCATTTCTCCACTGCACTTTCTTCTGTATAGCGATATTTGATAACTAAAACGTAAACAAACATTTAAAAACCTGTTCTTTTATTAATCTAAAATATTAAACAATAAAAGTCTTATCGTTCTGCACAGCCAATTTTTAAAAACTTCACTGCACTTCTTCTGTATAAAAGTTTTGTAATAATACCTTTTGTTCGTTCGATCTTTCTGCAGCTAATTTTTAAAAACTTCACTGCACTTCTTCTGTATATCTAAATATGATTTTTCATTGTAAACAAACGATAATTAAACCTTTGTGCATACAAACCTGTGTTCCTTCGTCAGTTCTTTCGTCGATTTGCTGCCTAAAACAATCAAATTTAAATTAAAATATTCGTATACAAAAAGAAACACGTCTTCTTCGCGAAGTTTCTTGCTCACAAAATGATCGTTGACAATTTTCGAACGATTAACATTGCATTGCTCGCACTCCTCCAAAGATGTTTTTCGGCTGATTTCCACTGCGCAAACCAAAAATAACAAAACGGAGGAGCATATACTAATCGCGGAAAATCAAAAAAAGTGTTCTCACCTCTACGTGGTTTTACGACAAAAAGGGAAAAAATAAGAAGGATTTGACCGTGAAAAAAAAAACAAATATGTCACTCTCTAAAATAAAAGTGGGATGCACAATCGCGGATTATTATAATAAGATTTGATGTGTTTCAGATCTTCTGATTAAAAAGTTTTTCTGTTCATAACCCCAGTGTTGAACTAAAAAAGCTTTGGCTGGAATACCTAGAGATTTTTTATAAATAGGGTGAGAAGTGTTTTTTTTCGTATTATATATTGACTTAAAGTATTTTCAACACGGGGAACCATTGCATTGCATCTTCAATCAATTTATTTTACAGAGTGAAAAAAACGGATGCACAACGCGTATTTTAATTTTTGAAGGTTTTAAGATCTATTAGGATCTTCCAAGTAATACGACTGTTCTGCGGTCCTATATTTAAAGTTTAGAGTACTTACAGCACTGATACCCTTTCTGTTTTTCATGTTGTGATTTAATTTTTCGACACCATTTTTGAGACGTCACTTTTAGAAAAACCCGTAAAATATTTTTGCACGGGATACTAGCATAGTCTATAATAATAATAATTATTATGAATATTATTATTATTTTATTTGGTAAAGCAGGTTACAAAAAAAGGCAGCATAAGCTGATGTGGACCTACTATGATAAAAAATATATATATGGTCTATATACAATAAAAAATATTACATAAATATTGAATAAAATGTTCTTAGATGTTTTAGTCGATAAAGTTAAGGTATTGAAAACTAGAAAACTAGAATGGATATTATGAGCTAAGACACAGGACACGAAAGAAGGTAGGTTAGCACAAAACTAAAAAGGATTATTGATCGAAACGAAGCTAACAAACTAGAGTTAGCAAACAACAATATAATGGTTACATATATTTAAAAATTTAAAACTGAAATTACTAGTGAACAAATTTAAATACCTTTGCAAAGTTAAAATATTTAGATAATATGTTAAAAGCTAACATTGGAACAAACAAAAGTAAGATGATAATAACAAACCTCAGGTTAGGTGGTGAGATTGATAAGGGCTTATTAGCCTCAAAGTGAGGTGTTAAGGAGTTAAACTTGAGTAAAAAGATCTAATTTAAAGGAAAATGAAATCCCTATGGATATGAAAGGTGTCATATTCAAAAGAGTAAGAGTTTATTTGTTCTTTATATTCCAATAGAGTTTGTTTAAAAAGCAAATGTGATTCAATCCCAGTGAGTTCATTTGGCATGCAATTCCAGATCCTAACACCTTTGTAAGAAAAACAGTTTTTATTTCAATGATCGACAGTAACAGCCAATTGATTTTCACGACGAAATCTTCTGCAAGGATTAGCATACTTAAACATTGACACAATTTCAGGGTCGATTGTTTTGTAATAAACTTTGTGCATTAAACAAAGAAGACGTCGTTTGTACAGATACGATATTGACATCCATTTCACTTTTTCAAGTGTATCGAACGTTGACAACTGGTATGGCTAGTGGTGTATTACTTGTGCTGCCTTTGCATGAATCTCATCTAGTGCATCGATATAACTTTTATGACACCTACCCCAGATAGAGATATTATATGTGACAGATGGTATGACAGTTCTGAAGTAAAAGTCTTCAAGAACTTTGCTGCTAAGGGCTTGCATTTGTTTGAGTTGCTTGACCTTAACCTTAAATTTGGTAATAACTTTATCAGTGTGAGTTTTCCAAGTTAACTTGTTGTCAATGGTGGTACCCAATACTTTATGGTTTTTAACAATTTCGATGTGGCAATTTTCAAGTGCTACGCTAGCAGTTGGGCCGATAAATTGTCTTCGAGATAAGACAATTATTTTGGTTTCGCCTGGGTGGATGATCATCCCATTAAGTTTCGCCCATTTCTGAAGCCGGTTGCAAAGATCTTGGATTTGAGCGATTAGTATTTCATAATTTGATGCGATGGTGATACCATTTGTGTCATCAGCAAACATTTTGACTTGGTCTTCATCCTCTTGATCTACGGTATCTTCAGCAGTATCAGGTAGATCGTTTGCATGACAAGAGTAGAAGCGAGGACCTAAGAGAGATCTTTGAGGTACTCCTTGGTCAACCAGATTTAGAGCCATTGACGATGGTAAATTGCTGCCTGTCTTTTAGGTAACTACTACACCATTCGAACGAATCGCCACTGATTCCAATGGCCTGCAGCTTTTTTAGGAGTGTAGTGTGGCATACACTATCAAATACCTTGCTGAGGCAACAAAAATCATCCCTACATATTTTCCTTCAATCAGAGTGATCTTCCTTTTCGGAATCCCCACTGGTGTCTACTCAGAAGTTGGTGATGGGATATGTGTGAGTCAATACGTGATGAGAAAACTGATTCAAAAATCTTTCCTGGGAGACACAACAATGATATTGGTTGATAGTTTTCGCCTAGATAAGATACAGCTCACTTTAGATGTTTTGTAAGAAGTAGGGAATTTGAGTGAACTGAAACTACCTTTAGCTATGTAGTGTATACCATCAAGAATATCTTCACCTATTATTCTAACAACTTTTGAGCTGATGCCATCGTGACCTCCAGCTTTGTTTGGCTTGAACACTTGTTTAAAAGCTGATGTTAAATCGTCTCGGCTGTAGGCTATTTCATTGATAGTAGGTGTAATACGATAAATGTGGGACTGTAACATTGTTTGGGTCCTTGTCGATTTTACCAATATTGGCGAAAAAGTCATTTAAGGTTTCACTTTTAACTTGGTTATCACTGGTTGTTTGACCAGCTGGGTCTTCTAATGGTCCGATTTGATTAGATTTTGATTTTCCTGTGAATTCGTTTATACAGTTCCAGAATTCCTTGCTAGAAGAGTTCAGGCTTTTGAATTTCTCCTTCCAATGGTTAGCTTCCGCTACTCTGAGCAAGTTAGTACAATAATTCCTGGCTCGTTTATAGAGTTCCCATTCATGTGAGCCTTTAGGAGCTTTTTGAGCTAGTTTTAATAGTTTATAACGTTGGTTTAGCTGCTTTCTAATGGCACTGTTCATCCAAGGGTGTGTTTTAGCTCTAAGTTTCACTTTCCTTTCTTTCACATGAGCGTTGACAACTGATTTGTATAGCTCTTCCCAAGTGGAAACAATGTCGTCCACATCATCAAATATGTTGCAGATATGCCAAGGTGCTGATCTGATGTCTTGTTTAAGTTGTTTAACATCAACATTTTCATAGTTTTTTACAATTTTGAAGATAGGTTTGCTCCTTTCTTTCAAAATATCAATTGTACAATATACTATATGATGATCAGATAAGCCAAGATCAATGGCATGAGTATTTTTTATTTTTGAATCGCAATGTTTTGGAATTATGATATGGTCAATCAAGGTTGTTGTGTTTTCAGTTATTCGTGTTGGTTCTTTTACGATATTACACAATTGGTGTTTCTTTAGGAGTGTGTTGAATTGATAAACTGAGTTGTTGTCGCTAATCAAGTCAATATTAAAGTCTCAGAGGATGGCAAAATTTGTTCTCTTTTGGTTGACAACGTCCATAATTTCGTCAAATTTTGCGAGAAATGTTTTCTTGTTTCTTGGTGGCTGATAAAGGCACGAAACTAAAATCTTTTGAGATTTTACCGTACATTCGATCCAAAGCATTTCGAGATCATTTACATTAATATCAAATTCAATACCATTTAAAAGGGTTTTATGATAAATTAAGACACCACCCCAACCAATATCAGACACTCTGTCTCGTGTCAACAGTTCATAGCCTTTGACTGTGATTTCGCCATCGTCAATCCCACTGTGTAAATGTGTCTCAGAAACTGCCAGAATGTCAATATCAGTTTCTTCAAGAAGTAGCTTAATTTGATTACGTTTTGTATAAATTCCGTTTATGTTAATATGTGCGACCGATAAACCCCGATACTTTCTGATGTCACCAACCAGTTCCCTAAAAGCCAGCCGATTTGGTTCAACGGCCCCATTTACTCCTGCACCCATCAATTCACAAGACTGGCAGGTCCAACTCACTGATGGCGTTTGGATTTTATATTGTTCATAATCTTATCTTTTGACAAATTCCACATCGTTATATAAATTTTCTCCATTCATATATACCACTTATGAAATTCAGAAATATGTATTCATGATGATACATATATTTTACTTATATCTTTTATATCAATAGCATAACACATACGTCTACAGTAGAATCAATAATATACAACTATATACTTTTGTCCGCCATGGGGGCTCATACAGTGCCTGAGTGTTTATAAAAACTTAAGTTGGAATGGAAATAGCATCTATTTTTCACCAGTTATAATATCAAAAAAAGAATACTTAACTGTAACATACAGAAAATGTGGTCTGATCTTTGTCGAGAGAAGGTCATTGTCAAGGTCTACTTCCCATAAAGGAAAAGTGCAAATAACATTTAAAAATGTGATACCTCCACCGACATAAGATCGTTTCTCGAGTAAAAGCAACAGTAAGAATTGCGAAACCGGTTGCCAGTGTAGATACTGTTTTATTGTTATTGACGAAGAGTAATAAATAAGTTCTTAGTTGTTCAATAACTTAGACTTCTTTCCTTTATGATTTTTCAAACGTTGAAGACCTTTTGCGGAATTCTGAAAAAAAAGTTCCGTACAAATTTCTCTATGTAAGCAATACTTCTTGACATTTTGTTAGATATTTTCCCTATGGTTGGTTTCTGTTCTTATCACAAGTGTACCTGCTTCACTCTAATTTCTGCATCCATTGAAAAATAATCAACAAGTTGCTTCAAATGATTCCTTGAAATATGTAGTAATACTTATGGTACTTGCCATTTACAGCCCTGCCCATTTGCATAAGCCTCTTATCAGCAACCTTTTGTTCCAGAACGTTCTTTCGATAACTAACTTGCCTTTGCAAAACCCTGAGAAATTTATGTTGTGGATAACTGGAGCATATTCCATCAACCTTTGCAACAGAATTAATGTAGCCCACATGTGATATTTTTTCTGTGAGATATTCTTTTTCATCAACAGATTTCTGATACTTTATTTCAGATTCCAATTTCTTTCTGTCCATTTGGTCCATCTTGAATTGCAGAATTTCTCTTCTCCTTTGCCTGTACTTATTTATCCAGTTGCATCTGTTTGTTCTCATAATGCATATCTTATTATAATAATCCGCGATTGTGCATCCCACTTTTATTTAGATAGATGTAGATACTGTTTTATTGTTATTGACGAAGAGTAATAAATAAGTTCTTAGTTGTTCAATAACTTAGACTTCTTTCCTTTATGATTTTTCAAACGTTGAAGACCTTTTGCGGAATTCTGAAAAAAAAAGTTCCGTACAAATTTCTCTATGTAAGCAATACTTCTTGACATTTTGTTAGATATTTTCCCTATGGTTGGTTTCTGTTCTTATCACAAGTGTACCTGCTTCACTCTAATTTCTGCATCCATTGAAAAATAATCAACAAGTTGCTTCAAATGATTCCTTGAAATATGTAGTAATACTTATGGTACTTGCCATTTACAGCCCTGGATAACTGGAGCATATTCCATCAACCTTTGCAACAGAATTAATGTAGCCCACATGTGATATTTTTTCTGTGAGATATTCTTTTTCATCAACAGATTTCTGATACTTTATTTCAGATTCCAATTTCTTTCTGTCCATTTGGTCCATCTTGAATTGCAGAATTTCTCTTCTCCTTTGCCTGTACTTATTTATCCAGTTGCATCTGTTTGTTCTCATAATGCATATCTTATTATAATAATCCGCGATTGTGCATCCCACTTTTATTTTAGAGAGTGATATATTTGTTTAATTTTTACGGTCATTGTCCTCTTATGTGCGCGTAAAACCACGTAGAGGCGAGAGACACTTTTTTCACGATCATTCCAAAAGCACGTGGCATCATTTGATGTCAGTTTTTTATGATCACGGGGAATCATTGCATTGCATCCCCAATCGAACGCGACGTTTTTGGGGAAATATCTCGAGAACCAATAGGGATAACTGACGTTTTATAGGGTCCGCGATACGGGTGATGGGTGACGCAAAATCTGGGCCTAAATTTAATTTGGTACTGCGGCTATGACGTCATCAAAATCTTTGTTCAATGATATCTCTGCAACGGTTGGTCGTAGTGAAACGATCCCATACATTTTTTTGCTCAGTTTTTCGAGCTCTACAACATGGTTACATTTTCGGTTTCCAATTCCTAAATTGAAATTTTCATCACGGGGATTGTTCACGGGAAAGGCGATTTTGACCCATCCTTTTCGAAGTTAAGTTCGGTAAAAAGTTTTTACCCGGGATACTAGTCTACTTATACTAATCCGCGTGTGTGCATCCCACTTTTATTTTAGAGAGTGTTGTGTTTTTTTAAAATTTACGGTCAAAATCTTCTTAATTGTGGTCATTTTTTCGTTAGACCATTGATAATTGACGATTAGTATAATAACACGCGGCGTGACGTCAGTTATTTTTGTCATATCACGGGGGAATTGCATTGCCTCCCCAATCGAACGCGACGTTTTTGGGGAAATATCTCAAGAACCAATAGCGATAACTGACGTTTTTTAGGGTCGGCAACACGGGTGATGGGGCGACGCAACATTTGGGCCTAAATTTTATTTGGTACTGCGGCTATGACGTCATTAAAATCTTTGGTCGTACCGAAACGATCCCATACATTGTTTTGATCAGTTTTTCAAGCTCTACAGCATGGGTACACTTTCCATTTCCAATTCCGTAATTAAAATTTTCGTCACGGGGTACACACACGGGAACGCGTCCTATTTCTGCAGATTTTTTTCGAAATTAAAGTCGTAAAAAATTTTTACGCGAGATACTAGTCTTATTATACTAATTCGCAATTGTGCATCCCACTTTTATTTTAGAGAGTGATATATTTACTTTTTTTTCCATGGTCAAATCCTTCTTATTTTTTCCCTTTTCGTCGTAAAGCCACGTAGAGGCGACAGACACTTTTTTTAATGTTACGTAATCTAAGTGTGACGTCTAAATTTTTAAACCAATCAAAACGCAAGAAATTATTTTTTCGCCAATTTGATTGGTTGACGATTTCCAAAAGATAAGTTCGTTAATAAGGGATTTCTATTAGCGGTACCTATTTTCACCAAGAAGCAGCTTTGTATACATACGAAGGTATTGTTATTATTAAACTGTTTCTTGCTAAACTTTTATTGTATTTTAGATTATTCAAAGAGCAGGTATAACCACATGCTTAGTTGAGTTTTTAAACAGATGTTGTTTTTTTTATATATATAGGTTTTTTCAGAGGAAAACGAAACGAAGAACGAGATGAAGAAAGTCTATTTTTATTTTATGTGCTGTTTATGAATTTCTTTTTATAGTTATCAAATAGTTATGGGAGTGCAGCAGTAAAGTAGTGTAGATGAAGTTGAAGTTGTTTAAAAATGGCTGCAGAAAGGATGATGTTTATTTATCGTTTTACTTTTTTTCGGTGGAAAATTGTTTGGAAAAGATATAAAGTAATATACGTAAGTACATGAGTCAAACGGATTTAGTAAATACAGCGTTAAAGGAGAGTAAAAACAGAGTTAAATTGATCAAATCATAAAGATGCATCTATTTAGTTAAAACACAGTTAGTACTAGTGGATAAATAAAGGATAAGAGGGATGTTTACTGTTGGGTTTTGAATTTTCCAGCAGAGAGGAGCTTTGAACTGGGTATAAAAAATGGCTCCACGAATGTTTTCATATGTTAAAAATTTTTCAGCTATACTAATTCTGTCATTAAGTTTGTGTTTTTAATTATTATTTTTAAGGTTAAAATATTTTCAAAGTTTCTTTTACTTTTTTTTGTTTTTCTTTAGATTTCGTCATAGCATGATTTGGTTTTTTGTATATTTTTTTTTAATGTTTTCATCTGTTAAAATAGAAATGAAGCACATGATGGGTTATAATGTTGAAAGGATTACTTATAGTCTAGGAGCTGGTGGGGGGTTATCCGCAAAAATTGATGGAGAAATTCTGATAAACTTTTTTAGGTCAATTTGTGGGTGTAGATTTCGAAAATCGAGGGTATACGGGCAAATTTTGGGTGAAACACCCTTTTTTAGGCCTAAATGTGACGTCATTGACCCAATTTTGTGTCAAACTTCAAAAGTCGAAAAATATGGAAACCATGTATACCAATCGATAGATATTTTTATACTGAACAAAAAATTATATTACAACTTTTCACGAAAATCAACCTATGAGGAGTTACAGGGGGTTTTATCTTGCGTCATCAGGGGGTCAAATTTCATTAAAATGTGCAATTTATCGCACTTTAGCGTTATGTGCAAAGTAATATTATGCCTTAACGAATAGTTAAGTGTAAAGAAGGTAATATCAGTATAAATAAGAAATAATAGAAAACCTTTATAGAAAGATACCATTACTATTGATGATAATACGACCCCCGGTTACACAGTGAAATTCGAAAAAGACGTCATTTGAATACATTACACTGAATTTCTTCTTTTCAAAATCATGAACAACTTTGTGCAACGTCTACATCACAATGGCAGCTCTGAATCCTTAAATGACCCTATCAAAAAGTTTAAACTCAAAACCTTTGAAGAAAAATCGGTTAAAGCAAAGTTTTCAAGAAATGGTAACGTAAAAGAAGTTAGAATCCAAAGAGATATTTTAGGAACACTTGTTTCACTATCCACCAAATACAAGTCGCCAATTGATCTTGATGGTGCACTGGCATACCTATTGGCTCCTATAAGTTTACCTCTATGTTGTGCAGATGGTAGTATTCGGAAAACAACTAAATCAAGTCTGTTTAATGCTTCAATGGGTGATTTGGTTATCTTGAATACCGAAAATCTTCCGTCACAGCAAGAGCTTTCCACCTACTTTCTCGATTTAGCTGCCACAATAAGGACGCAAACCAAAGATTGTACGACTATCCATCAACTTGCTTAGAAACTGATGAATTCAATTCCGTCCCAATATCAAACTATCTTTATAGTATGTGATACTTACCTGGAAAATAGTATCAAAGGTGGAGAGAGAAGAATTCGTGGAGATGGAAAACTTTATCTAATCAAAAATCCTCACATGAAACTACCATCCGACATGTCAAGTTTTCTAAAAAATGGCCAAAACAAGGAAATGCTGTTTAATTTGATTGAACAATCGTTCATCGAATCAAAGGAAAACTTGAAGAATAGAGTTGTTTTTTTCTCAAATAAGTCGCACTGCAACAAAATCACTCATGATTCGGTAAACATTTGCGATGGTTTAGCTAGTGATCATGAAGAAGCAGATACGAAACTGGTTGCACTTGTCAATGCGCACAATCTTCACGGGGCCGAGAGCAGTGTGATGGTACGCTCTCCATCGGGAGACATAGACATTTTGGTTTTGTTCTTGTTACACCAGTTTGAAGGGAAAAAGGTACAATTATTTTAAAGCTGATTAAGCTTCCTAATTCCTCGAATTTTATTTTGTGAATATTCCATCTCAAATAATAAATTAAGAGCGAAAAGATGTTGAGTAGGACAACCATAAGAATTTTTGATTATGCAAATTTCTGCCAAAATAGAAGTTTCATTGTATATTTTTAGGTATACATAGATAATGGAAACGGAAAGAACCGAAAAATCATTGACATGTCCTCCTCTGCAATGACCAATCTTCAGAGACAAGCCTCATCCAGAATGCACGCATTTAGTGGCAATGACTACATTTCTTCGTGTTTTCGCAAAGGAAAACCAATGATATGGAAGTTTCTCAACAAGCACCAGGAATTCATGCAGACTTTTGCAAACTTTGGTCTCTACAGTAATGTTATGGACGAAACAAGGAACGAACTGGAAAGATTTGTAAGTATGTTGTATGGTGGGAAAAAATGCACGAAAGTCAACGAGATGCGTTCATTTCTCTTCTGTCAGAAGTTTTCCAAAGGAAAATCCATCGACTTAATGCTTCTTCCACCTTGCCAAGAGAACTTAAACTTGCACATCAATCGTTCTTGCTATGTTGCGAATCTCTTTTGTGAATCTTCAAGGCTAGAAATGCTTCTGGACAGCCCTTCTTTACACGGCTGGAACAAGGAAGGAAATCCTGTATGGTCTCAGAATTGTTTTCCGGAGGATGTTTGTGATCTATTGTTGGTAGATGAAGAAGATATTGAAGAATTGAATGAAAGCGATTATGATTTAAGTGACAGTGATGAAGAGAATGATTGCGATGAACTTTAATTGTTGATGCATGGCTTATGTTACTTATTTTTTTCTGAAGTTGTTTATATTATGATAGAAATTGAATAAGTGTTGCCATATATTGGTCTGGTAAAAGGGTTAGAAATAGAGGACGGCTAAAAACACAGTTATTTCGATTTTTATAGGTGTTTGATCACTTTTTACCTTAAAACTGGGGTTCATTAATTTTGTTTGAAATTAAGATTCTATGATGAAGCTGTTATATGAAGATTGATTATACTAAAATTATTTACCTAAGTAAAGGTGATTCTTTGAGGGAAGTATTTCAATTTTTACCGACGTAAAATTACAAAATTCGCCAATTTTTATGAAAAATTGACCCCCTGAACCCCCTGATGATGCAAGATAAAACCCCTGTAACTCCTGATAGGTTGATTTTCATGAAAAGTCGTAATATAATTTGTTGTTCAGTATAAAAATATCTATCGATTGGTATACATGGTTTCCATATTTTTCCACTTTTGAATTTTGACCCAAAATTGGGTAGATGACATCACATTTAGGCCCAAAAAAGGGTGTTTCACCCAAAATTTGCCCGTTTACCCTCGATTTTCTAAATCTACACCCAAAAATTGGCCAAAAAAAGTTCATCAGAATTTCTCCATCAATTTTTGCGGATAACCCCCCACTATGGACTATTAAGAGAAGAATGGATTATGTAATTTAAATGACTGTGTAATGAAACTATCCTACAAAAAATAAGTATTGTTGGCTGCATTTTTCTTAAGTTTATATTTTATCGCGTTTAGGCATATTTTGTGTTATGGTTATCATTTACGTAATATGTCTAGGTATATAACTGTGGCTTTATGATTTTACTTGTGACTTTATTTTCTGTGTAAATTTTTGTTCTTAGTTATTGCTTTTAGGATAAATGCTTACTTGAATTTCCTTTTCTTTTTGTTTCTTTCTTTATGTTTCTTTTTTCGGTATTACAATTGAAAGTATTAATTCTTTAGGCAATAATAAAAAAGCACAAAGAAATGAAACTCATGGTTTTAATCATGATGTTGATGGTTTTGGGAAGAACTAACTATATCATTTCAAAAATTCATTAATGGTTGCAGTCCAGTAGTAACTTTTGAACAAAAGAAAAAGTTGGAAGGTATCATTTTTATAATGCTATTCAATGTTTGGTTTTGCATGTCTGGGTAAACGGCTCTGTGTTATATATTGCATTTTTTTACATTGAAGTTACTTCTCTTCTGCGTATGAACATATATATTCTGAGCCATGTTGCTATTTGTTTCTGTTTTAAATTTTCCGAATGTAAGAAATGAATTAAAAAAATAATGCCTGAAAGAAACTTTTGCAAGAGTTCAATTTTGCGACACAACGCATACTGAACATCGGTGGCGAGCGACGCCGCCTGGGATGTTTTTGAGTTGCGGTTCTATGATTTATTTTTTTGTCACAGGGTACGTACACAGGAATGGTGGATTTGACCTTATGTCTTCGAAGGTAAGTTCGGTAAAAAGTTTTTACACGGGATACTACTAATATTTTCTAACTCTTCAGTTGTCTTTGCCTCGAGCCATTTGCCAGTTTTGTTGTTACTGAACATTATAACTAAACAGCTGTTATTGTTGATAGTGTTGGTTTTATGCTCAATTTCCTATCATATTGTGCAAAATCTCATTCTGATATAACATTTGTCCTTGAATAATTTCACATTTTTTTGATTTTAGGGCAAGACGGTTGCGGTGTTTTTACGCAGCTTTCTTAACGCATCAAAACAACTTACAATTAAAAAAAGGAAGTGAAATTACTTCAAAAAGTTTTTCAATATGCCTTACTTAAGGGAAATGTATGAAGCATTATTCGTTCCTCATTTCTTAAAGATTATTTACGACAAAGAATCTCTATGCTTAAATACTTCACAAAATGTTAATTTGAAAGGTTTTGGCTGGATGACATGACAGATGATGAATTTTGAACCAAATTTCGGTTCAACCGAGGTGTAGTTTATAAGCTGAAAGAAGTTTTTCATATTCCAGATGAAATTTTTACTTATAATCATTTGAAAGTTGATCGTATAGAAGCTTTACAGATCTTATAAAAATGTTTTTACTATCCTTGTTGATATTCAGACCTTATACCTCGATATGGAGCACCCGTCCTCCAAACATGTACCATTTGAAGTTATTTCCTTGCTCACATTTACACACATTTCTGGGGGGTTCATAGATGGCACTGTGCGACCTATTTGAAAGCCAAACTGCATGCAGAGGCTACTATACAATGGTCACAAAAAAGTACTTGCAATAACATTTCAGTCTGTGGTAGCACCTCATTGCCAATCTTTACGGACCTGTACAAGGTTGAAGGCATGACAGTAGGATGCTAGTAGAGTCACAATTTCTCCCTAAATTACAACAGAACGCGATTGATACAGCCGGAAGAGCACTTTGTTTATATGGTGACCCAGCCTATCCTTCACATGTACATCTTCAAAGACCTTTCCAAAACGCTATTTTAGATCAACAACAAATGCATTTTAACAAATCAATGAGCAAAAGTAGAATCGCAGTAGAGTGGTTGCTTGGAGATATAACAAATTGGTTTGAATTTATGGACATCAAAAAAAAATTGAAAACAGGTCTTGTTAGTAAAATGTACATTGTATATATGGAAATAAGAAAGCAACATCTTTCCAATTAGAACCACCTGACATTGACCAATGCTTTATTTAAAAATGCAATTTCTGCATGGTGATACAAAACTATTAGAGTTATGTATGTCAAAAGCCTGTTGAATTGACTTCACATTTTTTAGTTCTTACAAAATATATATTCACAAAAATATACAAGAAATGCTTGTAACAAAACTTTCTTTCTAACAAAATATAAACCAAAATATGATGAAATTATGTCTACTTTCACTTTTTATTCTGTAAATGTAACTCTCACTCCAATAGAAAGGGTGACTTAGTGCTGATGTCTTTCATTATGGTTTTTTTTTCTGACGCTGATAAAGCCATTATTCAACACTTTCACGAAAAAGGATACACTGCCTACAAAATTTGGAAAGGTAACCCTGAAAAGAACTGGGACAAGTCTTCTTTATACCGTTTGATAAAAAGATTTGTTAAAACTGGTACAATGGGGCGAGAAAAGGATTCTGGTCGTCAAAGAAAAGTTATGTGTCATGAAAACGAAGGAAAAGTAGAAGAAATGATTTGTTCCCAAGAAGAGCCTGGGACACATGTATCTCCTAGTGGAATCGCCAAGGAATTGAATGTGCCACATACCTCTGTGAGGAGAATGAACTGCTTGAATCCTCTTCTCTTGACCAAACGTATGAAAACGCCATACATGAATGGTGGTACAAGGATAAGACGAGTTGACCGTGCTGGTAATGTCTTTGAAAAATTCAAAAATAATCCCTGTATGATTGAGCGCGGTATTTCAAGATGAAAGTGATATTCCATTGCAAGTCCCAATTAATGTCCAAAACAACCGAGTTTATTTCAAAGGACAAAAACAAGATGTTCCTGATGAAAATACACACAAGTAACAGACAATTTGTTAAAGTAATTGTTTCCACTGGTTTGACGTGGTATGCATGACATCAAAGTCAATGCAAAGAACTATAAAAATCATTTGAAGAAACAGTTATTTCCAGCTATAGAAAAATTTATCCAAGAAATGACTGGATATTTATTCAAGATGGAGCATCATCACATAGCAGCAACCTTGTCCAAGAATTTCTGGAGGAAACCATACCACACTATTTCATCAAAAAGGACCGACGGCCTCCAAATTCCCCAGTCACAAATCCTCTGGATTATTATTTTTAGAATCAAGTCAAAACCAGAGTGTATATGAACAGGATAAAAAAGCCATTTAAAGATGAAAACGAAATGATGGCAAAAATTAAATCGGTATGGAAAGGATGCGCATTGAATTGGTATGGAAAGGATCCACATCGAATGTTCAGGAGATTAGGAAAGCCATGAAAGATTGCAATGGATCATCTATCAAACTACGATTTGGATAATTTCATACTTTTTTGACGTCAATTCTGTTAACATTGAAAATTATGCATCCATTTTTAATAAAGTCATATCTTCCGTAAAAATTGTTGTTTCTTTATCCAAATTTCACAGTTGATTGAGAATAGCCTGAATACTATTTCGGCAACTAAGAAAGTGTACGTCAAAAATGGAATTGTAGTGGCGTTTTTTCTGGCACATCCGGTATTTGTCTTGCATTTGCTATTGTTAAGCTTGTGTTTTTAATAAATTGCTGCTGTAAACTAGAATAGAAAAATTTTCTCAACTCAACTTCCTGCTCACACTTTTCACGGAGATAGGCTATAGTTTCAGATCCAATTTTACAAGATTTCTTTGGAGGAGTGTCCTCATCCTCGTCATTGACTCTTGATTTCGATCACTTTTTTTTCAAGATTTTCGTCTCCAATCTCGTTTGTTATACTGACAATCTCTTGATTGTTTCTTCTTCCGTATTGGTTATTACTTTCCATCGTTTTCCTCAGATTTCTTTCCTCATTCCCTTTTCCTTCCAATTCAAGTTGTTCAACTTTCATTTCCAACAATAAAACTTTCTCTTGTAGCTCTTTGTTTGACTTTATCAGACTTTGTATAATGCTTTCTCTCATTTCCGCTATGTCCGCTGTCATCTTTTCGTTGCTTTCTTTTACGGAGTTTAAGGTAGAGTTCATGTTATCAAACTGTTCTTTGACAATGCTATGAAGTTTTAATATTGTCATGCTAGCCATGTTTAATGTTTAGCGCGTTTGCTATGGTTGCTATAGAGATTTAGTGACGTCCGTCCTCATCGAATGTCATCGAATGTCCATAACATTAACATTAATGGAGGCAACCTGAAAATTGGAAAGTAAAAATCTAAAAAAGTGGAATTGAAATGAATACTGTATTTACTCTATTATTCCTGCCTCTCTAGTAATCCCGCCTATTTTTCCGAGGTTGAACGTGTAATCCCGCCTCTCTAGTAATCCCGCATGCGAGATTAAGTCGATTTACGGCTTAAATATTGGTATAATAAAAAAACGTGGAAAATATGTCATGACATTCACTCAGGCAAATTAAATTATTCGAATGTGGAATTTCTTTCGATTTATTTATTAGAATAAAAATGTCGGATTGTACCAACGAAAATTTAAAAGTGAAGCATAAAAAGTACAGTGTTAAATTCAAGCAAGAGGTTGTTTCATATGCTAAAACAAATTCAGTAAATGCTGTTGCAACGAAATTTGGTATTCATCGGAAACTAGTTCAAGAGTGGAAGAAACAAGAAACACGTCTAAGTGATGTTGTGAATCCTAAAAAGCGTTTTCGTCTTGATGGAAATGGGCGTAAAATCTTGAATGAATTAGTTGAAGAAGGTGTGTTGAAGTTTTTCAACGAAATGCGAACGAAGAAGCTGCGCGTCACCAGAGGACGGTTGCGACACAAAGCACGTGAAATATATCTCCATGAAGTGGGAGGAGATGAAGATGAGTTTATTGCATCAGAGGGGTGGATGTCAAAGTTCCTTGATCGCAATGGACTTTCTCTTCGCAGATCAACAATTGTGTGTCAAAAACCTCCAGCAGACTATATCGAGAAGATTCTGTGTTTCTTCATTTCTGTCAGGTCGTTGCGAGAACGTTTTTCGTATCCAGATAACTGTATAATTGCATGCGATGAAACTGCAATATGGTACGATGCTCTATCAAATTCAACAGTTACCAAAGCTGAGCTGAGGCTGAGGCCAGCACCTTTGTTCGTACGAAGCTTAGCTTCGCGCTGGCCTAAGCAACCAACTTATGCATAAGAGGCTCCCGAAGCTGGAAAGAGAGACGGATTTTTAACGATATAGATGAAGTTGATATCTCTATTGCTGTCGAAGAATCAAGTTGCTCGCCTGAAGAGCACTAGATAGTGACTTTGAACCAAATTAGCTATTTAATAACTATTTTTAATTTCTTGTAATGTATTTATCGGGATCCGTTGTGAGATATAATATTGTTTGAAATATAAATATTCCACATTGTAAAAAAATTCAACAGTTGCTACTAAGGGTTCCAAAGAGGTTGCGGTGCGTTCAACTGGCCACAATAAAAACCGTATTACGGTCATGCTTTCTGCGAGGGAGATGGGACCAATTTGAAACCATATATATTACTTCCACGAAAACGAGCAATGCCAGAACTCGTTAAAGCACATGGCGGTCGTGTAATACTGAAGTTTGAAGGTACAAACTGGATGAACCAGGAACTCACAGAAGATTATCTGCGCAGAGTAATTGGTGCCCCAATGTTCACGCCGGATCGTTTGTTAGTTTGGGATAGTTTCAAATGCCACATAAATGAGGCCACGAAAACAGCTATGAAAAAGCTGAAGATTCACTCTGCAGTGATTCCTGGTGGATGTACGGGATTTGTTCAAGCTCCAGATGTCTGCTGGAACAAACCTTTCAAGGATGTGTACACAAAGTGCTATGATGATTGGCTGGAAAGTGGTAAACAGGAATTTACAGCTGAAGGAAATCCTAAAGCTGCTCCGCTGGAAGAAATAGTTTGCTGGATCATTCATGCTTGGGATAGTCTATCCGCAAGTATGATTCGTGAATCTTTCAAAGTTTGTGGATTGACAAATAAATTGGATCAATCAGAAGATAATTTGATTTTGGTATTTAAAGAAGGAAAATGCTGCAAGGGGAAACTTGACGATTTCCGCGAAATGGTTGTGAATAACAAGGCTGATTTGGCAAATCCATTTGATATGATTGAAGAGATGCGAGAGGAAACGGAGGCAGAGGACGACGTTCATGATGACGACGATTTAATTGTTGATGTCATCAGACATGATCATTCCTATTGACATTTATACTTGATTTTTTCGCATTTTTTTACTGTGTAAACTCTTAATATTTTGTTTGAAAACTTATCTTTGTAGTTTCGAGGGTATTGAAATTATAATCCCGCCTCTCCAATAATCCGGCCTCTCTAATAATCCCGCCCTTTTTTAGGAGGTTGAAATGCTAATCCCGCAGCGGGAATAATAGAGTAAATACGGTATGCATTGTAATTGGATATAATATCACAGTGATATTTCCTTTTAATTGCTGTTGAAATGTGGAATAGTGAAAATCATGAAGCTTATGAAGCTTACTATTGTGAGTAAAAATAAATAAAAATATCTGTAATAGTTTTTGTGAGGTCAAGTTTTAAAACAAGTAAAAATATACCTGTTTTTCATCAGGTGAGACATACTTCAATAGAGAAGCAAACGAATCTTCTGAATTTGTGTCACAATTGAACCATTGTCGCAAAAGATATCTGCAAATTTTTAGCGGGAAATAGCCAATTTCCTTAATACCATAGATGATCATATGTCCCACAGAAACCCAATCATCTTTCGAAAGGCCAGTGGTAGTAAGTGGCACAATTTCTAAGAATCCATCCAAATTGTTTTCACTAAATGTTTTCCAAAACATGGAAAAACATTCTCAAATTAACCCAAATCCACAACCATCTTCTAAGTTGCCATGGTAGTTCATTAAACGTAACATCGTAAGGTCAACATCATAACTCTCTTTAAATACAGATAATATATCCTGTACAACCTCCTTACAATCTTATTATCAACTTTTTCACCAAAACCATGAAAATTTACTTCATTTGAAACTGAGATCATCTCTGCTGCAGTGCATTGCTCCATTCTAATTTCAGCATTGGTTAGTACTTGCTGAATACCGTCCAATGGTCCTCTTACACTGAAGAGACAGAAATATTCTGGTGCATCACACAGCCTCCTGCCCAATCGTATATTTCATTCACTTGTACTCCTGCTGAGATTAATCCAGTTTTTTCACATGCAATAGGATGTGTCAACTTCAGTACTATCTGATCTTCAAAAAGCTCAGGTTCAGCACCCACTCTCAATGCCCTGGATTCACGTTTAAGAGTTTTTGCTTCCTGTACAAATTCTGTTTCTTCTGTAGAATTTTTATGTATTATTCCATCTTATTTTGGCTGGTTTTTTTTCTTCGCCTAAATTTCCTGCAATACATACAACATTCATAACATTTTGAGAAACAACATATAATATTATATCCATAGCATAAGAGTTGCTTTCATAATTCAATTTGAAGTTTTAAATATATTGAACAAACACAAAACCAAGGTTTGTGGAAAGATGCAGGTAGACCAGACATTTTCAGATTTTCTGTATCAATATATATATAGGTATATAGGTGCAGCGATGGTGTAGTGGTTAGTACCTTTGAGTGCAACCGCTGCGACTCGTGTTCGAGTCCAGTCATGTCGTATCTCAATACACCACTCGGATGCGCTTTAAAAGCAGCGTGTCAGCCCATTAGGAGCCATCGATTGACTGCACACTGGCCTTTGGGCAAGTTAGAGCAATGCTATACATATCTCTGGCGGTAAGTCAACTAATAGTTGCAAGTCGGCGGGTGGAAGAACCAACCATTACGGATGGAAGCCCAAGGACTGAAAACTCCCGTTACTTACTTACTTACTTACTTACTAATTCTATCTACACCATACCTATTTCATATTCTTATTCTTATTCTTCAAAGTTGAGTGCCACCTATTTGTTGGCAGTGGTCGGAGAGTTGTATCTCTAAGTGATGTTTTACAATTTGTGACTGGATGTAGTAAAGAACCTTTACTAGGATTCTCTGAGAAACCAGCCATTGCATTTGTACCATCTGTTCATGCTGAAGTAAGTATCTTACAGAAGAATATAAAAGGAACACAAAACAATGAGATTTATTTCTGGGAAACACTGCAAAGTTTTCCTGCTTTTATTATTGCATTTTTAACTTTCATCATTGATTTATTTCATACTAGGGAGAATCGACAGAGAAGCTGAACTACACACCGAAAGCCCAAATTTGTTCAAACCACCTACAAATTCCACGAGGTGCTCTGACAGTTATCTTTTATACATTTATGATTTGGCTTTTGTTAATAAGCACTTTGGGTTAATATGAGGTTCAGTTTTAAACATTTTATCCGTATTTGTTACTTATCTTCTTGATTTACCTGCTGTCTATGCTTACACTGGTAAAATTGAAACTAGGTATATGTTGTTTCGTTTTCGATAGTTATAAGATTTTTTAGCAGTCACGCTGTTGTTGACAAACGTTCTGTTCATTAATATGGCTGAGAAGTGGGGAGGCACATTGTATGACATTATTAACAAACAATCTTTTTTCTTTATCGATACTGTTATTAGAAACAGTTTTAGAACTTGTACATATTTACACTTTATTATTTTCATATACGAAAGAAAGTTAGATTTTAAAAAAATTCCTGTGCAAGTTCTAGTGCTTCCATATAAACATCTATTACCATTCTGTGGAGGGTCTATTTAAGTCAAGTCTGCTATTGATAAACATTTTTATGTTGTCCTGTTCTTCTAAAAATGGAGGTTTAACTACAACATTGTTACTTTCGGAAACTGGAAAGGGGCCAGATGGGTCCTCGCCGAAGTATTCTGGATCAGGGATCCATCCCGGTTCTTCTGGAACATTATGAGGGTTATTTGGGTCAAGCATTCCATTGGCCCAAATTTGATTAGTTGTCCAATTGCTTTCAGTTGACAGCCTGTGGTCATTGTAAAGCTTTTAAATTCTTTTAGACTGTAATTTTTTATCACAAACCACAAACCTTCAATCACTTGGTTTCGCGTAGATGAACCAGCTATAAAGCTATTCCGATTTGGACCATGATGGGCAAACATCTCATCACATATCAGGGTGTTCTCAACTCCATAATCAACTCTTATCCTAGGGGACCAAAAGTTACCATTCTTAATTATTGCATCTACAAAAAAGTTTCAGCAAGATTGTTAGAGTTGCAAGTAAAGAACATAATTTTTCGAGATTTGCCATCAATACATCCATGAATGACAAATTTCTAACTAATCATGGAATAGTGACCATCTATGTGCCACAATGAATTTGGCCAGGGAACAAAGTAAGAACGTCTTGAGACTAAGGCACCCCACCTACCTGTATTTTTGGGGTCAACTCTATTCAAGTTTTCTTGTACCCTTCTTCTTTGTATTACGATTCCATTAGATCTAAAAAAACAGACATGAATGGTTCCCCAGTTGTTGCTGAAACCCATTAGAGGGAAGAAGTTACCAGTTAAAGTTCGTACTGATGTTGATTATGAAGGTCTGAAAGTGGCTTCGATTAGCAAACACTCAAATCATGATCAGATGTTTTGTTGTCTAGAACCTTACGTACTTCTATATCCAGATGGTCAAATAGCATATTATTTACCTGGTTTATCATCTGCTTTCCAATTAGGTTCATACAAAGAAGAACTTGGAAAACCATATTCTCAAATCAACATGTTTTTGTGTATGGTCACAGATTTTGAGGATAATGGGAACAGTGCTGTAGATGATCCTAATTTTGATCTCCCTTGGATGGAAAATTTTGATATTTTCTCTGATGGAAATATGGAGCCAGATGAACTTTTTATCAGAAATGAAGTTGATGAAAGTTGTTCCTCAAGTTCAGCTGCTGCATTTTGTTCAACATCCACATCACCAGCTAATGACTTGACCAATCATAATAATGATAATACAAATATTAATAACCTAACCCCATTAGTACAGGCACAAGGTGAAACAATCCCGGTAACAATTCCACTGGACATTCAACCTCCTAAACTGAATGCCATTTCTGGTATTGACAAAAAACTGGAGGACATCCGAAGGGACTTTGAATCAAGTAGCATTTTTGATGCAGATACTGAACCTATTTAGCATGACCGCAGGAGAAACATTTGGCTGGACACCAATATAAAACTTAAACGGATTTTCCAAAAAGATGGTGTCAGACCATTTAGAGTGAATTTTGTTGGAGAAATGGGATATGATGCAGGTGGTCCAAAAAGAGAATTTTTTAGTTTGATTTTTGAGGATGCTGCTAAGCATTTAATGCAGGGAAGTGCTGATTCTTTTACCCTATTGTATGATTTTGAAAAGTTAAGAAATGGTGATTTCTATCGACTAGGGACTCTCACAGCATTATCCATGGTTTTTGGTTGCCCAGGCCCATGATGTTTTAGCGAGATCTTTTTCCAGGAAATATTGGATATGCCACCGAAATCAGGCCATATTAATGACATTTCAGATTACGAAATCCAAGAGAAGTTACATTCTTTAGCAGCAACAACAGATGAACAATCTTTTCAAAAGGAAGTTCACAACTTTCCTGAAAGATTTGAATATGGGATTACTGCCTTACTTTGCACTTTGCTGATAAACAAGAAATCATTCAGTCCATCATACACCACTGTGCAATTTCTGCATGTTTTGAGGAGATTCAAGATTTCAAGAGAGGGCTCAATACATTAGGGGTAAGCATTAAGCTATATATACCTTCTTTAATAAGTGAAATATTATAATCAATTTAATATTATGATTGTTGTAAATTACAGTACTGTAATGCAGACGGTTAATTTTTGTGGATTCTGTCTTGAAATATACAGGTACTTTGATCATGCACGAACTGTCAATATTTTCACATTTTATTATAATACCTACAGGATTCAAGCGTAGTACTTTTAAGATTGCTTTCCATTCTCCTAAATAAATTCTGCAATGCAGTTGTGTCAAAAATTCTAAATCAATAGAATTGAAGTCTCTTGATTACAGTTTCTATTTTTTATTAGGTCCTTGATGTACTGAAATTGCACCAAGAGAATGCTGTCCTTGAGGTATCTAAAAGGGGAAGGATAACAGAACTTGCTGATGTAATTAATTTATATTCAAATATAAATTACTCGGATGATGATGCAGAAAGGAAGAAAATAGAGGAAGACATAATCTATTGCCATTCGACAATTTTAACAAATAAAGAATAAAAGTAAGCGCGAACAAATTCATCTTGTGTTAGTTTGATACTCAAAATAAAACAAGATATGTCATTCTTAAAATCCTTATATTTCGATTTATTGCTAAATCATCATCATACCTCTGACGATGATATAGCAATAAATCGAAATATAAGGATTTTAAGAATGACATATCTTGTTTTATTTTGAGTATCAAACTAACACAAGATGAATTTGTTCGCGCTTACTTTTATTCTTTATTAGAGGAAGACATTATGTTCAACTTCATCAACTTTATTGAAGCAGTGTTCAATCAGGAAAACCAACCTGTTGAGGTAATTGATGAACCTTTAGATGAAACATCTGAGAAATTACAAAAGAAGCTACTCACCATTGAAGATATTATGATGTTTTCTGCCGGATCCAAATATATAACAAATCGCATTCGGAATCGTGGCTCAATTGATTTTAAACATTTTGATAAGATGGAAGAATCAAAGAACTTTGATGGGGCACGGTTATCAGTCAATATTTGTGGATTATCATTAACATTTCCTGTAAACAAACGATACGTGTGTACATCTGATGAATTTATTAAAGCTTTAACCGACGATATATACAACTCGCCAGGATTTGGCAAAGGTTAACCTGAAGATAAACTGTATATTTTTTGGAACTTGCATTTCGTTTCCGTTCGTATTTTGTTACCTAGAAAACCTCATTATATGCACATCATTCTAGATGGTTTTCTGAAATCAACTTTCTGTTTATTTTTCATTTGAAGATTATTTTTCGTTCGTATTCGTTACTTAGAGAGGCTGAATGAACTTCGATATAACATCTTATTATAGTAATTCTCGATCGTGTGTAACACATTTAACTTGGTAAATGTGAAAAAAGACTAGGGACGAAATGTTTCTATGGAAAATTCAATACGGCATCTTTAGAAAGTGAGTAACTGAGTGTACTATGTGCACATCCACGATATTAGTATAGGCTCCTCCGTTTGGTTCTTTTTTGGTTTCTTCCTGAAAATCTGCCGAAAAACGTCAATGGAGAAGCGGGAGCAATGCATTGTTCTTCGTTCGAAATTGGTTAACGATCATTTTGTAGCAGTAAAAACAAAAACAAAAAACTTCACGAAGACGAAGATAGTTTTTTTTAAAACGAAGATCTTTAATTTTATTGTTTTCGGAGAAAGATCGTATCGTAAAGATAGAATTAACAAGTGTAAGTAAATTCACGGAAGAACTGAATCAAGAATCAAAGTTTTGAGACTGTTTTCGTCTTTTTCCATTTAATTCATTTTTGACTGTTTGGTAGGCTGGAACTATACTCATAATAATTTAATAACTTTTTCTATGTTTGCTTTCCGATTTGGATAAGAAATCAAGTTTGTGTTTTGTTTTATTTTGCTTTCCTTTTTTGTTTCTGTGTATGTGTAGCATTTTGCTTATTATGATATGGTTTTCATTGCTCATGGAAATCTTCTTTTTTTAGTTTAAAATAATAACGAAAGAATTTAACAAGTCTAAATGCTTGAGTGTTTTGGTAAAGAACAGACTATTAAAATAACGAATGGTATCGAATCTTAGTGGATAAAAAAGCAACATTAGCAGGTATAATTCCGCATATCATTTACATGCGTTTTTATTCTTCTTCATAACATATCTTTTATTTCTTTTTTGACTGTTTGGTAGGCTGAAGCTAAACTCATGATCTTTTAATAAATATTCCCTGTTCCTACTCATATGTTTGCTTCAAGTTTGCGCGTATATGTAGCTAAATATGTTTTTATGATTAATAGAAATCTTCTTTTTTAGGTAAAATTAATTATGAAAGAATAAATAAATACGACATTGTAATATGAAAGATGTTTGGTAAAGAACTGACTAATGAAATAACGAATGCTATCGAATCTTATTGGAGTAAAGAAGCAACGTTAGCAGGTATAATTCCGTTTATCATTCATATTTTCTTTGGCGTTTTTATTTTTCACTACACGGCAAGGGAGCTTTGTTTATCACCCATTATCATTAAAGACTGTAAGAACAAAATTCCCACCTATTGCCCTTTGCTATGCGGCATCTTAACCAAAAAATACAGCAGCCACTTCATCCATTGTGACATGAGGTTTTTTTTGTGTCTGTGTCAAAATCTACATTTTATGTTTCGTAATCACCTCTTTCTCATTTCACGATGAACTGAAATCTTACGACATTTTAATAATGACGTTAGATTAAAAAATAGTGCGCCTCTGCGTAGCCTTACGTCAAATATGTAGGAAAAACAGTTCGTTTAAAAAAAGTTCCCTAAATTAGAAGTGGTATGCACAGCGCCGATTATGATAACTTTTTATTTCTATAAATGTTCGACACGGGTGTGAGCGATGCCTCCTTTTGAGAAATGCAACAGTAAAAAGTTTTTACACGGGATACTAGTCATAATACTAATGTCTGAACTAGATGGAGAATCATCAGCTAAATCAAGGTGAGCCAAATGCTCATATGTCTCCAACTGGACATGTTGATTTAGTGACGAACTGGTGATTTTTGGGACGACCAATGCCGAGAATGGGAAGGACTTCCCTACAAATCTACTCTTAAGGTTTAGATAAGTCATCTGATATGTCTTGAAGCCCTGAGACGCACCACCAAATCCAGAAATTGACATTCTATGTGTGCCAACACTTTTCAATTTCAATGACTCATTCAAACCTTGGGTGATATAGCTGTCATTTGATCCAAGATCAAATACAACTCTGACAAATTTATTTTTCTTGGGATCCGATGGGTTGACAGCCTTTACTGTGGCAGTTTGCAGCAGTGTAGATGCCCTTGCATTTACAAGCAACCCTGTTGATTCTGTTTCATCACCCTTGCAGAGACTCTCATGATTGTGTTTGTTGCAAAGCCTGCACATCTTATTGGAATTACACTTATTTGCACCATGACCTAAACCTAAACAGAGAAAACATCGATGATTTCGTTTTGCGTATGACCAGTGAGGATCTACATCAGTCACAATATCACATTTTACAGACAAGTGCTTCCCACGACAGAAAGTACACTTGACTCCACCTTCAGGAGTTCCCTTGGTACTGTTGATAGTCAGAGCCCTTGAACTTCCCCCATGGGTACTTTTTCCATAATCAGAGCGTTTGGTGTGATTTTCTGATTGAAGGCCATGTACAT
Source organism: Turritopsis dohrnii (assembly GCA_027922465.2). Lineage (NCBI taxonomy): Eukaryota > Metazoa > Cnidaria > Hydrozoa > Anthoathecata > Oceaniidae > Turritopsis > Turritopsis dohrnii. The sequence goes on along the minus strand of BQMF02000127.1, from coordinate 504,788 downwards.
TCACCTCAATCTTGTCATACACTGCACGAAGCTGTTTCACATCTGTATCAGTGTTCACAGGAACAATCTGTAACAAGGTATCCATATGGTGAGTGATCACTACCTGTTTACTACTGAACCTATCCTGTAACAGAGTGACAGCTTCCTTGTAGTTTTCCTTTGACAACTCAAGCCCAGAAATTGCTGTTGCTGCTTTACCTTCTACAAGACCTTTCAAAAAATTGAACTTTTCCACATCTTCAATGTGAGAATGCTTTCCAATAGCAGCCTGAAAGGAATCCCAAAAGCTTCTCCACTGACTTGGGTTGCCATTGAATTTCTTGATTTCTAGTTTAGGAAGTTTCACAGAAATGGGTGCTGGTGACACAACAGAAGGAGATGACATAGGTTTTTGTTTTGACACAATCATGTCCACCGCAGTCACCAAAGTCTCAGTCCTTCTATAAATTATGTCAGACTCAACACAAAGCCCATCTACCTCATCATCGTCTTCCACCAAACAAAAATATTCATTATTATGTTTGACAAGTTCATGCTTCAACTCAATGAGGGAAGCTTTGCAACCAATAAGAGCAGCTAATAGAGGTTCCTTCTCCTCATCCACGCAAGATTTGAACTGAAACAAGTTCCTGTCAAGATCATCCATGATCTCCTCACACATAGTCTTTTTCATTTTTCTTTTGAGGCTGGCAAGAATTACTGCCCTATCTGTCTCAGTCATCCTCGTAGCAAAAGAAACAAACAAAACCTTACAAAAAAATAATTTGGCGCTGCACTCTACAGTCCAATGTCTCAACCAGACATTTGCTATAACGCCTAGCAAATCAATCAGGTTTTATGAGAAAAGATCTTGGCTCTGTGTGTATACAGCAAGCCTCAGAAAGATCTAAAAGAAGTTGCCTTACCTACAACCAACCCAAATATTCAAAATATTTCCTCCCTCTTCAAACATCAAGATCCAGAAGATAAATTTTATGAAAATACTTTTTCTTTTTAGCACACAAAGAGATCAACCCACATTTGGCACAAACTCCTCGAGAAAATAATAACACAAAAAAGCTGGGACGCTTTAAGTTAAGCAGCTTAGTCTATAAAAACAAAAATAGCAAAACAAGCTTCGGTGGACCATGTTATAATTTGAAGTACTAACCAAAGAAGGAGACGGTTGTTTATACATATTCTAGGTTCTTTTATGAATATAATTAAGTTGATTTACATCATGGCTGGCAAATTCACGTTTTAAGAACGCCTCGTGGTCAGATGGTAGCTATTTTTGTTTCGTTGTGTATTTTACAGAACACAGAACACACGCCTCAGTTCAATATTTACAATCTTTCCCTTGGTCTGTAAAACCAGAATTTTCAGGTAGGAAAAACAATTTGTCTGGCCATCCTGGAACAGTTTCATGTCTTGTACGTCTAATATAATGTGTATTCCATTCATCCCGTACACGATCAAGATCTTCTTGTATTAATGGAGAAAAAACATACCAAAGCAATTCCATCTGGATTTTATTACCCAATTCAACCTCACCATTATCCACCATCTGTTTAAAGAAATGAATAGGCCAACCTGTATATCCTTTTCTATAATGTGACCACTAATTTTCGATTCTTATGTTTGCAGTGGAGGGAACATAGCGATGAGCATCAACTATAGTTAGAAGTGTACTTTGAATTGCTGCAATAAGAACATTTTCAGTTCCACAGTCAGTTATCACAGTACAAGGTGCACGATTAAGTTCTTTCAGAACATTAATAAAAAATATTGCAGGAACTCTGGAGTTGGAGTTAGATCAAACAACTTTCAGCCATAAAATTTGACGTGAAAAGCCATCAATACAACCATGTATTGGGAAACCGAATGGCTTTAATTTGTTGTACCCATCTGCATGCCATGAAAAATTAGGCCCAGGAGAAGTGTATCTCCTTCTATGCAACTGAAGAGCCTTTCTAATTTCGGTTCCTTTGGGATCAACTTCTCTTAATAATCTGATAACAGTATCTCTTGGCAAAACTATACCGTGTGTAGTTTGCAAGGAATGCCAAAGTCCACGATAACCACGCGTAGATGAAGGACCTCGAATTTCTCTTTCGATAATGTTTCTTATTTTGTCTTCATTTACTTGAACCTCTTTTCTGCGTAACCGATAAGAGTGAAGTCTCCTTTTAAGTGTACGAGTTTTTAAGGAAGAGTAAAATAGTATCATAGCTATACCCCACTTTGAAGTACTCTTGTATTAAATGTTCTTCAGTGTTCCAACTTTGCAGCTGAAGAGGGATCCCTGCTGTTTGTTGTCTACTTTGACAGCCACAATGCAAACAGTAAAACGAACCAGCTCTAAGTATTTTACCACACGAGATGCAGAACATCTTGCTTAACTGGATTAAATGGATTGGTCCATTTTCTGATTGTTATTACACGTTTTTTTTTTATAAGAAACCAGTATATAAGAAATGTACATGTAGAATTTCGAAAAATTAAGAAACTTTTAGAACTACATTACATGACTATTTTTTCAATTAAGAAACTTTTTCACACATATTTATATTTATTTTTCCGTGGCAAAAGCTGTACATTGCAGAGAAAAAAATCGATTCGAACGCAAAATTCGAATCATAGTGTAAACAAAAGGAGTGAAATCAGAAGTTTTTTAAAAATGAAGAAGCAAGCTACACTGTTCAAATTTGGTATAACCAAAAATATCGAACATCGCGGAGAAATAGTTCCAGTCTCTGGTCCATCGTTTGCTGAAGAAAAGCCGGGTATTTATTCGTGCGTTTGTCAGATATACTTTAAAACAAAAGCTGGTTTGACAATGCATCACGCTTGGTGCAAAAAGGTGGTTTCTGTAGAAAATAAACCAAACTTAAAACCTGTAGTATTTTGCAACACAACAAATCAAATTGAGAAAGAGGTTGCATCAGTTGTGGATGAAATGTTTGATAAAGTCACTAAAGAGCAGCTCACAGTTACTACTAATGTTGAGAGAGTAGAAAATTGAAAAGGCGCTGTTAAAAGGAAATCTTATGACAACAGTTTCAAAATGACAGTGATTAATGCATTGCTATGGAATTCGGAATTGACAAATCGCTTGTATCAAAATGGAAAAAGCAAGAGAAGAAGATATGTGATGCTTCTGTTCAAAGCCACTTAAGAGCCAATTTCTGTAAGAACCAGACAGGTAGAGATAGTTTGAAATTTTGTTTTTCTTCATTTTTAGATATTTGATAGTATTTATTGAGTAAAGCAAATTTCCAAAATTTCAGGATCCAAAAATCCATAATGGCGGATTTATGGCTATTTGAAGTTTTTGGCAGTTTTTGTACCAGTGGAAATTTCCAATTTTGAAGGGTGGTATTTCATGTTGGGATTAAGTCCACATGGTTGTCTTTCTATTTTCTGGAAGTAGTTCCTGGAAAGTTTCAAAATTTATCAAAAAACCCATGTGACCTTAATGGCAGATTCCATAATGGCAGCTTAAAAATGGCCTAGAACCCATTTTTTTTACTATTTCGCGCCTCTATTACTCATTCTATCATTATTCTGGAACCATTTTTTTTATCCAAAATTGTTAAGTTATCTTTGGAGATGTGATTTTAGCAAATCTGGTAAAAAATTTTTAAAGGGATTGGGCTCTAGTAACCCAAAAACATGGTCACAAACTCCAAAGTTGCAAAATTTGTCTCGCTTTTTCAGCTTTCGCAATTAACTTTGGGAAAAAGGAAAAATTGGTTTTGGTAGACAAAACTATGTACTTTCAGAAACTGCAATAAAACCCATGTGATCTAGTGGTAAAATAAAGAAAAATGAGTTCAAAGATTGGCCAAAGTCCAAATAAAACTTGGCCCGTCTAGGCTAAATTTAGGGTTTGTGACTATGTCAGTCATCATGAATGACGTCAAGTATTGCATTATAATTGAGTTTTTTATGTTTTAGTACAATATTATAATGGAAGTAATTGTAAATACCTAAAAACACCTTCAAATTATAGAATTTTAGACATTTTTCAGCATAAATTTTGACTTGATCCTTCAAAAATTTTGGAATAGACCACCTGGCAATTAAAATTTTCAAAATTTCCACCTAGGACAATCTTATTCCAACCCTCTAGACAATTAGGTTTTGGGAAATAGTTAGATGAAAATATCTTTAAAACTTGTCTTTCTATTCTCTTTTCATAACAAATAAACAAAATGAACATAAACTTATTACAACATATCTTTAACTTTCTGAAAGATATTTTCAGGTAATCCAAATGCCCTATGTGACACTGGAATTGGTGGTTCAATTGAACAAAGAACATCATCATGATCGAACCAGGATACATCTTCTTTGTCTGGCCAGATGAATTTATTTTCACCAATGATTTTCATACATCGGACTTCAATCTCGATATCGGAAAGCTCAACAACTTCTCCAGGATACCACAAATTCCTGAATTTCACTGCAATCCATTGTCCAACATCATATAGTTGGTTATCTAATGAAGAAAATAATAACATTGTTTTGCTTCCTATATGCTAATCCTTGATTAACTGTTTTTTTCTCTATTTGTGTGATTTATGTAAAACATTTATGAGGACTTACCATTCAATTGTTGGTTAATGGTTTTCAGCAAATTAGAAGAATCATTGTCTTCAGTGTCATCAACTACATGCTCATTTTGTCCATTCTCTAAAGTACAACAGTAGTAGCTTTTAGTACATGCTTGTTACAATTTTTCTTACTGAACTCATTTAATATTAAACACTGCTACCATAAAGCCATTATTATCCTTTAAACTTCTTATATGGTTGCAAAAAGTCTTTCACAGATTAGATTAATAGATTTTCACGATTCAAAAGATAAGAATGAGCATAATTACCTGAATTTAAAACATGATCATGTAGTTCTTGCAAACTCGATTTCCGCATCTGTTTTGCCCATCTGGAGAACAGTGATTGGATCTGCTTGGCAGTGCAGTAATCTTTCGGTGCAAAAGAACTCCTCATTGCCAGGTGCACCTCTTCTGGGCTTCTTTTGCTTCCTGAGATCTCTCCTGCTTCAAAGGTCTTAAACAGAAAACTTTTTTGTTGTTGGTTAAATCGAAATGATGACCTTGCAGGAAGAGCCCAGCCAATGCTATTATAAAGGGTATCATGACTGCTACATCCTTGCTTCATGGATTCACTAGCAGGTGAGGATGTTAACACCCTATGTGTTGATGTGGATTGTATCATTCGCATAGCAAAGCTTCTTTTTATTTGGTCAATTGCTGATTTTGTATTTGGGATGTTATGCAAACCCTGCAACATATGCTCTTCCATAGAACTGAAATCCTCAAAGGTGTCAATGCAGCCCTCTTCTTGGCAAAAAACCACTTGACACAAGTTGCGATCAGATCGTTTAACTTTCTTCTTTTGTTTTCCAGAACCATTACACTTTGTGAATTCTTGGATGGTAAATGCTCCAGAGCAGAACGACCAGTCATTAGCGTATTTTTTAAAGACACCAGCTCCAACATTGAAGTATCTCCACATCTTCATTCCTGTATCAGTAAACTCAAACGAATGATAAATTGAAATTCCGTCAATTGGTGCGCAAGTGAGTTTGAAGTTTTCTTTCTTGAAAGAAACAACAGAGACCTTGGTATCTTTCATTGATGATTTTGTCAGGGCTTGAAAAATATCTTCAGCTGTCAGTATATCATTTCCTTCATCTACATGTGAGCGAAGTACACTTCTTGCCACAGCTGAGTCACGATCACATTGATCCTTCCCCTTTTGTGGTTCATTATAATCAAGTCTTCTTAACACAATTTTGAACTTTCTGCATATCTGGTAAAGTGATTCTGGACATACCTTGCAATGATAACATCCAGCATTATCAGATTTTGCATAGAGCTCATTAACGTCGGGAAAATCTTCGGTAAATTTGGCGATAACATGATCAGCAAGTGACAAAGTGTCTTGAAAATCTTGATCACTTCTAAATGCAGTTGTAAAATATGCGCTCTTGTTGATATCTCCATTGTCATTTCTGGTTAAAAACACATCTATGTGCAGTGTCATCCCCTTCTTACCAAAATAGTCACATTGACCTTCTCGGAATCTCATTGGGAGGACTTTTTGGCAAAAATCTCTTATCCAAAGTGCTGTTGTGTTGCTGAGACGCTCAAAGACTTCAGACTTGGCTTTATCTTGTTGAACATGCCGGATGATATGTTGCAACCATTTGAAAATACCATTCTTTGCAATATTGATGTCATAGAGCAATTCATCCTTGTTCTTCAAATTGCCTTGTGTCACTTCTTCAGTTATTTCCTCAATAGTTGAGAAGAGATCTTCACATTGAATGCATGAGTTTTCATGTTCGCCACATCGCCGACTTTTTGACAAAAGATGGTTCTTTGGGTCAGATAATGCCAATGATATGCAGTGTGAGGGGCATTCTGAATGATCAATGCAATGTTGTGGAAAACCAATCTTCAAATAACGTTTTCCCTTCTCTAACTTTTCCAAAATTATTCTTTTTCTTCCCATGTATTGGTCAACAAATTTCTCAAGGATTATGAACCCATTTAAACCATCTGCAACTGTGTCATCTAAACCGGCTAAGCTCTTTCGTTGAGACGGCTTCAATGCTTTCAGAATTCGGTATAAAGATGACTCAGACAACGATTCAAAATCATTGTTTGTACAAAATTGCAAGTAGTATGTTATAACATGTGCAAATTTGGCTGTCATCACTGCATGGGGTAATGTTTGAGTGTCTCCACTGGAATAACTCAATTTGGTAGTCCCATAAGCAACGTCTTGAAGGAGACCATTGGAGAAAAGGAAGTCCAAAAAATGTTCACTTTTGTTTAAATCCATTTTCTGCCGTGTGCATTTCATTGGGGCATGCACAGAAAGACCCTCTGATGAACTCTGCATCTTCCGAGCTTGTTCAATCTTCCATTTGGAACAATTGAACACCTCCATTAGCTCTTGCTTACTGTGATCTTTAGAGGCCAAGGAAAGGATGGCTGATTTTCCAACTTTGTCACTGATATTATACATGACTACCATGGACTTCAATTCATCTGAAATCGGATAAGGCATTTCTTCATCTGATGAAGATAAAAGATCTGCAAGTTGTGAATGTTGGCCAGGGGCAATGGATCTTGAAAATTGCTCCTTCAATGCTGATCTCGCTTTCTTGTATTTACGTTTCAACAACTTCAATGAACTATGAGATAAATCTTCAACATTCTTTCGCTTTATCGTCCAAGATGGGCTCAAATCCAAAGCTGCAGTCAATGACTTTTGAGTTTGATTTGCCTCATCAATATCCTCGTGCGATAGTTGTTCAGGATGAAATTCTTCACTGAATTCTGATACAACTGATTCATCAAGTATGGAAACGTTTGTATTTTCCCTCATTTCTTTGTTAATTGCCTTGATGTGAGACATACAGAGCTTCATGCCAATAGGTTTGCTAACACCAAACCTTTCATTTACGAAGTTCATTTGGGAAAATGAAGCTGTTCTTGTTGTAGGCTGTTTGTTTGTTTTGCCAGTTAGAATATGTTCTGGATGTTGACACTTCTTTGATGGGCCATAATAAATTCCAAGGGTAAACCTAACAATGTCGAAGTTATAAAAGAAATATATATATATATACATACATAATTTTACTGAAAATTGCTGTTGTTTGAAAAAAACATCATGATCTTAATGATGTGGATACCTGTGATATGCACATATTGAACTGTCTTCTTTAAACTCAACACCACTTCGGTTTTCAATTAATTCCTTCTCTGTGATTTCAGGACAATCATCATAAATCTGCAACAACTTGAGTTTCACTAGATGTTCTTTGATTGGGAGAATCAGTTCATCAACTTCATAGAGTTTGTGATCAGCCAGTTTTGTAAAGGGGCCACATTTTTTATTGTCAAGTATACATTTCTTACTCATTATCACAGATTATATCAGATAACTTTTGTTGCCATATTTGTTGCCATTATGTTGTTACCAACTAAACAATATTGTCAACTAACCTATAACTGAACCAAATTGGCCTAAAAACTAAAATTCTGAACAGCTTTCTTTTCTGCATGGACTACCTTGTGAAACAACAACTGATGCTAATTTTAAAACTATGTGCACAAAAACTTGATTTAAAAATTTATATTTATTAGGGTTTGACTGTAATTTGAAACTTTTAAATGAGATTTTCACGAATTTAAAATACAGTTAATATTCTAACTCTTTCTTAGCTGTTATTAATAATATTATTAACAATAATATAATTATTATTAATAGGTATTTTCATACTTTTCAAGCATATAATTTCTGAATACAATATTGAACAACTAGCATATTACAGGAAATAGAGATTTCAAGAAGGAAAACACATATTTTAAAACACATTAATTTAAGTATTATGCTGAAAAATGTCTAAAATTCTATAGTTTGAAGGTGTTTTTAGGTATTTACAATTACTTCCATTATAATATTGTACTAAAACATAAAAAACTCAATTATAATGCAATACTTGACGTCATTCATGATGACTGACATAGTCACAAACCCTAAATTTAGCCTAGACGGGCCAAGTTTTATTTGGACTTTGGCCAATCTTTGAACTCATTTTTCTTTATTTTACCACTAGATCACATGGGTTTTATTGCAGTTTCTGAAAGTACATAGTTTTGTCTACCAAAACCAATTTTTCCTTTTTCCCAAAGTTAATTGCGAAAGCTGAAAAAGCGAGACAAAGTTTGCAACTTTGGAGTTTGTGACCATGTTTTTGGGTTACTAGAGCCCAATCCCTTTAAAAAATTTTTACCAGATTTGCTAAAATCACATCTCCAAAGATAACTTAACAATTTTGGATAAAAAAAATGGTTCCAGAATAATGATAGAATGAGTAATAGAGGCGCGAAATAGTAAAAAAATGGGTTCTAGGCCGTTTTTAAGCTGCCATTATGGAATCCGCCATTAAGGTCACATGGGTTTTTTGATAAATTTTGAAACTTTCCAGGAACTACTTCCAGAAAATAGAAAGACAACCATGTGGACTTAATCCCAACATGAAATACCACCCTTCAAAATTGGAAATTTCCACTGGTACAAAAACTGCCAAAAACTTCAAATAGCCATAAATCCGCCATTATGGATTTTTGGATCCTGAAATTTTGGAAATTTGCTTTACTCAATAAATACTATCAAATATCTAAAAATGAAGAAAAACAAAATTTCAAACTATCCAGATTCTCTAAAATTGCCTGGTTCTTACAGAAATTGGCTCTTAAAGATTCTGAGAAAAAATCGACCGAGAAAAAAGCACGACGCTGTTTACCAAAAACTTTACAAGAAATTTGAAAGTGCAAGAAAAAAAGGCTTACATGTCTCATTTGCATGGTTGTTCGCATGGTTGTTCGCAAATTTCACAATGAATTGCACAAGAACGCTAATAATTTACCAAAGAGTGCCATTTCTGCTTTTCTTCGTACGTACAACATTAAATTAAGAAGGGCTCAGCGCAAGAAAAAAGTTGACAAAACGGCATATTTGCAAAGAATAATGAAATGGCATAGCTCACTGCGTGAAGGGCTGATCAAATCCATAATTGACTCACCAACATACAATTCCAAATGGGACCGATTCTTACCAAGCAGACGGTTAAATGTTGACCAAGTCCCACTGCCCTTTGCGATAGAGAAAACTAAAACCTACGATCTTCCTGTTTCTAAATCTGAACGAAGAGATTACAGAACATGGGTGAGCACTCCTAACTGCTCAAACCAGCGATACGTTCTTGAGTGAAATTTGTGCCATGAATGGTATCGTATGGTTTGGAGAACTGGGTGCAACTGACATATGGCAGCCAGTTGACAATGGATTTGAAAAAATTTTAAAAGCAAAAATTAGCAGCTTGCAAGAACGGTGGTTGGAGGAAGACGAAAATATTGACCTCTGGACTGGAAATAGTGAAAAGAAACTATATGTGAAACAACGTAGAATTTTAATAGTTAAGTTCTTACTAAAGGCACATTAATTGATTAATCGAGGCTGAAGACCGATAATGCAATAATCTTGTACAGTTTCGCGCGGAAATCAATGGAATGATACTGACAGATGCATAATCATTTTGTTTTATGGGCTTAGCATACTACTTCTGTCAACTTGTAGGTGTTCATTACAACATCTTAAGAAATGTTGAATTTATCAGCTGAGGGCCAATTTACATTACCGCCATTATCAGAGTAACCTGAATTTTTACTGTCTGATTCGCATAAAATTCCGGTTCCTGACATGTATTGCTAAGTTATGTTAACATTTTTACATGTTATATAGTTCATGGCATTAGGATTTCCATCCTCTGTAAGCACAAAGGCGTTGCCACAATTCATTACGGCAAAGAAATTGGTTAATCGAGGCCGAAAAACCGATAATGCGTTTATCCTACGCATATCTCCACAGAAATGTTATTCGGAATTCTAAAGTTTTGTACTTCCAGGATAATTCATATTATTGATTGTCTTAAGAAAGTCATATTTCGATTCCCGGCCCGCACATTTCGCAGTTTTCGGCGCATATCACTTAGTTATGTAAACATTTTGTCATGTTATCTAATTCATGGCATTAGGATCTACATCAAATGTCCCCATGTTCTCTTCATGTATTACTAATTGCATTGAATTATAAGTCACACGGGAGTTGAACTTTAAGTCCACTACAACTTAAGTAGCTAGCATAGCAATTATTTGTTAAAACCATTTGATATTGATGAAACCATTAGTACATGTTAAATGTAGTAAATGTCCCCTATATTTTATAGATGCACATAAAACGAGATCAAACACTTTGGTTTAAATTTTGTGGAATATAATTTTTACAACGCAATTACTGTTCATTGTACGTAGCAAATGTCCCCTATCTCTGTTTCGTGTAATTCCCGGTTTTCCCGACATAGTACAAACTTGTATAAGGGTGCGTTCATGTTATATACTTTATGACTATAAAATCTATGCCATCCAATAATGCAGTAACTCTGTACAGATCCGCGCGGAAATCAATGGAAAGATACAGACAGAAACATCATCCTTGTGTTTTTTGGCCCTAGTATACTACTTATGCTACCCTCTGGCTGTTGATTAAACCATCTTAATTAATGTCGATTTTATCACTTTAAGGCCAATTTACATTACCGCTATTATCCCTGTAACCTGGATTTTCACTGTCTGATTTTTGTAATTCGCGGATTTCCCGACATGGCACAAACTTATACAAGTGTTTCGTTATGTTATATACTGTATCACTATAACATCTATGTCATCTACAAATATCAAGTCCTCATCACAATTACTAAAGGCACATTAATTGACTAATCGAGGCTGAAGACCGATAATGCAGTAACTCTGTACAGATCCGCGCGGAAATCAATGGAAAGATACAGAAGATACATCATCCTTGTGTTTTTTGGCACTAGTATACTACTTATGCTACCCTCTGGTTGTTGATTAAACCATCTTAATTAATGTCGAATTTATCACTTTAAGGCCAATTTACATTACCGCTATTATCCCTGTAACCTGGATTTTCACTGTCTGATTTTTGTAATTCGCGGATTTCCCGACATGGCACAAACTTATACAAGTGTTTCGTTATGTTATATACTGTATCACTATAACATCTATGTCATCTACAAATATCAAGTCCTCATCACAATTACTAAAGGCACATTAATTGACTAATCGAGCCTGAAGACCGATAATGCAGATATCCTATACAGATCCCCGCGGAAATGACAGGAATGATAATGACAGATACATCATGATTGTGTTTTTTGGGCTTAGTAAACTACTTCTACCACCCTCTAGGTGTTCATTAAGCCATCTTAAGAACCGTCAAATTTACAAGTTAAAGGCCAATTTACATTACTGCTATTATCACTGTAACCTGGATTTTCACTGCCTGATACGTGTAATTCTCAGTTTTTCCAACATGGTGGAAACTTATATAGGGTTTTTATCATGTTATATACTTTCTGACTATAACATCTTCGACATCTATAAATATTAAGTCCTAATCACAATTACTAAAGGCACATTAATTGATTAATCGAGGCTGAAGACCGCTAATGCAATTATCCTGTACAGATCCGCGCCGAAATCAAAAGAATGATACTGGCGGTTGCATCATCATTGTGTTTTTTGGAATTGGTGTACCATCTCCGCCACCCTCTAGATGTTCATTAAACCAACTAAAGAAATGTCAATTTTATAAGTTTAAGGCCAATTTACATTACCCCCATTATCACATCACAAGCAATTTGTGATGTCTGACATACATTATGCCCGATTTTCCCAAAATAATGCAACGTTACATAAAACTTTTGTCCTCTTGTATACTTCAAGCAATGATCTCACCAGAAAAATCATCATCATATTCTTAAAACTTCTTTTGCTCTTAATCGAAGCTTAAATACCGATAAAGCATTGAAGCTGTACATATGTGCGTGTAAATCAATATAATGATATCACCAGATACATCAACATGGTATTCATAATACTCAGTGTACACTTTCTTTCACCCTTATAGTGTTCATTAAGGGTATTCTGAATTCTAAAGTTTACTAGTTCATGGGCAATTCACATTACTGTCATTTTGTTGACAACCCAAATTTTAGCTGTTTCCCTCGCGTAACTTCCGATTTTCAGACGTAATGGTAAGTTGTGTCAGCATTTTGTCATGTTATCTAGTTTATAGCCATAGGGTCTAAATCATCTGTATGTACTTTGGCCTTAACGCCAGTACTCAACGCGCAGAGATTGATTAATCCAGGTTGAATGATTGATAATGCAGCTATTCTGCATAAATCTCAGTAGAAATTAAGAGAATGACATGACAAGATACATCACCAACTTATTCTTATTCTTTATTACGTTCTAGGTTTTCATTTAATGATATTTGGAATTCAAAAGTTTCTTAATCTTGGTTCAATTCACATTATCGCTATTATCTTAACAAACTAAATTTCCATTTCAGGTAATTTGAAGGATATGAATGATTGAAAAACTTTTTAAAAGTTTAATTTCGTAACTTAAAGTTTTTACATTCGTAGCGCAGGATGGTTCTTTATTTCGCTCTTCATTTCATTTGGCGTTCTTTCTCCAAAACTTTTTGCCAGTTCTACATACTTTTCAAAGCTGATTCGTGCAGACAGGTTGTTTCTATATTTCCGCACCATTGCCTTTAAAATGTTTCGGAGGACTTGCCATTGAATGTTTTCCACACCTTCCGTTAGTGGCCTTTCCGATATTTCGGATCTTTCATTTGCTTTTAACCATTCATTTTTCGTTATAAATCCGTTTTTTTCTGTCGTATCAAATCTTCTGTAATGAAGACTACCGCTAAAATCTGTGATTTTTTAAGACTATCATTGCCGTCAGCTCTCTTCCGTGGAATGTACCAGTCGGAGTTATAGTGGTGTTCGTAGATTTGTATGCCTTTAACGAAAACCAAGTTTTGTTTTTAAATCTTATATCGCTTTAACGAACGCTTACATGTTCAAGGTCATACCTGTATTTTTCGTACTTCCATTTACCGTTTTTCGAATTTTTGTTTCTGTATCGGATTCTGAAATTAAAGTCAATAGAACTCTAGTCCCGTGAGATATTCTGAAGTCTAGCCTTAGCAGGTTTATTAATGGGAAATTAACGGAAAATAATTGCTTCAAACATACCGGACATACTGCTATTTTCTTTTGTTGAAGTATCAGTAAAGTCATCAACGTCAAAGAGTTCTAAATCTAAAGATTGATATAATTATTCTTTTCAAAATGATAATTTTAAATTCTGTCAGTTAAAAAGTATAATCGGAATCATTTTCATACCTGCGGGACTATTTGCAGCTCCTTCATCTACGCCAGGAAAATCGTATTTCTTATTTTGTTCCTTTAAGTCTCGGGCTGAAAGCTTTCTTTTCTTCAACGAAATGTGTTCTTCCCAGAGATAATTGTTTCTACATCGCGGGCACAGGCCACATAACCTGACATAGCCCTTATACGCCAAAGTTTGACAATTGTTGCATCTACCGTTTGACATCTATTTATAATAAACGTAAGTTACTTGTAAACATGGAACATAACATATCATCTTTACAAGAGTGGTATTGAATTTCTTAGGAACATTATCAACACATTCACGTTGCTTCACTGAATTAGAACAGTAAACTTATGATGAAGCGTAAAATTAAACCTAGATTAGCTAAAGCCTTTCCGATAAATCTTTAAATTTTAAAATGTTTACGCTAAAAAAAACAGTAACTTTCCCGTTATTGAAATATCTCGATTTTTTCAGAAAGAAAACTTTTAACATAAAGTTCATAACACAACATATGTCCTTTTCTACATACCGTATCGGACAAAACAATGTCGGACAAAAGTGACGAAATTTTCCATGGGTGACGAAAATTTTGTCAGACGAATAATTTTGTCCGACGAATAATTCTGTCCGATGAAAAATTTTGTCCGAAACCAAAGTTTGAATAAATTCATTTTTTGTTAAAGAAAGAATGTTTATGAACTGCATTAAAGATTTTTCCTCTATTTTCTACTATAATGAAATATGTATAACATAAACTTAATATAACAGCATAACTGCGTTAACAGAAGAGGTTTAGTTCTAGAAATAAAACAAAAAATCATTATACTGAACAAAATAGTTCTAGAGATTATAAAACGTTATACTGCTTTAAAACAAATGTCTACACGTTGTTTTCTTTATAAGGAACATTAAGTTTGATTTGAATCTCACAGTTCCTTATCTTTAACCTCAGATTTTAGAATACTCAGTACTGATGATAGTTTCAGAGATAGCATTAAGATTGAGGCAAAATATCAGCCTCAGGTTCCTTATAAGTGTGTTCCTTATTAAAAAGCGTGTAAGGATTCTTTTAATGAAAGTAGAAAGAAACCCTGAAAACTGAAATAGTGACGGTGAGTATTTAAAGCCTGGAATCAAAAGAAAGTTTTCTTCAATTAACGAGGAAAGCACAATCGCAACACAAAAATCATCACCAGTCGTTTTGGATGAAGATGATGAAAATAGCAGTGAGACATCTGAAATACAGGAAAACATTTTGACTGAAAAGTTGTTAGATGAAAACATTGATAGCACAATTGAACTTTTTATAGAAAAAAAGTAGAACATTTTATGATTGGAAGTAGAAAGATTTGTAGCATGTCTTCAAAGTTAATACTGTTGTATAACATATAAATGATGATACTGAGTATAGTGCGTTCACTCTAACTTGGATAATGTTCTTTGCACGATCTGGTGGAAATTGAGCGTCAATTCCCACAACACTTAAAAGTCATTGATCGTCTTTTGTCTTGATAAGGGTAGAAAAAGGACTTTTAAACTTTTAATAAGCGTTCTGTTTCATTACTTTAACGTGTCTGATAAAAATCATTAACGATTATCCAAGTTAGAGTGAACGCACTATAGTTTTTATTGTTTTCCAAAACTTAAAAAAAGGACAAAAATATTGGTTGGACATTGTTTTGTCCGATAAGGTATCCTTTTGCTCTCTGCGTTTACTCTACGTTTTTCCTCCACAATATTCTGGCCAGCGCTACGTAATTCTCAAAGCAGTCCCTTGTTGATAGACTGCTTCTGTACTTTCTAACCATGGCCTTCAAAATATCTCCGACAACCTCCCATTTAAGTGTGTCCACATCGTTCGCTAACGGATTTTCGCATATTTTTGAACGGTTCTTAGCTTCTTGCCACTCGGTTTTTGTAATAAATCCGCTTTCCTTTTGACGTATCATGTCTTCGGCAATGAAGCAGATTGTTAAAAGCTGTGACCTTTTAATACTGTCATCACCTTCCCCTCTTTTCCTTGGAATATACCTGTCGGTGCCGTAATCCTGCTCGTCGATTTGAAATTTTTTGCCTACAGAAAAAATGATAAATGTCTTCTTACTTTTGAGTTTTGCGCTTTAACAAATGATTAAATGATCGAAGTAAGACCTGGTTTTTCGGGAGTTTCGGATTCAGTTTTTCTTTTTCTAGAATCTGTGGAGGATTCTATAATTAAATAAATAAATTAAGTAAAGACATAAAGTGGAATCATTTTGAATGGTTATATTTAAACTGTTCTTTACCCATAACAGCGGCCAATAGTTTGCAATCCCGATTTGCTGTTTTCTGGAGAATCTGGCATAAATAAAAGAATTGCGATTTAAAGAGGATAGAAGAGTAGTTATGAATAAACTAATAACAATAAGGAGGTACCTATTATGCTGCTTTCAAACACAGTTGCACTGCTCACGAAGTCTTCGCCGTCTTCATCTAAATCTGCAGTTACTGGGTACTCTAATGGTTGGAATTTTTATTTTTTAGTACAGCGAAATCCACCATTTTATCAATTAAAATAACTTAAAAAGATATTGAACATACCAGAAATGGTGGCATTGTGAATGGAGCTTTTTATGGGAGATACTGTCCCGCTGGTGTTCATTTCTGGTGTGCATTCTAATAGAAAATGTTTGAAATGAAAATATTATGAAAACGCCATCGATACACTACATATGCAAGAAATTAATACGATAAAGAATATTCGTTACCTTCTTAGTCCTTCAGTTTTTGCTTTATTTCTTCCAAGCTGTATATCAACGAGGGCTCATCAGCTGAAGAAAAAGATTAACTAACTGATTTGTCATTTCACCTACATAACAGTCAAATCTAGTTTATTCATGTTACCTAAAGAGCTTTCACTTGAAGCATCCTCTACGTCTTCATTTCACGTCCTCTTTCCACCATTCTCTTGTATTCTATGAAATTCGAGCATTTTGAGAACACTTTGAAATTTAATATGACATCCATCAATATAAATTATTGCTACATACTTGGATATTTCTCGTACACAATTTTGAAAAGATGCGCGTTTAAATAAGCCGTGCTTCTCTCCCGATACATCAGACCTTCAGTGGGTATGAGTCCCTCATCATCACATTTTTTCAGTTCCGTAAAGATATACATTGCTGGTACGAGATTTGTATTGCAGCTATCCAGCAGATGAAAGTATTGGAAAAAGTATGAAACTGTTGCCGAAGTTCGAAAATCTTCTGCTCATTCTTTTGACAAACCTTTACATTTAACATGTGATTAAATTTCGTTAACATGCTCTCACGAATTAATTTCTTTAGTGCTCCAGATTTATGTAGAATTCCAATTTCTTTCACAAAATATCTTTTTACTGTGTTGTTATATTAAACCATTCCTAGTAAATATTGGTCAATGTGAGCATCTTATGTGAAAAATTCCAAAGAAGCAAATTGTAAGATTACCGTTTTCGTCGGGATAAATTTCTTCGTCGCTATCTATTTTCGAGTTACCTGAAAAGAATATATGATACATAGCGTATGTGGTCAAAATGAAAAACACCCCTTTTTGAGAAAATCATCACATTAGAATTGCATACCGTTATCTGCATCGGTTTGAGCATAAGGCGGTTCGTCAGTGGGATCAAACAATTCAAGATCTGAAAACATAATGAATAGTTAAAGCATTATTGGTATCACAAAGACGGCTGGAAATATTATTATAAGCCACTGAAACTCACCACTCCGTGGTTCTTCAGTGCTTCCACTTGCCTCAAATGCTTGCGTACCTACACATAACATAACATTTGTTTTTTTTAATAAATGCAAAACGTTTAACAAAAATTGTCAACCTCATCTTCAACAATTTCCTTATTCCTTTGAGAATCGCGCTCGGGTTCGTACGTTTCAATGTGTTTGATTTCTGGAAGAGCAGGATAATAAGTGAATATCTTGGAAATTAGACAACATTTCCTGCGATCGTCCAAATCTTTGAAACCTTTCGATATACTATTTTCGAATGAATAATTTGAAATTAAGAAGAAGCACTTTCTTACCTTCCCTGTCAACTTCCACACTTTCGACCTCTTCCAAAACCGAAGGAAGCTCTTGCTTCCGCTCATGTTTCTGCAATTCGAAATTTTCCCTTTTCTAAAAGTCAGTGGTAAGTTTAAGAGTATCTCAAGAAAACGGGAAAGATTTTATTCTTCCAGGTTTGAAACTAAATGGCTCCAAACTTCGTTATTGATTTGAAAATACTATTACAGAAAATCGGAAACTTTCTTCGTGCCGTCGGCGTTATCTTTAAATACCTTTAACTTTGGAATCTTCTGATTTATTATTTTTGAATAAGTAATTATCAATAAACAAGAAACAATTTTTACCTTTCCTGTGGACTCCCACGCCTTCAACGTGGTCTGTAGGCATAGGAAGTTCTGATTCCGGCGTATACCCTTGAGATTCACATGTTCCGTTTTCTAAAATAGCGTTTTCGATTTACGGATATGTCAAGCCAACAGAAAAAAAGTCATCGCTGACAAGGTAACATAAGGTCGACGAAAATATTATGATGAAAATAAATTATTGTATACTTATAAGCAAATAAAATAAAATGACAAAAATGAAACAAGGAAGAATAAAAATCAGGAAACATTTCATTCTTCAAAAATTTGACGCCATATTGCTCATAACCTCGTTGTTAATTTGAGAAGGCAATAACATAACATTTTGAATATTGAATAAACTAATTTAAACTAATGAGAGACACGTTCTGACCTTCTGGGTCGACTTCCACACCTTCCACACCTTCCACATCATCCACAGGCAAAGGAAGCTCTGATTCCGGAAGATGCTCCAACGATTCGAATATTCCGGTTTCTAGAAAACGTTAAAATCGATCATACAAGCAAGATACAGAGTATTTTAATTATAGTCATTAGAAGTTTCATACATTCAAAATCAAAATGATTCTTAAAGAACTTACTGGTCTTTCTCTCCACTTGAAATTCAACATGATCTAAAGATTTTAAAATAATAATATTTACTCTAGATTCAATACCAATATCAATGGACTGAATTTCAAAACTCACCATCTTGATCTGCAATCTCATTCAGATCCAACAAAACATGGTTATCTTCAATTGGGTTTTGTGGAAAGAAATTGTTGATCATTTCGCAATTTTTCTTTACCCACTTTGTTACTTCGGATGCACTTTGTGGCACACACTGTTTCAAGTGCTCCTTACGAAGATTGACTGCTTCCTGTGCTATCTTGGAATCACCGAAGAACCTATCATAGCACTTCATGGAAAGACGCAAACTCTCACAGTTGCAATACCTAAAAGACGAAAGAGAAAGTGATAGTAACATTTTGCTACTTTCTCATTTTCATAAAGATACGCATAATACTACCTTTGAACATAGAACTTCCGGCAGGTGTCCGGTCTGTGTTTCATGAACACCATTGCCATGGTTTCCAAGTTTTCCTCACCAAGTGAAAGGAGCTTGGTCGCCACAGCAGCCCGGATTCGTGCAGTCGACACACGGGGTCCTGATCTTTTTGTTGCAACACCATTGCCGCTTTGAAGGTTGCCGAGAGGGCGTTGCACACATTGCTGTGGGTCATCGGGTTTGGCTTCATATCATCACTACGTTTCGAAGACGTAATAAAGTACCTAAAATTGAAAGATTATCTATTTCAATGCTGACGTATGATATTTAACCATTGCCAGTTTTATAACGATCACTTCACATGACCATAGCTCCACAAAATTCTTCCGATTTCTCTGCTTTTTTTATATCTTCCACCATCACCTTGTAGATGTTTGACGCTCGGCAACCATTGACAAGGCACAACATAAGCATTAGAACATTTCTTGTTTGCAGTGCGTCCTGATGGCTGGGATAGTCGCTCTTGGAACCTAGTTGCGAAGTCATTTTGACAATGTAGCGAACATGCTCGCTGTTCCCATATTCCAAACAATCAGCTGGGGTGATAAGATTTTGAGACTTCCATGCCGAAAGGTCTTGGCGGCGTTGATTGGTGACATTTCTCAGTGCCGAAGACAGTTCCGAGATCTTATCAGCAAGATGATTCATGTCCGTAATCGTCAATCGAATATATATTTTCCTCGTTTTCACAAAGGTGGTGAACTTTGACAGCGAGGAGAATGTTGATTTTATTGTTCCAGGCTGAACAACGTCTCCAACAGTACCTTCTGTTCGACGATCTTGCTGTTGCTGAAGACGGTTCAGCAATGGCAAAAAGTAGAAATCCTCAAGACGCTCCGGTTTTTTGAAAATATTCTTCCGAAACAGTGCCATGTTTTTGTCAAGGGATTTCCAGAGCTTACTGACTTTGGCTACATGTTGCTTGGCATTGTTCTGAGATAAACCGTTTCTCAGAATGAGCCACGTTTGGAAATCTTCGAGACAGTCATTGGCGTTTTCATAGTACTTATCAAAGGAGTTGTCGGTCACCTTCCATTTCCTCTTGTAGAGAGTTGACAACTTCCTACTTTTCTTTAATATCCCATCCCCAGATAACTCAGCGGGCTCTAAGGCAGGCATCTTGCCACGCTTAACAAACCCTGTGGGTTTAAGTGGCTGCGACACCTGCCTTGCCTCAGGATGGGATATCGGTTTCTCCACGGCTAACACATTACTGCTGTTGTCAACCCTTTCGTACAAAACCTTCATAGAGTAATCCTTCATCTGCTGAAGGGTCTCAATAAACTTCGGGCTTTCACGTTGCAGCCAATGTGTGGCCACTAAGTGTGAGTCACGTCTCTCAACAACCCTACTGCACTCCCGAAAAATCAATGGACGGTGTGCGTTCTTTCTTGACACCTGCGTCAGAAACATGTACATCCGCTTTCGGTAGCTACATGTCGTAGCTCTTTTCTCATCCCAAGCATGAGTGCGTGAATTGCATAAGTGCCTTTCCAACTTAATGGCCGATACATTACATCCAATAACCGGGCACTTCATCAAATAACGCCTTCTTCCGGACTGATTTACAACGGTTACCGCATCAACAGAACCGAGATGTTCTATAAGGGACTTTTCAATATTCTCCTTCTTAGCGGACACCTTCGACTTCAATGCAGATTTTTCATCTGCATTTAAGTTGTCGTCGTCTTCAATCCCGTCCTTAAAGTGCTTGTTAGGATGGAATCGTTTCTGTCCCACATATTTATCACCAATCGATATTCGTAGTATTGGAAAGTTAGTGGCTATAGTATCAGACTGATCTTCAGAGTGACCAGCGGCTTCCTCTGAGGGAGGAACATAGTCCTCACTTTGGTCCTCATCGCAGCTTGACTTCTCGCTTTCAAAGTCGGTGTCACCCCCGTAGCCTATTCCTGCCCGCAGGTCACGGTTTTCCTTAGTAAGGACCTTGTTTTGATCCTTCATATTTGGAAATTTCGTAGCAATCAGCGCTTTCTTCAGTTTAATGTGGTCCTTCCACAGGTGCTCGTTTCTGCAAGGCGGGCATAAACTGCAACACTTCACATAATCCTCGAAGGAATTTGAGTGGCATTGATTGCATTTAAATCCAGACATCTGTTTAAAAATAAAATAGTTAGCGATTATAAATTTCTGAATACTTTAAAGAACAATGAAAGACAGTGACAAGCTACACGACCGACATCCTCATAAAAAAAGAAAATATAGTTTGGTTTGAGGATGTGCTCCAATTGCTAATCAATTCTCGAGAATAATTAATACTGTGCTTCCCCTAAGCAGACGAAAGGGAAACAAGCGGGCAACAGTCTCTGTCTGAAACCAAAATGAGACTACAAAAATGAAATCACAGCAAATTAAAAGGAGGCGACACAAGACACATATTCAACACATGACAAAAACAAAAGCAACCTCAAAATTTCAGAAACGCTAAGAAACGCCAGAAAAAATGATGTAAAATAAATAAATTTGCTCTGTTTCACAAAGATATAAAACTCCTCCGGAAATCTATTGTTAAATCGAATTATCCTTTTGTTCTAAAATGAGATATTACATCTTTGTGAACAGTGAGAAATTTAATATCTTTAAAAATGAAAATCGACGAACCTAAGATTTTTGAGGAATAAAACACTTTTTTTGAAGTCCTTTCTTCGCGGATAAACCACAAATTCTACAAAGTATCCTGCAATCTAAAACACATGTCCATTCACAATCTTACAGAAAAAGTCGAAAGAATCCTGCATAACTTTCGACCTTAACAGAGAGTGTCTTGAGAAGGAAAAGAGAAACGCTATGAAGCTTTGATTAAAGTAGAGCACTTACATCAAAACGGACCAATGCAAAAAGATGATCACAATTGCAGCAAATTCTAAAACAAAGAAAACTATTTACATTAAATTTGTCTTTTCCGCAAGTTTTACGACGTTATACCAAGTTTTACAGACGTTTTACCATGTTGCCTAGTTACTAGGCATATGGTTAAAACTATGAAAAATAAATTACCCATTTTCATTGTTAGTAAAGGCCTAAAAAACGATTAATCGAGGTAAAATTAACAATTTTGCATTTAACCTGTACATATCCGGCAGAAAGTAAAAGAAAAATATCACGTGATCAACTACATTGGCGTTGTAGAAAATTATGGACCCTTTCTTAATCCCTTTAGGTACTATTACATGTACTATTAAAGGAACTCTTTAAATTACGGCATATAATTTTAAACAGTGACCTTTCGCTGTCTTAGTTGAATTCCGGTTTATGTAATATTATGCCAAGTGATCAAAACATTTTATCATGTTGCCTAGTTACTAGTTATAGGGTCTAGTTACATGGTAAAAGTCTTTCTCACTACTAGTAATATTAGAAAATTGATTGATCAAGGCTGATTAACAATAATGCAAATATCCTATACATATCGGCGTAGAAAGCGAAAGAACGATATCACGTGATCAATTACAATGGGGTTTTAGAATAATACTGGACCCTTTCTTAAGCCCTGTAGGTGTTCAACCAAGGGTAATTGGAAATCTTTATGTAGCTATTTTAGACCCCATTTACATTACCACATTTGTCCTAGAACAGGGACTTTTCGCACTAATTTTCGCAAGAAGTCCGGGTTTTGCGACGTAATACCAAATTTTATAAACAAATTACCATGTTGCCTAGTTACTGGGCATACAGTCGAAAGTATCCGAAATAAATTAGTCGCTGCCACTGTTAATTTAGGTTTAACAGTTGATTAATCGAGGCTAATTTAACAATTTTGTACTTTTCCATACATATGTGCGCAGAAAGGAAAGGAACGACATCACGTGATCTATTACTATTGAGTTCTGGAAACATAATAGATCTTTTCTTACACCCTTTAGGTGCTCAATCAAAGGCAATTGGAAATGCTGATATAGCTGTTGTAAACCCTATATAAATTACCGCATTATCTAAAAACAGTGACATTTCGTTCTTTTTTTCGTAAAAACTTCGGGTTTTGCAATCTAATACCAAGTTTTATAAACATTTTATCAGGTTGCCTTGTTACTACGCATTTGGTCGAACCTATGCGAAATAGATTTGTCGTTACCACTGTTAGTTAAGGCTTAACAGTTGATTAATCGAGGCTAATTTAACAATTTCGTACTTTTCGTATCTGCACAGATAGGAAAAGAAGGACATCACGTGATCCATTATAATTGAGCTCTTGAAACTTAGTGGACCCTTTCTCAAACCCTTTAAGTGCTCAACCAAAGGTAATTGTAAATTTTTATTCCGCTATTTTAGGCCCAATTTACATTACCGCATTTGTCTTAGAACAGCGACTTTTTGCTGCCTTTCTTGCACGAATTCCGGATTTTGTGATATTATGCCAAGTGATGTAAACATTTTATCATGTTACCTAGTTACCAGTTATAAGGTCCACACTTAGTGAAATTACTAAGTCTTTATCACAACTAGTTAATGTTAGAAAATTGATTGATCGAGGCTGATTAGCAATAATGCGATTATCCTATACATATCGGCGTAGAACTTAAAAGAACGATATCACGTGATCAACTACAATGGCGTTCTAGAAACTTAATGGACCCTTTCTTACGCCTATAGGTGCTCAACCAAAGATGATTGGAAATCTTACGTCTAGTATTTAGGACCCTATTTAAATTACGGCATACATCTTTAAACAGCGACCTATCATTGCTTTTTTTGCAAGAATTCCGGGTTTTTGCGCCGTCATGCCAAGTTTTATGAACATTTTAGCATGTTGCCTAGTTACTGACAATATGGTCGAAACTATGCGAAAATAATTAGTCGTTACTACTATTAGTTAAGGCCTAAAAGTTGATTAACGGAGGCTAATTTAACATATCTGCAATTATTCTGTACATATCTCTGCGAAAAGGAAAAGAGCGACATCACGTGATCTTTAACTATTGAGTTCAAGAAACTTAATGTGCCCTTTCTTACACCCTTTAAGTGCTCAACGTAAGGTAATTGGAATTCTTAATTAAGATACTTTAGGCCCCATTTACATTACCACACTTGTTATAAGACAGCGACTTTTCAATGACTTTCTTACCAGAATTCCAGATTTGGCGATGTTATGCCAAGTGATATAAACATTTTATCATGTTGCCTAGTTACTAGTTATAGGGTCAAATCTTTGTCAAATACTAAGTCTTCATCACTGAAATTTTGGTAAGGAAATTGGTTAGTCGAGGTTTAAGTAACAATATTTCAATTATCCTATACATATCCGCGCGGAAAACAAAAGAATGATATCACGTGATCAACTACATTGGCGTTCTCGAAACTTAATGAACCCTTTCTTACACCCTTTAAGTGCTAAACCAAAGGTAATTGGAAATCCTTATTTAGCTATTTTAGGCCCCATTTACATTACCGCCTTTGTCTTAAAACAGTGACTTTTCGCTCTAATTTTCGCAATAATTCTGGATTTTGCGACGTAATACCAAGTTTTAAAAACATTTTAGCATGTTGCCTAGTTACTGGGCATATGGTCGAAACTATGCAATAATAATTAGTTGTTGCCACTGTTACTTCAGGCCTAAAAGTTGATTAATCAAGGCTAGGATAGCAATTTAACAATTATTCTGTATCTGCGCGCAAAGGAAGAGAACGACATCACGTGATCAATTACTATTGAGTTCTTGAAAGTTAATGGACCCTTTTTCGTACATCCATTAGGTGTTCAACCTAAGGTAATTGGAAATCTTACGTCTACTATTTAAAGCCCTATTTAAATTACCACATCTATTACAACCAGTGATTTTTCTCTGTCTTTCTTGCAAGAATTCTGGATTTTGCAATATTATACCAAGTGATGTAAACATTTTATCATGTTGCCTAGTTACTACTTATAGGGTGGACACTTTGCGAAATTGCTAAGTCTTCACAACTATTGGTTTTGACAGGGAAATTGGTTAATCAAGGATTATTTAATGTTGCATTTATCTTACAAATGTCCGCGCGGAAATCAAAAGACGCCAAAACGAGGTAGTACTAAATTATAAAGATATTTTATTATGTTGCCTAGTTACTAGTTTAAGGGTCGACACTTTGTCAAATTACTAAGATTTTACGACTACAAGTTAATGTTAGAAAATTGATTGATTGAGGCTGGTTTAACAATACTCCATTTCGGAGTTCGCTACGCCATTAACTATATTTCCGTATGTGGTGCAAGTTGAACTTTGGACCCTCGTGATTTCTATGGCGAACGTGCGGAAAACATTTAATGAGAAACTTCTTTTAAGTTTTTTAAGGAATTGCTGACGCATTAATTTCCATAATTGTTTCGCAAAAGTAAAGTAAAGAGCTGTAAAACTTCATTCTTGTAGGTGACAAGTATTTTTCTTTAAAAAAACATGAGATCTAAAAAGATGACTCATTCATTCATAAAACATCACCTCTCAACCACAATTTTTCTCGACTTAAAGAATTTTATTTACGAACGTGATTTCTCGATTTATTATTATATACGGACACGTACTTAATTTGGACTACCGTCTACGAATATATTCATTAAAATAACGCCTTTAGAAAAGTACGAGGATTTTCTGGAGTTGTTAGTGAAAGAATTGACAAACTATTTGAGTGTTCGTGGAATGAAAACAACCGGTAAAAAAGTAGAGCTAGTAGCACGTGCATTTGCTGCGTTTGAATTAAAAATGAAGATCATATCTTCAACAGAGGAACAGCAAATACAGCTCGATAAGGATTATAATGCAACGCTAAAAAAATATGGTCTGCCTGATCCAAAGTTAGTCGATAACAAAATCTGAATTTAGCCATTTTTTGCCCCATTTACATTCTCGCCTTTGTCTTAAATTAGTGGCTTTTCCCTCTAATTTTCGCAAGAACTCCGAGTTTTGCGACATAATACCAAGTTTTACAATTATTTTACCATGTTGCCTAGTTACTGGTCATATGGTCGAAACTATGCCAAATTAATTAATCATTGCCACTGTTAGTTAAGGCCTAGAAGTTGATTAATCGAGGCTACTTTAACAATTTTGCAATTATCCTGTACATATCTGCGCGAAAAGGAAAAGAACGACATCACGTGGTTTATTACTAATGAGTTCTTGAAACTTAATGGATCCTTTCTTACATCCATTAGGTTTTCAACATTAGGTATTTGGAAATTTTAATTTAGCTATTTTAGTCCCCATTTATATTACCGCATTTGTCTTAAAACAATGACTTTTCGCTGTCTTTCTTACAAGAATTCAGGATTTTACGATGAAATGCGAAGTGATGTAAACATTCTATCATGTTGCCTAGTGACTATTTAAAGAGTTGACACTTCGTGAAATACTGAGTCTTTATCACTACTGGTTAATGTTAGAAAATTGATTAATCAAGGCTGATTTAACGATATTAAAATTATCCTGTACGTATCGGTGCAGAAATTTAAACAATGATATCACGTGATGCATCACTTTTAGGTTTCAGAACTTTATTCGTGTTTGCTCAAGAGTACAGACAGCGCAAGGACGCAAAATTTGGTCCTGTTACCACAAAACACCAAATTATAAACAAATAAACGGTAAAATCGCCGAACAGTTTAAAAAGATCGATTAACCCCAACCCTTACACGATTTCCAACAACGTAGAAAAGACGTAGAGCAGATAAGCAAATTGGACATTTAAATATTATGGCCTATGTTATTGTGTACGCATACCTTGTTCATAATCAATCCAAGTATATTAACAGAAAAAAAAGCTGATGATTAAACATGAAATTTTCCGAAATTCCTTCTTATTCCTCAAATAAATATTTTTCTTGTATAAAGTTTTAAGGAACTTTAAAAATCCCGTGAATAAAACAAGAACGAAACCTACCTCTACTTGTAAGACTTTCTTGGAAAATATCGTTGTCTGGCTAAAGGTTTTTCAAACAAATTCTCTAAATTTACAAAAATTTTCACGTTTATCTTCTATCACGTTTTATCAAAAAGGAAACCTCTGATTATTATGCCTCACGTAAATATTACGTCAATGATAGTAAAGGAAAGGTGATATAAGAAAATTACTTTGATTGTCTAAACTTCTTTATATATTATTTCAAAAGAATTAGCAATTACAAAAACGAAAGAAAGACAAATAACTCACTATCTTTCTTTTTACACCTATTTGCTCAAACGAAAACAAAGAGGAAGAAAAAGTCCATACAAAAAAATGGTTATAAAAGACATGTTGTGTCTTTTATTTCAAATGAAATAGCAATTACCTAAACGAAAGAATGACAAAAAACTCACTGTTTTTCTTTTTACACCTGAGATTTTGCTCAAACGTAGCCAAACATGAAGAAAAAGTCCTTTCAAACAAATGACTTAAAATCACGTGGTATCACTTGATTAATTACAATGGCTTTCTAGAAACTTAATGGACCCTTTCTTACACCCATTAGGTGCTCAACCTAAGGTAATTGGAAATCTTAATTAAGATACTTTAGGCCCCATTTACATTACCGCAATTGTCTTAAGACAGTGACTTTTCGATGACTTTCTTGCGAGAATTATAGATATATAAACATTTTATCATGTTGCCTAGTTACTAGTTATAACACGTAATACTAAGTGAAATACTAAGTCTTCACGACTAGTAATTTTGGTAAGGAATTGGTTAATCGAGGTTTATGTAAGAATAATGCAATTATCTTATACATATTTACGCGGAAAACGAAAGAACGATATCACGTGATCAACTACATTGGCGTTCTAGAAACTTAATGCACCCTTTCTTACACCCTCTAGGTGCTCAACCAAAGGTAATTGGAAATCTTGATTTGCCTATTTTAGGCCCTGTTTACATTACTGCATTTGTCTTTAAATAATTACCATCGGCTCTAATTTTCGAAAGAACTCCGGCTTTTGATAGGTAATACCAACTTTTCTAAGCATTTTTTATGTTGCCTAGTTACTTGGGATATGGTCCAAATAATGCGAAAAAAATAAGGCGTTGCCACTTTTTGTTAAGGTTGAACAGTTGATTAATCGAGGCTTATTTAACAATTTTGCAATTATCCTGTACATATCTGCGCGGAAAGGAAAAGAATGATATCACGTGATCCTTCACTATTGAGTTCTTGAAAGTTTATCGACCCTTTCTTACACCCTTTTGGTGCTAAACCAAATGTAATTGGAAATCTTAATTTAGCTATTTTAGGCCCCATTTATATTACCGCATTTGTCTTACAACAGTAACTTTTTACTCTTATTTTCGAAAGAACTCCGGCTTTTCCTAGGTAATACCAAGTTTTCTAAACATTTTATCATGTTGCCTAGTTACTAGTAATAGGGTCGACACTTTGTGAAATACTAAGTCTTCATCACTGATAATTTTGGTAAGAAAATTGGTTGATTGAGGTTTATGTATCAATAATGCAACTATGCTATACATATTTGTGCGGAAAACTAAAGAATGATATCACGTGATCAACTACATTGGCATTCTAGAAATCTAATGGACCCTTTCTTACACCCTTTAGGTGCTCAACCAAAGGTAATTGAAAATCTAAATATAGCTATTTTAGGCCCCGTTTACATTACCGCCTTTGTCTTAAAACAGTGACTTTTCGCTCTAATTTTTGCAAGAACTCGGGCTTTTTCCAAGTACTACCAAGTTCCAAGTACTACCAAACATATTGGCTTGTTACTTGTTAATCGTTGCGAGTGCTACTTAAGGCCTAAAAGTTGATTAATCAAGGCTAGCATAACAATTATGCAATTATCCGGATTTTGCGATGTTATACCAAGTGATATAAACATTTTATCAAGTTGCCTAGTTACTGGTTATAGGACCGACACTTCGTGAAAATATTAAGTGTTTACCACTACTAGTTAAGTTTAGGAAATAGATTAATTGAGACTGATTTGACAATAATGCAATTATCCTGTACTTATTCGACCAGAAATTTAAACTATGATATCACGTGATACATCACTCTTTAGTTTCAGAAACTTAATCGACCCTGATGCTTACGGTTAATTGGAAATCTTTCGTGAACGTCCTATTATATAAGTCCTATTCACATTACTGCTTTTATGTTAAATCGTGAATTTAAGGTTTCTGCCTTGCAGAAGTTCCGGGCAACGTAGTTACATAACCATTTTGTCATGTTACCTATTTCTCTATTTCTTTTTTATTTATTCTAATATTTACCCAGGATAAGCACTTCAAATTTACATTTGCTATCAATGTGCGCCTGCTGATAAATTACAGATAAAACATCGCTGAGAATTAGCAAAATTAGTAAAAATTGAATTTCCCATAAACAAAGTCCATCCTGAATCGTTATGCCCAAAATAAGTCCCTGAAGCATCTAGAAATGACTGTCCTTCAGCTTTTCGAAGTTCCAGAGGCAAGGTATTAATTATTTTGGTGGCCATAAAACAAAATGAACGTTTGCCATATTCAGTTCTCATAGATGGTAGCTTCAACATATAGTTATTATTTCGTGTTTGAATGATATGACTTATAAATTTAAATTTAGTGTTCATATCAACCGAGAGTTTATTTTCCAAGCATGACCGAACCAGTGTACAGGCACGTTTATTTGTGAAATTTGTAATTGATGGTATTGGTAGCTTAATTTTGTTTGCTCAGTTTACTATATTATCAGCTCGTCTTTCAAGTGACTTGAGATTACCGGTCTGCGTTTTAGTTAGATTCAGGTTTAAAATAAAGCAATACGTTAGTGTTGGTATGGTCATCGAAACATAAACGGATCTAGTAGCTAAAGGTGTCAATAATGGTTGGACTCTGTGAAGAAGGCGTAATCGACCAGCCGTCTTTTTATAACATTGTTGGGAATATACGACGCCAAAGATAACGAGCTGGTTAATTCGACACACAAATATTGATAAAAATTTGTTTCAACAACCTCAACTTCCTTGTAAAAAACTTTAAACGAGTCTTTTTGTTTTTTCAGTTTCTGTGCTGTGCCGAAAAGTAGACGTTCAGTTTTTCCATTTTTTAAGTTTATCAAAACCTAAACCTAGTTCACATGCACAGTTAAGACACCATCTGTAAATACTGAGTCGCTTAGGGTGTGTCTGCAAAAATTGCTGACATCACTTTCCAATCGACCTATTTGCCGAATTTTGTGTCAATTGAACATCTCTTGATATTTTTTTTTCTTCGAATTAGACATGCTCAAGACATGCTCAATAGTCGCTGAAATTCATTGAGCATTCTTTTATTTAAGATCTTAGAATATTCAGTTTATCTTTTCTTTTATTGGAAGTAAATATGCGGAATTCTTATTTTGGGAATTAAGTAAACCATTTGAATAATGTTAGATAAAATGGACAGCGCAACAACTAAGTAAACAATTTTTGATAAATTTTTTGGTGAGAATTATTTTGTTCTACCTATAATGTTTTTAAAAGGAGAACAGTAAGTTTTGAATTCCATAACTTCGCTGAATCTTTAAGTACGTAAAGTAAGTAAGTAAGTAAGTAAATTATTCATTTTCTGTTCCCTAATGAAAACAAAATTAAACGTAAAGAAAATCCTGTTTCATTTTATATAAAAATGGAGATAGAACAACACAATTCTCACCTGACGAAATATTTCGGGCCTCTACATAGTAGAACAGATCACAATAAACGCTTACACATTCTTGTTTAGTGCTTTAACAAACCAAAGGAATGTCGAATTGGGCTGTCGCCCATATGATACTGATTTTTGAAATCTACAAAATATCGGGTGAATTTTTGGATTACCAAAAATTTATTAAAATGTTAATGCCCAATTACACTGATGAGGAGGACAAGAACGAAATGATATGGTACGAGCTCCTCCTGTATTTACAGGCGGAGGAAGAGTGCTTACTAAATTAAAATATATATAACGAAAAAAATTTTTTGTTTTTGCTTTTATCCTGTGCATGTCCCCGTAAAGAACCGAGGGAATCATTCAAGTTCATTGTATGAACGCAAAAAAAATTGGTTTTCCAACATAAAACAAAGAAATATGAATATTGCCTAATTATCGTAATGCCTAGTTACTAGTAAAATTACGTTTTCAACACTATTAGTTATGGTAAGTAAATTGTTTAATCGAGACTGATCCAACGATATTGCAATTATCCTGTACATCACCGAGCGGAAAGCAAAAAAACGTGATACATCACTATTGAGTTCTGCAAACTTAACGGATTAAAAGGCCTAAAAGTTGATTAATACTAAGTCCTTAACTCAATTACTAAAGGCACATTAATTGATTAATCGAGGCTGAAGACCGATAATACAGTAAATCTGTACAGATCTGCGCGGAAATCAATGGAACGATGCTAACAGATATATCATCCTTGTGTTTTTTGGCCCTAGTATACTACTTCTGCTACCCTCTAGGTGTTGATCAAACTATTTTAAGTAATGTCGAATTTATCAGTTTCCGCTTAACATTTTTCACTTTTCAGGCAAATAAATTGCCAACATTGCATGGTATACAGTAAAACGAATGTTCCTTACGATTAACTCTGGGAAACAGGAAATTCCTTCTCCCAAGATGAGGAGTAAAAACATAATCGTTTTGCTTTTTTACCACCAGTACCACTACTTGAAAATACATTATCTTGTCTTTTTGCTGCCATTTTGTGTAATTACTATATTGTAGCTTAAATCAAGTAACAACACTATGCATACGATGAATCTAATACTCGTAACACAAACAAATTTTTTTAAGACACGAGACTGTACGTAAGCATAAGGTGTTTCTATTATTTATATGAATTCTATGTCTATTACCTATTATTTTGAATTCAAAAACAATTGCAAAGAACAATAAACAACGTTCGAAGAACGTTCTAAAGATAATGACGTCAATGTCCATGCTTTTTTGTTGTCATAAAAACAAAATGCGTGCTTATTGCGTGATTTTTTTAATGATTTTCAAAAATGCGTGACAATTTTTCAATGCAGGCGTGCTGCAGGACAAGGATGAAAATGCGTGAGTGTCCCGCTTGATGCGGGACGGTTGGCAAGTATGTGTTTTCACATAAATCAGGCTCCAGGGAGAGAGGAGTAATCCTACAAAGCATAGCAACAACCTTAAACAGTTTGGAAGAGTTCAACAACTGTGCTACAAAAAGAGGTGTAAGAGATAGATTCACAAACATTAGTAAAAATCATACTGCAGCCAGTAACAAAGAAATCCGAAGTGATATGTTGTTAGAAGAACTGACAAATCTTTCTGAAGAATCTGATCGACAGCATGCTGAGGAACAGAATAAAAAAAAAGCAACAGTTGAAGTTGAACGAAATAAATCTTTAGAAATTCGACAATCCGCTATGGAACGACATAGTGAAACGTTGAAAAGAAAGTCCGATGACACTTCTCCTAAGGAAAAGAGATCTTGTAGGTCAACTTCAGACACTATTGATTTTCAAAGAAGAGGAACTAAAAATGAAACAAAATCAACAAGCAGAATTTACAAATATTTTGAAAAACATGCAGGAACAACAAACATTGATGCAGCAACAGTTTCTCTTCATGATGCAACAGCAACAAGAACAGTTCAAAATAATGTTTGATAAGAAAAAAGAGTAAACTTGCTGGACAGATATCTTATTATAATAATCCGCGATTGTGCATCCCACTTTTATTTTAGAGAGTGATATATTTGTTTTTTTTTTCACGGTCAAAACCTTCTTAATTTTTCCCTTTTCGTCGTAAAACCATGCCAAAGCGAGAACACTTTTTTTAATGTTACGTAATCTAAGTTTGACGTTTCTTTCGGGAGACCAACACAATGCGCATAATACCTGGTTAGAGGCCGAGAGACACTTTGTAAAGTTACGTAATCAGTATACACGTATACATGATACGTCATCTAAGTGTGACGTTTCTTTCGGGAAACCTATACAATGCGCATTTGTTTTGATTGTTTTGATTGTTTTGATTGACGTGAATGCTTTTTGACCAATCAAAATTGGTTTCCAGAATCGGGCAAACTATAGCAACCAATTCGTTCAGAACGTAAACAAATTAATTTTTAATTTTCCAGTAAGAAGGACGCTTGCGAAACAATATCGTATATACATAAAATTGTTTGTATTGTATTATCAAAAGCGAAAGATCAGGTAAACCGTTTGTTTAAAATTTTAAAATAGGCTACTTACTGGCTAATGTATGACAATTTTTTTATTTAATTAGATCGTTCTGTTTGTTGTGGTTGCTGCCCTGTTGATCATTTTTGATTTTGATACAAAATATACGTCAACGAGGTGAGATCTCTTTGTTTGTTTTCATAATAATTTAAAAATGGTAAACTTTACGGCGGTTTATCCTTTCCCAAGAGCTGTTTATCCTTTGTCTTCTAACACTTTTTCTGTTTGCATTCCAGGTTCGTTTTTTAAATACGTTAGTTGAAAAGACGTTAGTTTTTAGATAGAAAGGTTTGTTTATTATCACAGTTTCGCCTATTTCTGTTTATTTTGTATTAGTAAGTTTGCTTTCTGCTTCTGCCTAGATTTGTGCTGTTTATTCACAGTTGGTAGCTATTTCTTTCTTTTTTTGTTATTAGTGTTTCTGAACTGTGATGTTTAATATAAGAGGCACTAATATTATTCCTGGCTTCCAAGCAGTTTTTAGGAATGGCCAGTTTGTGCTCCAGCCACCTGATCAGCAGCAAATGCGCTCTGTTATTCAGCGTCGGCATGCACATGAAGATGTGGCTGAGGCAAGGCGCCAACAGCTTCAGCTAAATATTGATATCCAGCCACCAGACATTCAGGCAGATAATGAACGTCTTAGAGTGAACGATGCTGAAAGACGTGCTCAGTATCGCCAAACTGAAGATGATGATCAAAGATTAGCCCGCCGAAATGCTAATGTTCATCGCATGAGGGCAAGGCGTGCTGTTCAACGAAATGCTGTTCCACCCTTGCATCGCGCAGCTCGGCAAGAGGAATTACCTGAGCTACACTATCTTGGTGCCATGGACAAGATCTGTCAATTTTGTGGTGCCAAGATGTTTGCTGTGGAAACTAATTTTAAGTGTTGTCACAATGGTAAAGTTCATTTAGATAACATTTATTATCCTAATGACCTTAAACATCTTTTAGTAGGTGATAACAATCAAGCAAAGAACTTTCAAGAAAATATTCGAAAGTTCAACAGTTCGGTTGCTTTTGCTTCCATGGGTGCGAAATTGGCTGTACCGCCAGGTCGTGGTCCACCAGTTTTTCGTATCAATGGCCAGGTATGTCACCGAACGGGTAATTTACACCCACCACCAGGTGTTCCTCCATCCTATGGTCAACTTTATATTTATGATGGTATGGATGCATTCAACGAGCGAATGGCAAGACCAGAAAATCAAGGTTGCTCCCCTGAAGTCATGCAAACTTTGCAAGATATCATTTTAAGGGAGAGTCCATATGCAGCTGCATATAAACACATGGGTGAGGTAGAGGCGGAGGAATTGCAACTTACAAATGAACAGAATCGTCACCCATCTGAGGTAAGTGCAAATAGATAGTTATACTCCAACGATCTTTTTCAACTGCTTTTGATAATTTGCTATTGATTTTCAGGTAAGAATGCACTTGAGAAGTGGGGGTGACCGCCGCCGATATAATCTACCTCATCACGATGAAGTAGCAGCTGTTTTTGTTGGTGAAGATGGTGCACCACCATTAGCTCGAGACATTGTTGTTTACCCTCGAGATAGACCATTGCAGGATTTGCCTGCGCAATCACCTAATATCGATCCAATGGTGTATCCTGTATTTTTCCCAAGAGGAGAGTTGGGTTGGAGTTCCGACATTCCTCATGTAGCAGAATACGCAGTAGGTCAGCAACGTTGCACGACCATGCTGCAATATTACACATTTAGGTTTGCCTTTAGAGACGCCGTTTAGCCCCATCTTAAAAGGTAAAAGATTACTTCAACAATATGCCGTGGATAGCTATTGTAAAGTTGAAGCTAATCGTTTGCATTTCATACGGATGAACCAGGCAGCTCTTCGGGTTGAACAATATCAAGGCCTTATTGATCATCTTGCCAATGTTGCGGAAAATCGTGGCCTTCATGCAGGCAGACCAGTAATTCTACCTTCTTCATTTCAGGGTGGTCCAAGAGCCATGCTACAAAATTATCAAGATGCTATGGCTATGGTCACTAAAATGGGAAAACCAGATTTGTTTTGCACTTTCACGTGCAATCCCAAATGGCGAGAAATTACTGAAAATTTGGATAATGAGCCAGCACATTATCGACCTGACTTGGTTGCACGTGTTTTTAATTTGAAATTGAAATCACTCTTAGAGGATATTACTAAAAATGGTGTTTTGGGGAAATCCATTTCGCACCTGTATGTTATTGAGTTTCAGAAACGTTCTTTACCTCATGCACATATTCTTATCCATTTAGCTCAAGAGGACAAACTGCAGAATGCTGATGATATTGACAGCTTAATTTCTGCTGAAATACCAGATCCTGAACTTGAACCAGAGCTACATAACATCATCAGATCATGTATGATTCATGGTCCCTGTGGGAATGCAAATCCTAATTCAGTCTGCATGGATGATGATGGCAACTGTACCAAAAATTTTCCAAAGCCATTCTGTGATGCAACCCAAATGAATGCAAATGGGTATCCAATGTATCGCAGACGCAATGATGGTCATACAGTGAGGGTCAAAAACGTGGTCTTGGATAATCAATGGGTTGTACCATACTGCCCGTGGTTGTCAAAAAAATACAATGCTCACATAAATTTGGAAGCATGTACCACGATAAAAAGTGTGAAATATCTCTTTAAATACGTTTACAAAGGACATGATCGTGCTAATGTTGAGATTAATGAATGTCTAGAGCATGACGAAATTAAAACATTTCTAGATGCTCGATATGTCAGTGCACTGGAAGCATTGTGGAGAATTTTCGAGTTCTCCATGAATGATAAATCCCACACTATCAAACGATTAGCTGTTCATTTACCTAATTGTCATCAGGTTTATTTTAGAGCTGGTGAGGAAGAGGCAGCTGCTGAAGGGGCATTGAAAGATAGTCACCTAACAGCATGGTTTAAGCTGAATGTGGAAGATCCTGATGCTCAACAGTTTCTTTATTCAGATATTCCATATCATTACGTCTTTCATGACAAACAGAAAAAATGGCAAAAACGAAAAAAGACATTCAAACCGATTGTCGCTCGGTTATACAATGCCCGTGCATCAGAAGGAGAACGTTTTTTCCTTCGGGTTTTGTTGCTGCATGTTCCAGGTGCCACATCATTCGAATATCTGCGTACTTTCATTGGAGTGGTTTACGACACATTCCGAGAAGCGTGTATTGCCAGAGGTCTTCTACAAGATGATGAAGAGTGGCATAACACATTGGAAGAGGCGTCAACCTTTCAAATGCCCCAACAGATGAGACAGCTGTTTGTCACGATTTTGACACACTGCGAACCCTCCAATCCCCTTGAGTTGTGGAATACATTCAAGGAACATCTGTGTGAGGACTACACTCGAACATTAGCTCTTGCCCTAGCAGAACAAAGAGCTTTGGGTTATATTGATAATGTCCTGAAACAATTCGGTATGTCCTTAACTCAATTTAATCTTCCAGAGTTGGTTCGACAGATCCCCGAGGAAGAAGTGGATGTAAATGTTTACATTGACAGGGCACAACAGGTAAGGCCTCAGCTTAATGAACAGCAGGTAGCTGTGGCTGATGCAATTTTGTCTGCTGTTTCAAATGTGCATAATGGTTTAGCACAACTTGAAACATTGTTTTATCTGGATGGACCAGCTGGCACAGGTAAAACTTTTACATATAACTATGTTATTGCAGCATGTAGAGCGAGAGGTTGGAAAGTTGCAACTGCTGCATATGCAGGTATTGCAGCCACCTTACTCTCTGGTGGATGTACATTGCATTCATTATTTCGTTTGCCTGTTCCTGTTTTAGAAAACAGCGTATGTAAGATAACCCCGACATCTAAACATGCAGAATACCTTCGGAGTATTGACTTGTTTCTGATTGGTGAAGCTACAATGGTGTCTACGCACCTTTTTCATGCTATCGACAGATTAGTACATGATATCTGCGGTAGTGATGCACTTTTCGGTGGAAAGGTACTTTTGTGGGGTGGCGATTTTCGTCAGTGTTTGCCAGTTGTGAAGAAGGCAAAACCAACTGATGTTATTGAAGTTTGCTTGACAAGTTCTGCTTTGTGGGCATCAGTGGTAAAGTACTCACTTACCGAGAACATGAGAGCCAGGCCGGAAGAACAAGAATTCTGTGCTTGGTTACTACAACTTGGTAATGGTGAACTGCCAACAAAACAAAATGAACCTGCTAAAGGCTCAGTTGAGATCCCTGATTGTTGCGTTGTTCCCCAAAATACTTCTATAATATCGGTGATGTATGACGGATTGGAACCTCGTGAATATGCCGCCACAGCCATTTTGACACCAACAAACGAGCAATCGTTAATCATTAACAATGAGGTGTTGGACAGATTGCCAAGAAACGCAGTTTGTTATTACAGTGCTGATGAGGTGGTATGTGACGATGAAGACGAGCGGCAAAATTATCCGCTTGATTTTTTAAATAGCATAACGCCGTCAAGTATGCCTCCTCATTGTTTGAAGCTTAAAGTTTGGGCTATTATTATGCTCTTGAGGAACCTAAATATCAGGAAGGGTCTCTGTAATGGCACACGCTTGATTATCCGTGAACTGTCAGGCAATTTTATTAAAGCTGAAGTTTTGACAGGGTCAGCAGTTGGAGAAATCATTTTCATACCTAGGGTTGAACTGTCACCTTCAGATACAGGTATGCCTTTTATATTGAAACGCAGACAATTGCCTATCCGTTTGGCCTACTCTTTCACTATTAACAAGAGTCAAGGTCAAACATTTGATAAAATTGGTTTGTTTTTGCAGAGTCCGTGTTTTTCTCATGGTCAGCTATATGTCGCATGTTCCAGGGCAAAGGCATTTGATAATGTGAAAATCAAAGTTGCTGCTACTGGGAAACAAGGTTATATCAATGGAAAGATGTATACTCAAAATGTTGTCTTTCCACAAGTATTACAGTAACTTAATTCTGCATATCTTTTCTTTCATCTTTTCATATCCACAAAAGTATTGTATTGTTGAGTGCGTTACAAAAATACCGTAAATGAAAACAATGCTTTTCCGGTGAGCATTTTGATATCCTCACTCATTTGGCGAGTGACTATCATTGCAGTTGTCTAAAAGTGGCTTTTCGACTAAGTTGGTATACCAACTCTGTGACATTGTGTTGCTCAACTGTAGTGGGGGATTGAGTGATGCTATTTTGTTAAATCACTGACAATTACTTTGTGGTAGTGTTGAAAATAGATGATATGCTTTTATTGTTACTGAACTATTTTACCTAAAAAACATTTTGTTTCTGTACATTTGTTTTTTTAGGTGGAGTACAAGTCCCATTGACTTACGTTCACGTCGTGTACTCTGTTAACATGGATTGTGCATGCTTTTTATCAATTCACCGGAAACAGATATCATCTTACTTTGGTTTTTCAGAGTCTACTATGAGATAGTCCTTGCATGCACAAACCATGAACCAAAAGTCAGGGCATTCCTCCTGTTGTCTTTTGGAAGTGTAATCCTTAGGTTTTTTTTATTTTAGTGAATTAATATTAATAAAAAAAATATAACAAAAATGGCTGATGAGTCAGCACAAAATGGTAATAATCTTTCTGCTTTTTTCATTTTGAAATAAGAATGAAATATGATTTTGTCATATTATGATTTTGTTTTATTTTAGTTTCTAAAAGCTCAGTTGTGAATAGTAAGTATTTAGTTTTTTTCATCATATTTGGGATTATTGAAGAGGTTATTAAATGTCTTTGTTATTTTAGTTGAAGTTGACGGTGAAGAAGATGGTGGTAAGTTATCAAATGAAACTGTTAATATTATACAAAAAGAAAGGGTTGTTTATTTAAAACTACTTTCTTTTCTATTTTAGTTTGTGATATATCCAAGAAAGGTAAAAGGACTTATTCATAAATACCAGAATGTCATCAATGTAGTAATTAGGCTGTTAATACTTTTCCTTTCCTTTCAGAGGAAGAGGATTTATTAAAAGAAGGTAAGTTCTTATATTCTTTTTGCTGTTTTTTGGATATCACTGTTAATCTATTCTAATTTCGTTCTATTTCATTCATAGATAAGGAGAATAGCGCGAATGGTAGTTTTACATTTTCCTTCTTAACATGCATTTTCCTTCTTCAATAGGTGTAGTATTTACACTGTTTGTCTTTTATGTTATAGGGCACTTAGTCCAACTGAATGGCCAGAGTAAGCGTTTATTTTCACTAATACACTAATACACTAATACATTTTTTATTATTATTTTCATTTTATCTTTCTGTTTAGAATCACAAGAGACCACGCGTTGTGAGTTGTGAAGTTTTTCGTATAAGCCATACTATTTGGATTTTATTATCTTAACTAATCCTTAACTTCCTAACATTTTATTATAGTGACACGACAAGACTTCATTCAATACAGGAAGGCCCATCCTGGCTCCAAGTCCAGGAGGGCCTTCCAAGTATGGAAAAAAAATGGGGGGCGTGACCGGGAGGGTTACGTCCCCCCACAAAAAAAAAATAAAAAAACAAAAAAAAATGCAATTCATTATGAGATGAAGTATAAGGGGTCAGTTCTCACTGTTTTTGAGTGAGGGCTGATCCCTTATACGGTATGGAGTTACCATACACTCAGGTTCAGTTTCATTAAAATTAGTTTTAAAATGTCTATAATCAAATTCTCGAAATGAAAAATAATCAAGTGAACTGAACCAACAAATTAAATTTAGACCGTGAATGGCTGATTAGCGCCCACTTACTTAAGCTTCCGAATAGTGTTTCTAATTCGTGTTTTAGGGAATAATGGGTTGTTTAATCAGTCATTTGCGGTCGAGTGTATGGTAATTCCATACCATAGTTTATTTTAGTTTGTTATTGTAGTTTATTTAGTTAGAAAATATGTTGTTATATACGGATTAATCTTTATTTAGTCGTTACAAATCACTTGCGAATCTTATTCTATAAGTCTGTTGTTATCTAAATGAGAGTTTAGGTAGAGTTGGAATAAAAGTTGTTACATACTTCCTTTGATCTTTATTTCACAATGACATTACAGGTTATGGTTTAAGAGAAAACTTCTTTGTCAATTTGAGAGATTACTATTCCTTAAAGTTAGTTCATTCAGTTTATTGAGGATAAAGAGGTTATTGTCTGTGTTGAAGATAATGAATGGAATATGCTGATGTCAGCAGAAATAGAACAATTGAGTGAAATGTAAATGAATAAATAAATCTTTCCTAACTGAAAAAATTGACTAACTTAATTCATTATCTTTAACTTTATTTATTCAGATTCTTTAGATTTATAGTGTAGTATTGAGGACAACTTGGTGTTGGTAGTTCATGGGAAAAAACTTTCCTGACAGTATCCTATGGATAACCGTATCTACTATAGTCTAAATAGCATTGTCAAGGTAATTGTGAATGAAAGTTTAGTTGGAAGATATATTGTCGGCTGCACATTTCGGATTTTAAATTCAACCTTAACTTTATTTATTTATTTTTTTAGATTCTTTGGTTTCGCTTACGAATGATATGTCATCAATTTTTAAAAATTTACTTTTCGGAAGATCCGATAATTCCAACTAAATGCGTACGTAGATGCAATGCACTCACCGACAATTATTATTTCCAAAAATAAATGGATTAAACCAAAAAACGCATTGGAAGACCGTTAACGAAGTCGATATACACTTTTAGAAAAGTGATTAAAGATAACCTTTATTTGGTTTATTTATTTATTTATTTGTTTATGTATCTTTGTAGTATTGTCAATTTATGTTTCTGCTGAACATTCTATGACATTTTTTGCTCACCCTTATAGTCAGTATTTCCGAAATTAAAACCCCGTACAAAATTTTTATCCGTGTTAAAACCATCCCATGTAATAGTTTTAATTTAAAAATTCGTGAATTGGACGCTTGCTGAACATGAGTGTCCAGCGATGCCGCCTGGGCGCCCAGGTATCAGACGGTTGGTCGTAGCGAAACGATCCCATACTCTTTTTTTGATCAGTTTTTCGAGCTCTACAACATGGGTACACTTTTAAGTCGCGAATCCGTAATTAAAATTTTCGTCACGGCACGTACATGGGAATGGTTGATTTGACCTAATGTTTTCGAAGTTAAGTTAGGTAAAAAGTTTTTACCCGGGATACTAGTATATATATATATATGTTAAGTTAAAAATTGTTTTGTTAAGCCTGTCAAGTTATTTTGTTTATATTCTGTTCTTCTTTGAACTCTTTTTTTATTGAGTTGATAGAAATTATTTAAGTGACATCTATCCAAACGTATACACTTTTTAAAAAAATGAACAACTTGTTGTCAAATAACTAAACTCGGCAACTTTTTGAACATTAATTTCCAGAAGTTCTGTTTTATAAAGATTTTGTTGAAGAGGTTAAAATTTCTAGAAACTTTTGTTTTGATGTGTTCAAATCTGAATTAAACAAAGCTTTTATTTTAAGAAATTTCTATAAAATTCTAAGAAATTTCACAAACTTGTACATTGTTTGTTGTTATGATAAACTTGTTAATATTGTATTGTAAATTGTTTTTTTGTAGTCAACAAATTTAAAAAAGTTTTTCAATTCCCCAAATAACCCTTCTACTGAAGTTCTCAAAGAACTCATGGCTTTGTTGTAATTTTTATGATCTTGAGTTGTGAATGGTGTTTGTAGGTGTACACTCAAAGGATATGCCATGTCTCCATATATACATAAAGGTTCATGACTGTTCCATGCATTACGTTGAAGGTTAATAAGAAGTCCAGATTCACGAAGGATAGCACTGTCATGGCGCTTTCCTTCGAAGGGACCACTTAAACTACCAATAAGGCCATTTGGTAAAGCAAGGCTTTGAAACTTCAAAGCATGAGTTCGCTTATGTCCATTATAAACTATCCTTTGATCTGTTTCTGGTCTAAGAATTGGACATATTGTTCCATCAACAAATCCAAAGCAATTGTTTAAAGGTGCTCCTTTGTCATGAATTGCTTGAGCGTACTCATTCAAAGCTGGTGGTTGTAAAAATGGCTGGTCCCACTGCATAAGGAGGGGATTATGAAAATTGTACATATGGTCCAAAACAAAGTGAAATATTAGGCAAATTTCTGTTGGATTTCTTCCAAAAAGTGCTGCTTTGTCTGAAAATCTACAAGGATAGGCAAGTCTCTTTAAAAGAATGCATAAACCTTCCATTCCAGAACATGTAGTTCTTTGCACTGTCACAATTTTTTCTGGAATTCCAAACACATGCTTAAGCTCATTAAGATCTTTCCTTGCAAATCTGAGTTCAGTTCTACATCTAGTATCATCCCAATCGTTTATATCAAATCTCGTAAAGTTCCAGTATGGATATAATTCTCTCGAATAATATGCATCATAAAGAAATAAAAATTCTTCATCGTCTAAAAAATCATTTGCATACAGGATGAGGAGCAGCTTTCTCACTCTCCGCAATCCATTTAAGTCCGCCATATTTGTTTACACCACGTCCTCTTTTCAAAATTCGCGTAAAAGAAAGTTTCGAAAAATCAAAGACGCGTCATTCTGTAATGACAACGCCGTCTTGTAATGACGTCCGCGTTGTCTCCTTCTTTCGAACAAATTCGCTGGCACCTTTAAAATTTCCTAATAAACTCTCATAAAAAAGCCTCTACAACTCGAATCTCCATAACTCGAATATTCCCTTCTTGTTCCTTGAAGGTTTTTGTCTCCATAACTCGAATTTTCCTGCAGCGTTATGCAAAATTTAGCGTAAATTGAAAGGTTTTACTCATGTTTTGAGTCTTTATCGTTTAAATTTTTAAACATTTACGTGTGACCCAGGCGTTACATTATTCGAACGGATGATTGGAATGCTTGAGCCTTTCGAACGCCTTTTTCGAAGGTCTTTTTTCGGAGTTGAAGCCTACACAAAAACATGGCGTCCAAAGCAGGATCAAAATGAAAAATCAAAAATAAATCCTGCACAATCAAACACAATGCGCTCAAAGAGCTGGAAAAAGGGACTGCTCCAAAGGATGTCGCAGCCAAATTTGAAATTCCATCGAGCACTCTTTCGACGTGGAAGAAGAACAAAGAAAAGATCTTCGCACAGTTCAACACCGGACTGTTATCAAAAAGAACGAAACCTCAAAAATTTGAAGACATCTACACCGCTGTCCACAAGTGGCTCTTCGTTATGAGGAGTGAAAACATCCCAATAAGTGGCACTATTCTAAAGGAGAAAGCACTCGAGTTTGCCGAAGGATTGGGTATTGAGTCATCTCAAGCTTCTCAGGGATGGCTAGCTAAATGGAAAACCAGGTTAGTTTGACATAATCTGGGTCTTTTATTTTCATGAAAAAATGTATAAAT
The DNA here is from genome assembly GCA_027922465.2 of Turritopsis dohrnii. Classification (NCBI taxonomy): domain Eukaryota; kingdom Metazoa; phylum Cnidaria; class Hydrozoa; order Anthoathecata; family Oceaniidae; genus Turritopsis; species Turritopsis dohrnii. The sequence goes on along the minus strand of BQMF02000127.1, from coordinate 460,977 downwards.
GTTACAAAAGCTTTGGTAGTTGTTTTTGTAAAATTTCAATCGACGCTCTTTCAGATAGGAAGGATAACTTGCAAGGAACTTTCATTCCTAAACCATCGCCGAGGTTTAATGACTTTCCAGTGATTGTTATTTTGCAACTATTGCCGCTGTCATTCTTCAGAAAGTAAAATATGACTTTTGCAAATCGTCCAGACTTTCCTAGCGGTAGATGGCCAATGATGCTGAACTCTCGTACATAAAGTAAAAGTTCCCTGACCATATCGATTCTTCCATATCAACTGAAGATTTCATTGATTTCGATATCGAAGTCAGTACATCCCATGGGCGTCTAACTACTGCTGAAGACAAAGAATTAGAAGTGGATGATGAAGATGAAAAGGACGAGGATAATCTCACACGAGCAACAGCTGATCAATTGCGTTCGGCAATTACAGTCCTCGAAGACTTGAGTCTATTTTCCAAATTTGGAGGGATATGATTGTACACCTTAAGTATCTGAATCACAACATCAATTAAGATCATGATTTTATTTGTAAACAGAAAGTGATTACTGATTTCTTTTCTTAGTTGAATATGAAAAAAACCCACAAAAGTACATTATCTTTGACTTTAAACTAACCCAAAACCCCCCTATATGCAAGAATACATGATGCATTTACCGGTTTTATTTACCTGGTCTGCAAATAATAAGGGTATTTCGTAAAAACTTGTAAACCTCTACAACTCGACTGTCTCTATCTTTCGAAGGATTTCCTTTCCCTCCTGATTGTTCGAGTTATGGAGACTCTAAGGTTTGAGGAGTGGGTGCGTGGAATCACCCGTTCGCCAGCGAAAATATGGAATGGGTGAAAGCCGGATATTCATTCAACAAATTCTGACGACTGAGTTGAATGCATGAATACGCATCCATAACTGAAAGGGCACTATTTCCTTTTTGCACCACCCCCTAAATGTATCTGCCATATTTCTTACTGTTCCCTCTTCATCATGGTAGGCTGTTCAGTCACGCGAATTTTCCCGTGTTCAGAATTTTTGCATAAAACCGGTCTTGACGCGGCACAGAACTTTTTGATATTTGTTTATATTGTTGTCTTTTTTCAATCGACGAATTCGGCACATATTTTGTACAAATGAGATGGTACTTGGGCACATAATAAAACTTGGGTACCTACATTTTGTTTCACTAAATTCAAATCTACCGATGTATATTTTGACCATGGAAAGTTTATTATGGCGCAAACAGAGTGAAGTATACAGGGTAGCAGGTAGAATCACTTGAATTTAGATAATACAAAAAATACTATTCAGCTTTCAATATGTTTCCTTAACATTTATACAGTATTAAGTTGGTGGAAAGTTGATCAAAGCTTTTTTCGAACCCCCGTCTCACAGTCTTCTTGTCTACTGTTGCACCGTCACACTGCACCAGCACTGTTGTGTTTGTTGTTTATGATTTTATTACTTTGTTGTCTTCGTTTATAGTTGGTTATAGTTGTTATCGATTTGGTTATGTTTGGTGATAATCTACACAGTTACTAACTTACCCACCTGTTGAGGTAAACCCCTAATTTTTTTGTTTAACTAAAAACTTGCAGGTACCCCAGCTAATCCAGTCTCCCTAAGTAAAGCATATTTAGTTAGTTTGAATAAATCTTAGTTATGCTTCCAAGTGCATCTAGGTTGTTATAGTTCAGCACTTAGAGGAGTAAGGAGTACAAGGCTAGAAGACAACAACTGTTTGAAGAAAGAAAAAAAAATTGATTGACAAGCAAAATTTAAAGAAAGAAGCCGAAGAGAAAATTGCCTTGAAAGAAGCAGAGGCATTCAACACATTGCTGGAATTAAATGTTCGTGCTTGGGTGTCTATCGATCAGGTGAAGGAAGGTATTATGGAAGTTCCATCAGATAACCGTGCTAAAGTCTTACTTGCACAAATGACTTTTTACCGCCATGTAATGCGGTTCCAATGTAGTACCAAATTATTCAACAAAATAAAGGTTAGCGGAAACAAAAGAGTCAATTTGTCTTGGAACGAGCTACTGGAGAACTTTTTAAAAATCATGGATGCTTCGTATTCTTCACCATCGGAAAAGGTTACTAAAGATAATCTGAAAATGAAAGAAGACAGAGACGAGATTGTGTCAAAACAAAACAAAGAATTAATGGAAAAAATCAAGAAAGAAAGAATGAAAAAACTTTCCGAACAACAGAAAAGTAAATTACTTCCTTTGTTTAGCGAAAACTCTGGTACTTTGGTTGGTTTGATAATACAACATTATTTGAAAGAAGAAGACGAGGAAGATGCGCATTGGTGTAGAGGAAAAGTTTTAAGTGTAGCAAAACAGCATGCGAACCCTAAACGTACTTTATTTAATGTAGTATATGATTAAGAACCTGACTAGTATCCCGTGTAAAAATTTTTTACGGGTTTTAATTCTGAAAGTGACGTCTCAAAAATGGTTTCGAAAAATTAAATCACAGCATGACGAACAAAAAGGGTATCAGTGGTATAAGTACTTTAAACTTTAGATATAGGAGCGCAGAACAGTTGTTTTACTTGGAAGATCTTAAACCCATCAAAAGTGAAAATACGCCTTGCGTGTGCATCTGCTTTTTTTACTTTGTAAAATAAAATGTATCGATTGAAGATGCAATGCAATGGTTGCCCGTGATGAAAAATCTAACGTCAATACGAAAAAAAAAAACACTTCTCACCTTTTTGATTAAGAAACTCTAGGTATTCCAGCTAAAGCATTTTTAGTTCACTATCAACACTGGAGTTATGAACAGAAAAACTTGTTAATCGGAAGATCTGCACACATCAAAATTCATAATACATCTTTCTTGATAGTAGTAAAAAAAATTGTGCGTACAGGAAAACAATAAAAATGCTAGATAAATAAACTATGTTCTAACTAAATAGATCTATAATATTTTGACTTTGGTTTAACTTCAAACAAAGAGAATATACCTATCCATACTAATTCACATCATCCTGTTAGTAAACGACAACATCTTCTGCAGCCATTTTCAAACACTTATAAACTCTTTACTTTCCATATTTCATATCTGAAAACAAAATAATAGTACTACTACTAATTTGAATTACTACTTTCCAGCACACTTTACTACTGTTAACATATACTTAAAACACTTTCTTCTGCTATTTCTTTTCCACTGAAATTACGCTACCATATTTATACACTGAAAAACATAAAACTACTTTCTTCGTTTGGAAAAACTGCTTTTATGCTTATGCGAGGTAACTTTCTCTATTTTGCAGAACATTTTCTACTATAAACATGACCTAAATACCTCTGTAAACTTTCTTTTCTTTCCAGTTAGTGTAGTGAACCTTTCACCTCCGTCTGTTTCGTGCGAAACTACCTGTAGACTAACGGATTTACTAACGGATTCCGTCGGCAACCAATCAACACGGCGAAAAAATAATTTCTTTCGTTTTGATTGGCTTAAAAATAACTGACGTTAGATGCCCCATGCTATTATACTAATCGTGAATGTGTCTTGCGTGGTCTAACTGCCGCTATATGACCACGTTTAAGAAGATTTTGGCCGTATTAAAAAAAACCATCACTCTCTAAATTAAATGTGTCACACACGATTGCGGATTATTATAAGTAGACTAGTATCCCGGGTAAAAACTTTTTACCGAACTTAACTTCAAAAAGGATGTGTCAAAATCGCCTTTCCCGTAAAATTTCAATTTAAGAATTGGAAACGGAAAATGTAACCATGTTGTAGAGCTCCAAAAAACTGATCAAAAAAATGTATGGGATCCGTTAGAGAGATATCGGTAATCAAAGATTCGATGACGTCATATCCGCAGTACGAAATAAAATTTTGGCCCAAATGATGCGTCACCCCATCACCCGTATGGCTGACCCCAGGTTCTTGAGATATTTCTTTGAGATATTTCCCCAGATATTTCCCCAAAAACGTCGCGTTCGATTGGGGATGCAATGCAATGATTCCCCGTAATCATATAAAACTGATGTCAAATGATGCCACGTGCTTTTGGAATGATCGCGAAAAAAGTATCTCTCGCCTCAACGTGGTTTTACGCGCACATAAGAGGACAATGATTACTTCAAATTTGTAGAATTCTATATCAGTTCCTATAGGCTTTATTTTCTAATTTTTGGAATTTTCGAAGTGAAAATGCCATTTTCCCCATCTGGTCTGTAATTTATACTTGTGTCGATTTTAGTACTCTTCAAGGAAATTTGTGTCATACTTTGTTCTGGGATTTATATAATTTTCCTAAGTTACTATACAGACTCAATTTTCGTATTTTCGATTTGACTGAATTTTTTTAGCTTATGGTGTTATTTTATCCTGGACTGTAAATTATACCTGCATCCACAATTTGGTAGATCACATTAGAAAATTTATGTTAATTTGTTAGTTTATGATTTGTACAGCTTTATATTAGTTGGTATAGACTCGGTACCATTTTCTTCATTGATTCTACCTGTTTTTGAACGTTACCGTCATTTTTTAATCTGGTCTGTAAATTACACCTCTGTTTATATCTTATTACATATCAAATCCGATTTGTGTAAATTCATTGGTTCAGAATTTAAAAATTACAGCTTTCTACTTGTGGTTGCTATATAGCTTCAGATTCACATTCTCACTAATTCTACTTGTTTTTTGAGCTATGACGTCATTTTTGATCTGGTCTGTAAATTATACGAGTAAATGTTCCGAACATTATAACTCATTACATATCGAATCCAGTTTGTTATTTGTCAATTTAGAATTTGTATAGCTTAAATATTGTTCAAATATTATATTGATATTGCTTAGTCACACATATTCATTGATTCGAACTGGTTTCCTGAGCCTATGACGTCATTTTTCTGTCTGGTCTGTAAATTATACTGGTTTTCGAAAATTTTGTATGTTTTCATGATTTTCGTACATGATTTATTTAACGGTTTATAAAGTTGTTCATCAATGTTTGTATGCTTTTGTTTTGCTCTTATAGCGAACTGTTGTCATATTTGAGTTATGACGTCATTATGAGGTCATTTCTTAAAATAAATCATCGAAAATTAATTTAAATTTTTTTTTCTCACACGTTCATTTGTGTGCGGCAAGTTATTATGCGCATGTGCGAACATTTTCTCTGAAAAAGCTGTGAAAGATGGCGGAGTGGACTGGAAGAGAGATTATTTTTATTTGTTTTTCTGGATGAATATGTAATAAAAAGCATATTTAATACGGTTAGAGACCGCTGACCGAATGTCATTGCAGACACAAGTCATTACTTTCACTTTTAAAATTATTTTTTTAAATTCTACTCATGTGGGGAAGAGTACAGGATCAGCAAAGCGAGCACTGTACAAACTGCATTTCCCAGAGGGTATACTGACTAATTGGTGAAATGTATCACAAAAAAAATTTTTCAGAGGGTTTGTTGAATATGTATTGGTAGTATTAAGGTATATGAAGTAGATGGTGCATAATTTGATATGGTGTTCAGTTTTTTATGGGTATTTGTTTTGGTTCAAAGATGGCTCTCAGATCAAGCACCAAAAACCTTCATTCAGGAACACTTTACTTCAAGAAAGACTGTGAATGTGAAAAATTGTTTTAACTACTAATAAGCTATATACAAAAATGAATGTATTTTGAACCTTTCCATTTCCTTTTTTGTCTGCTGTGGTGTCATTAACTGGGAGAAACCCAGTTCTTGAATCCAGCAGATGTAATACGAGTTTTTAAAATTTCCTGATTATTTGAGTAGCACTGACGTTTCACTTGTTTCATGGTTTTTTTTTTTAAGCAGTCCCATCTCGATTAGTATATTGAAAGCTTTCGAATAATTTAATTTCTAAAGTGGTAAATCGAGTAAATGAAAACAGATTTATTCTGAACAAGGAAGCTTTGAAAGTCAATGAGTTTTTCTGAAGGACTGTTTATTCATTCCCTTACTTATATATCTTATGATGAAGTCAGCTTTTATAGATATACATTGGGTTACTATTTTTTTTTGAAGAAGCTTCAGAAATTCGTTTTACTCTCTAACAAATGTTGATTCTGGAGACATTGATGGATAAAAAACTTGTAATTTATGCATTCAATATATTGATTTGACTTTAGCAGAATAATGTTTTAACGTTTCATTGTTTTCTAGCAGGTAATGTAATAAATATATAAATAATATTCAGTATGAAAATGGAAAAGGTTATTGAAGTAAAATATTCAATTCACAAGGAGTGCATGAGAGGAAATTGATGCTTGTGAACATATAATTCATAAAGTATTGGCAGAAATTTGTGACTATTATCGAGGACGAAACCGTTGAAGAAGTAATCATTTCTAAAGGGACATTGTTCATGTAGGGAATGTTGAGGAGGAAACCGTTGAAGAATTAACAATCTCTGAAGATACAGGTGTAGCTTGTTGATTAGGATGTATCAAATTCTATGACAATTCCTCACTTGTTTCGTACAATAATGCTGTGTTTTTGGTGAAGCTTTTGAAGATACACTGGAATCTTGTTATGATTCGTAGTCTTTTCACATCTCAGTGTAACCTTGGAAAAAGGTTTGGAATGAATAATCATAGAAACTTTGAAACAGTTTACTTACGACATTATTATGCTTTTGTTGTTGTTTGTCAAAAAAATTGGCTGGAAAAGAAAAATTATATGTTTTTTTATTAATTGTGTATAATACTTAATTTGTCTAGTTTAGCTTAGATCAACCAGATTTAAATGATATGACATTGGAATTAGTTCTTGAAATTTCCTGCTTGATGACATGTAGCACTACATTCTGAGGAATTGCTTTTTCGTACATTCAAATTCATTGTTAACTTTTTGCTGTGTTTTCAAATAATTTTAGGTTTTTTCACATCCAATTTCGAACCTCACTCTAAAGCATTTAGTCATTGTTTAACATTACTATCAGTGACAGCATAAGTAAAGTTTGCACTGCGGGATAGACATTTTGTTTCTGTCTTTCCATTTTGCCAGGCAGCAAAGGCACATTGTGTGTGTTTACATTTCATAGCTGAATAGGTTGTAAATTCAATGTAAAACACAAAGGATGTTTGCACAGTTCTGTGGGTGGGTTCATGTTATCAGGCAATGACAAAGGGAAGGAGTGTTTTGATGTGTATAGAAGATTTCAGATTTTGACCAAACATTTTTTTTTTAATCATCCCCTTTTGTGGATTTTTTCTGCGGTCTGCCTTTCGCTTATGTTTTCACAGAATTGCAGATAACATATTTGGGAGTTTCCAGACCACTCAGTAAAGGTGTGATCCTCTCTGTGTGTTCACGAAAGTTTCTATATTCCTCCAATTTGAATAGCAATTCAAGTCAAGCGTGTGTTTTTGGGGTAGATCCCTGCTCTATCCTGACACAAGTCAACTCAGAATGCTATCTTTTATTCTGTAAAGTAAAAGTATGATTTTAAAAAGGATTTTTTTCAGGTAATTTCCACATGATCTACTAAATTTCTCAAATGTACTTCAAGAGGGTGGCCATATATTGAGGTGGTTGACGATATTTCCGATAACATCCTTAAAAAAACTGACACCAATGTGGAATTTTCAGGAAAACTAGATGAAAGATAGATGTTTCGAATTAAATTGTGTTTCTTGACTTAAAAAATATTTGATGCCTCATTTTTGTCGTTTTGATGATGCTATGCCTGAGAGCACGTCTCTGTAGTAAATCAGAGAATAGCTATCGATTCAATTGAAAATCGAATATGATAGCTGTGTCTGTCTATTCTGTGGTCTTATTTAATTCAAACAAAAACATCTGCTTTCGCATTTTATTAACGAAATATGATAAATTTCCTAATTTAAGAAGGTATATGAAACTACTCAAAATCTTTCATCAGAAGTTTCCATGTTGATTTTTCATAATCTCGCTGACGCATGCGCATAATAACATTCCGCCTGCACGCTTAACTGAACGAACGTGCTCAATATCCTCAATATTTCAAGTTCCCACCACCTGACAATCTGGAGTTATTGATTTTTAAAGATTAAAGTTGCAAAAAACTCTAATACATGAACCCCGTCTTTGTGCCTTGTTTTCTTGCAAAATTAATTGAAAAGTGCGACAAAAAAGGACCATACCACCAGGTAGAAAAATTATCATAACTTGAGAATGGCTTGGAGTATAAAGTTGTGTGACCCCTCGTTGGAATCACAGATCAATGTAGAAAATGTTCGCAATGGCTAGAAAGTCGAACGGTGCATTGAAAAATTCTGCCTGAACAGCCTAATCATGGAGATAAAAAATAACCATAATCCTAACCCTTAACCCTGACCCTAAAACATCCCAGCCTCCACTCTGCGGAAAAAAATAGCACCACTGAAAGAATATATGTAATTTTTGTTAGTTTTCTTGAAATGTATCTTATCAATGTAATGTACAATTAAGTTACCTTATTACTTCAAATGTCCAAATACCAAACTGTGCTCCCTTGCTTCATTTTGATGTGGTAATTTGATGAAAATTATCAGAAATTGGCCCATAGCAATTTTCAGTTATGAAAAAGTTAATATCAAATAATGTCACAGTTTAAAAAATCAAAACAAGGTCAGGTTTAATAGTCTGATAACATGTATTTAAAGATTTGATTTTGTGAATGTGGGATGGAGATAGAAAAGAGAAGGAAAACGATATGTATATATATGTACAGATTCAAAAAAATTCCGACATTCATAGTTGCAAAAAGAGCATGAATAAAAATGATCTATTAAAAAAAATAGCTTTTCAAATGCATAAAGAAACACTAGGAATAAAACCAACATGAAATACATAACAGACATTAAAAAGATTAAAGAATCTAGAAAAGTCTATGCTCACGCTGACAAAACATCAAACATCAAACATCCTTTACCTACATTTTCTCGAAACAAGATTTTGTTCTTATTGCAAACCGTATGGGATTGAAACTCATACACACTTCCATATGCTAAAACTATTCCCAATGCTCAAATTAAGTAAAAAGTTCACATTTTTTTCAAAATTTTATTAAAAATTTACTTGATGAAGTTTTTTATAAAGACTGTTTTGTAAAAAAATGCCACAACTCACGTTACAACAAAAAATTTTGGTATGTATCCAGTTTGCTAGGTTGAATAATGCTGCAGAGGTAGTTAGACAATGGAATAACCATTGGCCTAACGTACCTTCTCCTACTCGTAGAACTGTTGTCAAAACGTTTCAAAAATTTGAAAGAGAAGGTACTTGTAAAAACCTCAATAAAGGAAACAGTGGAAGACCCCGTACAGCAAGATCACAGAACAACGTAAACATGGTTCTTCAATCCTTACAACAGAATTGGAATCGATCATCAAGACGAAATGGTCTTGGATTATCACAAAGCACATTCATAAGAATCACTCGTGAATTGAAATTTCACCCATATGTTCTGATTAGAAGGCAAAAGTTGAGAGCTAATGATCCTGGTCAAAGGTTAGCGTTTTGCAACTGGTTTTTGCATCGTTTAAACATCGACAATGGTTTCCTTCAAAACCTGATTGTATCAGATGAAGCAATCTTCTCTCTGAACTCAGAAGTGAACACAAAAAATGTTATCCAGTATTGTCCCTTTGGTAATGGTCATCCACAAGATCACTACGTAGAATTCGAACAAGGAGATAATCAAATCATGGTGTGGATGGGCTTAATGGGAGAAGGTCATGTATTGGGCCCTCATTTTGTAAGGGGTCTCTTAGATACCAGAGAATATTTGCGTATTATTCGCTATCACGTTGTTCAAGGTGATCTTCGTCGGCTAAACATCAATAGAGCTAACACGTGGTTTCAACAAGATGGAGCACCTGCTCATACAAGCAATCAGTCATTAAGATACCTTTATCGACAGTTTCCTGGTAAAGTTATCAGTAAAAGAGGAGATCAGCCTTGGCCACCACGCTCTCCAGATCTAGCGATATGTGATTTCTTTCTTTGGGGTCACTTAAAACAAAAGATCTGGACTCAACCGCAACAAAACTTACCACAGAATCTCAGACAACTTCAAAGAGCAATCATCGATGCAAGTAATAACTTAGATCCTGTAATGATAATGAAAGCGTTTGATGGTATGGTTCATCGTATTAATAAATGTGTCCAAGAAAACGGAAACGCCTTTCCAAATGAATAAAAAATAGTTTCATCTTTAACATTGTGTCTTTTCTCTCAATTCTCTTTCATTAACATTATCAAATTTAATCAAAGAATAACGCATTAAGTTTTGTTAAGCTTTTTTCGTCATTTTTCGAAGATTTTTACAAGGACCACCTCCATTTTTTTGTCCATAACTTTCTTTCTACTCAACCAAATTAGACAAATGATACACCAAAATGTAGGTAAAGGATTCCTCTATTCAGAAATAAAAAACACTAGCTGTCATAGATATTCCATCGAAAGATATGTTTTGTGAAACAACGGTACTTTTTTTTGACTCACCCGGTATATCTATTAAGTAAAGAAGAATACAACAGATTACTAACGAACTCAATCACCGCATCATACAAGAAAATGAACAATAACATTAAGAACAAAATAGATATAGAAGGCAAAGAAATTCTTAAAGAACACAATGTACTCGAGAGAATGGACATTAACGGAGAAAACAATTGCTTCATAACCCTTAAGGACCATAAAGATAATTTCCTGAACAATCCTACAACACGACTTGTTAACCCAGCAAAGAACGAATTAGGAAGAATAAGCAAAGGAATTCTCGAAAACATAAACAAAGAAATAAGAACCAAAATGGATTTAAACCAATGGCAAAGCACAAACAAATGTAAATTCATGATGTTCGACGTAAACGATTTTTACCCATCGATTAATGACAAACTACTCACAGATGCACTTCAATTCGCAAACGGCTTAATACCTTTAAACGAAAAGGACAAAGAAATATTGTCGCATTCGCGTAAATCATTACTGTTTAACAATAATGAAACCTGGGCTAAAAAAGGAGACTCACTTTTTGACGTAACAATGGGAGCCTACGGCGGAGCAGAAGTTTGCGAACTGGTCGGCTGTTTCATTTTGTCACAGATAACAAAAAAATTCAACAGAAAAAATATTGGACTACACAGGGACGTGGTCTAGCTGTATTTAAAAACACGAGTGGGCCAGAGAACGAGAAAATCAAAAAGGAATTCCGAAAACTTTTCAAGAAAAACAATTTAGAAATAATTGTGGAATGTAATCTGAAAAAAGTTAACTACTTGGATGTAACGCTAGATCTCGAATCAGGAACATATAGACCGTACCATAAACAAGACAATGAAACAAACTACGTGCATATTGAATCAAACCACCAACCGAGTATTTTAAAACAAATCCCGTTGTCAATACAAACCCGCTTATCTAACCTATCATCCAACGAACACATCTTTTCACAAGCCACACCATACTACAAAGAAGCACTAAAAAGATCAGGATACAATCATGAATTCCAATATACACCAAATAGAAACCAACAACGAAACCAAAGAAAAAGAAAGATCATTTGGGTCAATCCCCCATACAACAAAAACCTAGAAACGAACATCGGCAGATACTTCCTAAAACTAATAAACAAACACTTTCACCAACACCATAAATATCACAAACTTTCTAATAAAAACAACATCAAAGTTAGCTATAGCTGCATGCCAAATGTAAAATCGATCAATGATAACCACAACAAGAAGATACTTTATCCCATCAACAAGAATGAAAACGAAAGATCCTGCAATTGCGTACAAAAAGAAGAATGTCCCCTGAACAATAAATGTCTTACACCAAACATCGTTTATGAAGCTACTATAAAATCAGATCTGCCCAATTATAAAGAAAAAAAATACATTGGACTTCGCGAAACAACGTTTAAGAAAAGGTTCAACAGTCACAATACATCTTTCCGCCTGGAAAAATACAAAAACAACACGGCGCTTTCAACAGAAGTTTGGAATATAAAAGAGAACTACGGAACACCAACCATATCTTGGAAAATAATCACCAAAGCCAAATCATACACACCAGAATCAAAAAAATGTTTACTTTGCCTAAATGAAAAATTCTGGATCGCCAATTACCCTGGAAAAAACCTCCTCAATAAAAGGTCAGAAATTATCGCCAAATGCAGACACCATCGAAAACATCAGCTGATATTTACGTCTCAAAATTCCGATAACTGACGTCATGATGGATACCCTAACATTGTATTATATGTAAAACGGTTTATTTAGCTGAAGATTGTCGTACAATACGTACGGCATGAAACTCTGAGTACTGAAAAACTGTAGTTTTTTCTTCAATAACAGACATCTTCTAAACTCTGTCAAAATGTTCAGGTAACTTAACCCAGATATAATGAACAGCATCCAGTTTTATGTTGCAAATTTAAATGTCAATCATCAAAACTCAATTTGTATATATACATAAAACATTCTTGAATTCGTCACATGTTCCTTTCAAATGAACGGTAACCGATTTGACTCAATGTTTCCTGACCACATATGCTAAAAATGCCCAATACGTCACATTGTTACTCCTGTCTTGGTTCAGTAGTTCCATTGTTTCAAGTGTACCAGATATTCCACGACTTTAAGTGATTCGTCTCAATTCATAAATTGAAGCAATTACTCTTGATAATGCCTAATACACCTGAAATAGTAAAGCCAACAGACAAACTATTAAGAGCATAAATTTCCTATTCACAATACTAAGCAAAATCATTATATATATTTGTTATGTATATATGTTAAAATTATTTAACATAATTATGTGTTTTATTTCGTTCCCTTGTGTATATATAAATAACAACACAACATACGTACTGGACATCTGTTTATTTATTTAACATATATATTTTATGTAATTATAATTATATACAGTATATATTAACTACATAACTGTAATTTTAGAAGTAATTCAAGTAGTATTATGTAAAGTAATAACAATTACACAAAAATAAATTAACTGATTTGTTTCTTTTGCTCTTCATTGCTGTTTTCTTTTAATTATCTTATCCAATTAAAGAATTTGTAAGCTGTACCTATTTCAACTTCAGTTATTTCTCTAGAATTTATAAAATTGTTGTTAAGCAGTCCTATTTGATCATAAAATGTGACTACGATTGTACTCTTTTAAATAGAGAAATTCCATTAATGATGATGTTCTGTATACTGTTTTGATGTCTCAGTGATTTAGACATAGAAAATATCACAGCCTTTTTTTCTGCACACACACATTCTACCTACCTGTTGTCAGCATAAAGTTTATTATATACAAAACATGCAAATTTCCCATGAACAAAAATAAGCTTGCAATAAGAATACAAAAAGGGTATATAAATCTCTAATAGGACCTATATATGAATAAAACTTTATGGGGCATAGTGGTGATGTGTGTCTGCTGCACACACCTCATAAACATAAACATTTACATTAGATTTTATCATCATCATTGGACTTTTATGTCTTGTTTTGTGTTGTGTGTGGAAATAAAAACAGTTAGGTGGATCAAAATACCACACAAAGTTGAATGAACATGGCTTAAAGATAGTAGTATATAAATATAGAGAAGAAATAAAAGCTTAATCTTTTCTTCTTCACAGATACACTTTCAGAAGCTTTGATCTGAATTTAAATTTTCAGAAGTCAACAAGCAATATTCTCATTAATTAACTTACAATATTATTGTAAAGGATAGGAGGTATTTCCAATGGTTTCCCATTTGAAGTTCATAACAAACCTCAGAACATTCAGAGATTTCTCGGGGCAAAATTTCTACTTAACTCAAAAAAGCAACCACTTTGTTTTGACCGCCACCGTACAGATCGACAGATTTGCCTAAACGCTATACCCTGAACACTTATGAGCTTGATCATCCACATTATTTTCTACCTCAAAATTTCCGAAAATCAAAGGTAAATGAGCCAAATCGCACTTTTTGTATGACCCTGTAGGAGGTTGCATCCAGTTACGGCAGCCGAAATGCATCCCTCTGTTAGTGTTTGATGACAATATTTGATCTTGCCAAATGAGCTCCATTCTGGTAAAGGCTACACTCCGCAAAAAGGGAACGGGAAAAATTAATTTCCACTTCAAATTGTTGGCGGCAAAAATTTAGACAGGATCATAAACTTACATGGCTGCTTTCACCAAGTTCAGTAGAAGGACCTTGTAATTGCTGCTTTAATAGCACACAAGGGAGAAGCGAAAGTGAGAGAGCTTTTTAAAGAAAGAAAAGCCAAAGGTGCTTTTCACGTTTTGGTGAAAGATATGAAATTGTATGTCAGCGAATATTTCTTCAAATTCTTTCGAATGACACCGACAAAGTATGAACAATAAGCCTATTTCAATATTATTTCCGTTCTGCAAATTACACGCTGAATCTATGAGCTGTGTGTGAAAACTAGGTTAGTTTAGATAAAACTTATTCTAAGTGCGCGGTTCACCAAGAAAGTCGCTAATTATGAGAAGGTTCTGTATCATTTTAACTTGTTTTCTTGAATTATAAATATGGAAGATATCGAAAAAGCTAGTAGTAGTAGTGGGGTGGATAGGAAGCGAAAGATCATTTTGGATGGCACAGTTTCAGTAACATTATCTCCAATCATAGACCAGATATTCACTGTCTGTTGTTATTTAACAAACTTTGTACCACCATTATGTCTACCAACAAAAAGTACCTTATCAGTAAAAAATCCGTCGGTAAAAAGTGACGAATTTTCGCCTTCGTGACGAATATTTTATACCGACGAAAATTTTTGCCGACGAAATTTTTTACCGACGAATATTTTTTACCGACGAATAGTTTTTACCAACGAATTTCTATTATTTTATTTTAACACTTTTATCCTTTTTGTTGTTTGAAGACACATTAGGGGTACCTACTGGCCTTATCTTTGCTTTACTTGTGTTAAAATGTATTGAAAAATGACTAGATTGCTTATGGAATACGCTTTTTCTTCAGAAAATAAAAAGAATAATAAAGTTCTCAGTTATTTATCGTTTTGTCATTTTTTCTCAATGAATGGGTTTTCATTCAATAATTACCAAGGATTTAAAATTTCGACAATATATTTCGATAACTATGTATCATTTTCAAGTCTAAAATATGGGTTTTCAATTCGTGAAATAACTTAGTTTGCTGACTTTACAGCTTCTGTTATACCTGCTTTGTCAAATCCATTCACGATTGATTCATTCTGCTGCTTTAGGTAATCAAACATTTTAACGATCCAACATGCATGCAATGGTTTCAAATCAGACAATTTCATTGATACTTTTACATCACCAGGAGCTACACCTCTCCTTAACTGCTCGCCAACATGATCTGCGTACCACTTGTTGTACTGATGAGAAACAAACTTCTTTGCCTTGTGATTGATTGAAATATCAAGAGGCTGAAACTTGTTGGTCAAGTTATGCGGTACGATAACCAGCTCACATTCATTTTTCAAACATAATTCCTTTATTTCAGCGTTATCTTGACCTTTGAAAGTATCCATTATAATTAATGAATGCTGCTCCTTCGGGTATCCTAGCTCTTCCTTTTTGGATTTGAGATATGGAAAAATTATCTTCTTGAATAAGCTGACACATTTCTCATAATTGGACCAATGATTTGGTGTTAAGGTAACATCGAAGGCGTTGGGTAACACAAACTTAGGTAAACTGCGTTTGGTTTTGCCACTGCAGATGAGCTGGATCGGCAAAAATTCACCTGATGCAGTAACTGTAAAAGTTGCAGTTATTTGTCTTTTGTCGTTGACACCCTTGATTGGAACCCCTTAAATCGAATGTATATTTCCCAGGTGAAACAAAGGACAAAGGGGTTTGATCCAGGTTTAACACAAGTTCCATTGGAATGTCATGGTCAGAAACAACCTTTGCAATTGCACGTTGAAAAGTAAACTTTTCCTCTTCTAAAAACTTACTACAAGGTTCAAATTTTCCTGTTGTCCCTTTTCTTTTCACAGAATCCATACTCTTCAAAACACTACCTGCCCAGCCTTCTGTTTCGGATCATTAGCCTTGATAACTCCGGTAGCAATCGCAATCACCATTTTTCGAGAAATTGCTGTGCCCGCTAAGCGTGAACCAACAATAATATCTTTGATTTTTTTCATCATTTCATCACCCACTAAATTTGGTCTTCCTTTTCTTTGAATTGGTGCATTCGCAATGGGCTAGTGGTTAGTTTTCTTCTTCTTGCAACTCTCTTGACATCCCTTGACTGTTGTTCTCTTGAGTGAATATTTTGTATACACTTTTGAGAAAAGATCGATAGCTGATTTAGTCCCATGGATTAAAGCACCCAATCTCTTCCTTTATTTTGGATGGAACATTACTGTACTTTACAGTTGACTTTTCACTTGTTTTTGGACTTCCTTTTCGACGTACTGGACTTTGGCTTCATCTGTAATGTTCAAAGCAGATTGAAATAGACATGGAGTATGTTGACTACTCGTCAACGTTTCATAATCAGAATCTACCTTTTTAAAGTAAGATTGTAAATCTGTTTTTGAAGCCATGACTGTCTCTGCAAATAACATGAATTTTTGAACAACTATACCAACAACATTCGAATTTTTGGCTAAGCATACGAATTAAGATAAAAAAGAATTATTAAAAACATTCGAATTTTTTAAAACTCGATTCATCGGTGCTACGCCATCTTTTTTCTCTTGACTTCGATTCAAGATGTTTTCTTTCAAAGCTATCATTGCTTCATGTGGATATCATGTTTATAAAGAAACTGCATGGTCAAACGCAAAACTTAATGAAGAAGTGAAAGTAGAATTGGAAAAAAATACAATATCGTTGTCAACCGACCCATACGCGTGTGCGATCAAGATAAAGAATCCTTATTTCAACGATTGGAAAACAGTCGGACACATTCCACGTGAAATATCTCGTTACGTTTATTTTTTCATAAAACAAGAAAGTGGGAACGTTTCTGGAACTCTAAAGTCCCTGAAATACAAGCCGTCGCCAATCCCCTCTGGTGGGTTAGAAGTCCCTCTCTTGTTAAAATTTTCTGCTAGAGATAAATGGGTTGTTGATACAATGGAAGAATTTGTGCTTAATTTTTACAGTTACGAATACACCGGAAATTTCTCAATTGACGATAATGAGGATGACGAAGACGAAGATTATCAAACCATTATTATCGATTCAAATGAAACCGAAATTCAAGAGACAGAAACTCAATCCGAAATTCAGGAAACTGGAAGCCAAGACATTGAAACAGGAAGTCAGTCGAGTAATATTGACTTACAAATAGATTAATGTATTATTGATATACTTTTATAGTAAATAAAGTCAATAGAGAAAAACAGTAAAATTTAACATTTTATTATATGTTTCATTTATAGCCCGGTAAAAAAGTTTGTCGGTAAAAAGTGACAAGTTTATGTCTAGGTGACGAATATATTTTACCGACAAAATTTTTTACCGGTGGATAAGGTAAGTAGGGACTTTACGAACGGTAGAACGGTAACGGTAACGTGAAGAAAGCCTGGTCGAGGTGTTTACATTCTCGTTGCCGTTCTGCTAATTAGTCATTACGAAATTGTGGCGGTGAAATTTTTAAATACCAAGAAGATAAACAATAATGCCAAAGTTAAAAGTTGTTCGTAACCAACTGTTACTTGCACACACAAATGATATTATATCAGACGACGAATTTTTGCTCCTGTACGATGTAAACAAATCAACAAATCTATCCTTGCCTTATTAAAATTATACAAAGTTTAATTTGGATGGAATAGAGGAAGATGAGTGTTGGAGTGAATTTCGATTTAAAATCAACGACATATACAAGTTGTGTGAGGTTTTAAATTTGCTTGAAGAGTTTACTTGCTACAACGGTGTATTATGCGATTCTATAGAAGCCTTGTGTATATTTCTCAAACGTTTGGCATATGGAGACCCAGCATACCCTCTTAGGATGCATTTGCAAAGGCTATTTCAGGGTTCCCATCTCACATCTGCTCAACAGTTATACAATAAAGAGATGAGTACAGCACGTGTTAATGTAGAATGGGTGTTTAAAGATATTGTAAATTATTTCAAGTACTTAGATTACAAAAAAAATCTCAAGATTGGTTTAAGTGCTGTTGGCAAGATGTACATTGTATGTGCTTTGATGCATAATGCAAGATGTTGCTTTTACAGAAATCAAACATCACATTATTTTGAAACGGAACCACCATCACCAGAAGAGTATTTCATGTAAAAGTTTTAAAACAAAATTATTATGCGATATTTTTTATTTTACAAATATTCTTTTCACAGGAAAGAAGCTTTGATCCTACAGGTATATAAACAAAACAAAATAGATAATGACAGGGCTTATATTAAGAGCCAAAAATAAAAGCAAGCCAAAGTTAATAACAAAATCTAGAAAAAAACCTTTATCAACTATTTATTTACCAGTTTTTCAATAAACGAGCACAATACTGCTTGCTGCTGTTGTTGAGCTTGCATTATTTGCTGCATCATCTGACTTTGTTGAAGAACAGAATTTTGAAGTATAGCAGTTTGTTTTTTCAAATTTTCAGCTTCCTGGGTTTTTAGCTTCATTTCTTCTTTTTTAAGATCAGATTCAAGTTCAAACTTTTCATGTAAATATTGTATGGTTTCATTGCCAGTGTTCCTAGGCTTCTTTGGCTTTTCTGAGTCATTTCTTAAATTACTTTCTGCAAATGTTTCCAAAGATCGCTTCCTCATTTCCACAGCTTTGGTAGTGTCTGCAGCAACTTTATCCTTTCTTTCTTGTGATTCCTTTTGCTGTTCTTCACTTGCTTGGTCAAAACGTTCAATGATATCAGCCAGAGCTATTTCAGACTCGGATTCTCCTAATCTGTATGTTTTGTTCTTTTTTGAATTTATCACTTAACAGTTTAAACCCTCACGAATAGAACGTCCTGTGACTTTGAAGTATACTTCTGTCATTGAATTCAATGATTCACTAATACTTTCCCAACATCGTGCTCTTTCAATAGAGCCATGACGAAACTGCCAGGGTTCAAATAGCAGGATCTCACTTAGAATAACATGTCGTTATCTGCAGACCATCGCATAGATTGACAGGGCTCCCACAAGTCATATATTTCATATATTTCATATATTTTTGTAAAAATGGTGAAAATGTCATATATTATCATATATTTTGAGATTTTTTCATATATTTCATATATTTCATATATTTTCAAATCTTTTTTCAGTAGCTGAGAGTCAGAATTGGTTTTTATCATCTTTTTCATTAAAAATTTCAATTTGTTCATACAATTATCAAGTTTGATTGCTTAGTAGCTTAAGTTATTACTTAGTGGTATACATGTAGTTTTACATAGTATTGACATGCGTTTTTCATGAACTTCTCTTCATTTTATAGAAAACTTAAAAATACTATCAGATGGAAAAGGAGTATCGAGTATTGAGCTTTTTACTATTAGCTTTAACAGTTGTATACCTGATTTGTATTTGAGTTTTATAAAAACAGAAGTGTCTGTTCATCTAACAAGAACTAGAATTGTCGCTTTCACAATGTTTTCCTTTAGATTATAAAAAAATGAGTAGTAGTTTCACTAAAATATACCAACAGTTGGAAAGTGAAGTATCCATGGGTAGCACCTGTAGAGAAAGACAGTTATTCTGCGAAATGTTTACTGTGTAAAAAAACATTTAGTATCAAGAACAGAGGAGTCTCACAAATTCAACAACATTCTTCAACAGCAGGACATAAAAAGCTTGCTGATTTATCAAAAGGTCAGTGTACCCTAACTTCTAATAGTGGCAGTTTAGAAACGCATAAGACTGTTGACACCCTTCTCCGCCAAAAGGAGAGAGTTTTAAAAGCTGAGATAATGCAAGCCCTTCATATAGTTGATAAAAATCAATCATTTCAATCAGCAGACGAAGACAAAGATCGTTTTCCTATGATGTTTAGTGACTCAGAAATTGCTGGTCAATATAGTATGGGTCAAACGAAAGTGAAATACACTATTCAGTTTGGCATTGCCCCCTATATTTTTGAGAAGTTGTTAGCTGACATTCGTAAAAAGCCATTCACCTTCAAGTCTGATGAAACCACCACTTCTCAAGTAAAAAAACAGTATGATGGATACATAACATTCTACTCCACAACACATGGGAAAGTTGTCACAGAATATTGTGGGTCTTTGTTCGTGGGTCATTGTACTGCTGACCAACTGCTTTCTCATTTCTTTGAGTTCATGGAAAAACTTGAGTTGGACATGTCTCTGTTACTAGCCATTGGTATGGATGGACCAAATGTTAACAAAGCATTTGAAAGGAAGTTAAGGCAAGAGTTACAAAGTAAATATTCCACTAAATTTATGGACATTGGCTCGTGCTCTTTGCACACTGTAAATAATGCTTTCCTCTAAGGATTGAAAGAAATTAAAGGAGACTTTAATGCTGATCAGTTCGCAATTGATTTGCACTTCTTTTTTAAATATTCATCAGCTAGAAGAGAGGACTACAATGAGGCTTCAGAAGTAACTGAACTTACAGCACATTTTCTTCTAAAACACAAGATGGCTGTCTTTAGATAAAGTTCTTGTTCGAATCATTGAACAGTGGGATAACTTAAAAGAGTATTTTTTGAATATATTGCCTAAAATGCCAGGATTTTTTGGTAAAAACGGAATTGAACAGACAGATCGCTACAAACGCATCAAAGCCTATCTTACTTATCCTATGGCATTATGTTACATGTCATTAATTGTTTTTGTTGCTCAAGACTTCAAGAAATTTGTAATACCAATGCAATCTGAAGAACCAAAAATCCATGTCTTATACCCAAAACTCAAAACTCTTCTTAAAGAGCTTCTTTCAAAATGCATAGAAGAGAATCAGTTTCTGACCAAAAACAAGAAACAATTGCTTGAACAAGAGGAAATTCCGAAGGTGGTGAAGAAAAAAAACATTATGGAAGGTAAGAAAAAGTCCTGGAGCCTGAAAGCATATGTTTCAAGATATAGTTTATTTTGACAAGGAGATTTAATAGACCTAATAGTATGTAAAGTAGAGTTGTATTTTGAGGGAAATGATGTCAAGTAAATTCAAGTATTACTATACAAGAGGTATTTAGATTTAAAGTATTTGTTTTAGCAAAGTCCTGATCTCGGCACTAAGATCAAGTCTCTTTTGGCATCAACTAACGCCTTGTCACGCAAGAAGTTTAATGAACTTGCAGTATCAATGATAACAAGTAGTTGTGATTACCTTTTGAAACATCTTCCACTAGACATCAAGATTGTGAAAGATGCAAAGTATTTCCAACCTTCTTTACACCAGCATGACTTTTTACCGAAAGCTATGGCAAGGTTGGCGGTAACATGTACTAACACTATAGGTGATGAAAACACAAGAACCTAGATTAACCTTAAATCTGGTGCCACTAAGTATGATCTGGCTGATGTCATCAAATCTGAAAGTCAAATGTACCAGACAGAAGTAATCCCAGAAGAATTTTATTTATTACAAGGACAAGAGAAAAACTCTCGCAGGCAGAAATCATACTGGAAGGATGCCTATCATGTTGCAGGGATTGATCTTGACCAAGACAATGACGAGGATCCTATGATCCGGATAGATGCCTATTGGCTGAAGGTACCATATGATATAGGGTGACAGTGAAATAATTGTTGCCCAGTTGAATTATTTTTCTGGGCCAGTTCAGCAAGATATTAAAATGCATAGATCAGAAAACGCTAGTTTCTAAACAGTATTTAATAGGAATTAATAGAGAATTTTACCGTGGCCCATTAGTGACATCTAGATCAATTTTATTCCATCAAATACAATTTATTATTGAGTTAACATTATCACATTTTATCTGCCTATGTCACCTTCGTCGATCAAAAACATATCGACCCCATTAGAAAATATTTACTTAAATTATCACGTCCTTTTGAGTTAACTGTCCATTTCGTTTATTATCATGCTTTTCCCGAACTAACTGTCCCTTATGTAATCATTAACACGCTTTTCCCGAACTAACTGTCTATTACGTAACTATTAACGTGCCTTTCCCGAACAAACTGGCCACTGTGTAATCATTATCGCGCCTTTCCCGAACTAACTGGCCATTATATTATCTTGACATCGCTCCCAAATTAACTGTCCATTTCTTAAGAATTATCACGCCTTTTTAAACTAACTGTCCATTTCGTATATTATCGCGCCTTTCCCGAATTAACTGTCCATTACGTAATAATTAACGCGCCTTTCCCGAATTAACTGTCCATTACGCAATTATTAACGCGCCTTTCCCGAACTAACTGGCCATTACGTAATTATTATCGCGCCTTTTCCCGAACTAACTGTCCACTATATAATCATTAATGCGCCTTTCCCCGAACTAACTGTCCACTATATAATCATTAATGCGCCTTTCCCGAACTAACTGTCCATTACGTAATTATTAACGCCCCTTTCCCGAAACAACTCTAACGTAATTAAATGTTTACTTTAATTCACATGTCTGTGGAATTTCATCAGCAATGTTCAGTAATCCACAATCACAGCAAAGCGGTAGTGCTTACAGGAAGATAAATGGTATTAGACTCGTTTCCTATTTTGTACTCGTTTCCTATTTTTTTCCTATTTTGTATTGAAGTGGTGGGGCTTAGAAGAGAGAGTGCAGTATTAGTGATATATAGATATAAGGATATATGGGAGATTCAAGAGAAGACATTATTTCTCGTTATTTTCATTTGGATTACAGCTACAATGAGATTTTATGCACTCTGCAAGAACTGCATGGAATAAAGATATGTAAACGTCAGTTACACAGAATATTGCGACAGCAGAAGTTGTACCGAAGAAAGGAAAAAAGCTGTATTAACGATATTTTGATTGAAGTGAGTAATGAGATAATAAATGGAGCTGGACGATACTTTGGCTATCGTAACATGCACCAAAATATTAAGAAGTATAAGGTATACTGTTGATCGTGAAACTGTAAGAATAGCTATTAAGGCTTCAGATCCAGATGGGGTATCGATGAGAACAGCTAGATGATTAGTGCGACGAAAATACTTTGCTAGAGGGCCAAACTATCTGTGGCACCTGGATGGCTATGATAAATTGAAACCATTTGGATTTGCCATACATGGTGCCATAGATGGTTACAGTCGTAGAGTGTTATGGCTTCGTGTTTGTAAAACTAACAATGACCCAACGGTAGTAGCATCCTGTTATTTGCGATGTATTAGACAGCAAAATATTGTTCCAAGGTGCGTTCGAACTGATAGAGGGTCAGAAAACATTATTATTGCTGGTGTACAGCGATATCTGCGACGATATGGAACAGATCAAATGGCAGGACACTTAAGTTTTTTGTTTGGTACTTCAACTGGTTACCAAAGGATTGAATCATGGTGGTCTTTATTCAAACGTATTTCTTCTGGATGGTGGATAAATATGTTTAAAGATTTAGTTGATTTGGGAATTTATGATCCAGACGTTTCATTTCACGTTGAATGTGCAAATTCTGACGCTCCATCGGGGCGCCCAGATATCTTATAGTTTTCCCCCAGAGTGGCTTATGTACCAGAATGTGGTTACGCTTTGAACAACTGAGACCTGAACATTGCATTACAAATGATAGAAGATCCAAATGCGCTGCTATGTACGCCAGAAATGAATGAATTATAATGCAAGTGATTGATGACAAGAAATAATTTAGCCTTTCCGAAAAATCGCCAAAGATTTATTTATGGCATTGATTCAAGAAATAGATAATTTTGTATAGTTCTTAGGAATTCATTTTATAAGAATTACACAATCTTTTTTAACTGCAATGGGTTTTTTTCTAACAAAGTCATAGTTTTGTATGTTTGAACAAGATGTTTGGTGACATTACAGTATATTTAACTGAGAATTTCTCCTCACAATAAGCTGTAATAATATGATCACCACTTCACAACTAGTTTCAAAACATAGATCTTCGTTATGAATGAATGAAACATTTATTTGGCTAAGGAGTCTATGTTTAAGTCTATGTTTCCAAAATTTGATATAAAGCTAAGATGCATGTTATTTTGTGTTTTAGCAATGATACATAAGAAAAACAAACCATACTTACTCAAAATTGCTATCACTAAGCCAATTTTCTCCCTTAATTTCTTTGTTTCTACAGTCCTATGTTGCGCATTGGCAAAGCAACGGCCACAGTGTCTAGAAAATCTTCAAATAAACTTCAAAGCTTCAAAACAACTGTTCAGAGGCTGTGTATTTGCAGGGGAAGTCTCCTTTTCAACAATCGTTTCCTGCACAAAATAAACTTTCTGTAAGCATGTTTGAAACAAAATGGAACTTTTAAAACAAAATGGAACTTTTATAACAAAATTGGTCATAAACTTTGCACCAGACTTCATGAAAATTAGAATTATTGGATAAAGTTCAACGATATTATTGTACCTCAAATTGGCAGGATAAAAGCAAGAAATATCCATTTTTCTAATTTTCATGCAGTACGGTCTTTAAAACAACGACGTCTTTGGTTTAAAATTCGTTCAAAAAGTCGAACGCGTTTCTGTACTCTTCTCTATCTTCAACTGTAGCCATGTCCTCATCCATTCCGTTGTTGTCGTCATTGTTTTCTTGTGGTGCCCTTTCTTTTGCTTCCGTAATCCTCGCTTTAACGTTTCGTCTGGCTTTTATATATTGTTGTTGCATTCCATGAACCATTGGTTTTAACTTATTGGACGCCTGGTACGACAGTAGCAGGGCCCCCATATCATCGACAAATTTAGCATCTGTTTTCAACTGCTCATCATAGTTCTCACACAATTCAGCTAATTGCACAATCTTGGGAATTTCGGCTAGCGTGTTGTTTCTTCCAATAGCGTCGTTCATATTAGCATTCTCTTCTTCATTGTTCTCAGCAACATCATTGCCCTCATCGTCATCGCTGACATCTTCATTAACAGTTTCTACTTCGCAGATTTCTTCTCCCTCGCAGTCAAGCAGTTCTTCTCCTTCATCCTCTGGGATACCTGCAGACTTTCGTTTAACCCCTTTAGGAGGAATAATCAATTTAACTAGAGCTTTCACAGTTTTTGGACTGTCCGTCTTCAGAAGCTGCTCTCGAAATGGAATAAGTTCCTTTGACACCAAGTTGTATAAACGCTCCGACACCATATGGTCTTCACTGCCATCTAAGGCATTGGATACCCATAAAGCCTTAAATCTTTTGGCGTAATCGATCGTTAATGAATGGAAGCTTTCATCTATCATGCGCATCATTTCGTCACGACTTGGCTGAGGGATCTTGGTCTGGTCTTCTTGCAATTGGCGGATCATTAGGGATTGTTCCATTTCCCTGTACTTCGCTTTCAATGGACCATGTAAATCTGTGTCGTTTACCTGGATATCTCCAGTAACACCGCCACCAATCACAACTAGAATATACCCACGTTTCAAGAATGCATCCCTAACCTCCGGCATCAAATGAACGCTGTAATCATCAAGGACGTATATAGCGTAATTCTTTGGTGTAAACATATTAAAACGGTTTGGCAAGTTCTTAATCGTCTGCAGCATTTGTTCTAACCGATAAGACCCTTTGGGAGCCCAATTAAATTTTATGGTAGGTGGAGGATGGAGAACTGTCCTTGTTCCCTTTCCTTTAAAGACAAACTCAGGGTTTACAACTAATGATGGATCACTGCTTACTTGGGTGAACACTGTCACTCTTTCTCTCGACAAACTATAATTTTCTTTGACATAGGTATCAAAACCAGTCACATTTAGCGTCTTTTGAGAGAAACTTTCGTTTCTGTGTAATGGCATTTGATCTCCGTTTATTATGGGCGGGTCGATTTTGAAATTGTCCAAAAAGAATTTTCTGATGGTCCACATGTTTTTTAAGTAATCAGCTATTCTTTCTTCGCGATCAGCCTGCTTGATTTGAAACCTGAAGTAGTATTAA
The DNA here is from genome assembly GCA_027922465.2 of Turritopsis dohrnii. Lineage (NCBI taxonomy): Eukaryota > Metazoa > Cnidaria > Hydrozoa > Anthoathecata > Oceaniidae > Turritopsis > Turritopsis dohrnii. The sequence goes on along the minus strand of BQMF02000127.1, from coordinate 434,996 downwards.
AAATATTGTGGTTATTCAAAATGTTGAAATAGTAGGCAAAAGAAGATGGATTAAAAAGTGAACACGCAAAAGTAAAGTATACACTTATAAGGGATTTACCGTTTGTTAGGTTTTCTCAGGCTAACTTTGAAATCTTTCATCCATGTTCTTATCCATTTATCGGAAAAGCGTAACCGTTCATGTTCAGGGGGAGCTATAGGCTGCTGAGATATCCATTGATCATACAACTTAGCAGCCTGCGCTTTGAACATTGCCTTCGGTAGTCTCGCCTTAAGGACCCCTCTAACATCAATAAACCAGTCATAAAGTGCTTCCCTTACTTCTGGAACAGCGGCTTTTCTACCACCACCAGGCTTCCTGTATTTCGATTTAGCAGGAGTAGCACCTAACTCTGTTGGCTCCGGACTTTCCACCATTGCAAGACAACGTTTGCCCAACTTTAAAGCATTTTCCAAATTAGGATCGTTATGCTTCGCATCTTTTAAGTCCACATAAAACTCCCTCACAGCTTTCGCAATATACCATTGTTTGGGCAGTACTTTCGCATGCCGTTTTAAACGTCTGTCATAATTGGGATCGTTTTTATGTTCTTCTACTAAATTATCGTATTCTGTTTTGTACGTTTTTACCAAAACTCCAAGTGCCGTTCTCTCTTCTAAGCTGTACTTCCCATTAGATCCACGATCGTACTTCCTTTCACTTGTCATTATTCTGATAAGCTACACTAAGAAATCAAATAAGACTAAAACTTTATCGCACTGAGCCGAAAAAACAGGCTGAATTTAACTGCATTGTTAAAAGGAAGCCTTCAAGAAATTTCTGAGTTTATACAGAGACATAAACTGCCCCATATTTTACATTTTCCTTTAAAAATACAGTGACCCTTCACCTCTTTTTGCAACAAATAGACGTAAAATATTGCAAAGCAATATCGAAAACTTCTTCTAATGTCAATACACAGCTCGATATCTTACATTTGAATGAATGAAATATTCGAATCTTATAAAGTTTTTATTCAATAATCGAATTCCGTAAGAATTCGAAATAAAGTTCCAAATTAAGATCACGCAAACGCTTTCATATAAAAACGGAATAACTTTCTGTAAACTAATACTGTTATACTAAAACTAAAATTCTTTGATTTTATAAGTGTTATTTCTACGAAATCTTCAAAATATAATAAGCGGGGGGGGGGGGGAGGGGGGGGGGGACGCTTATTTGGCAGACAAGAGTAAGTAAACATACTGAACCTTTGGTTGAAAATTGTCAAAAAAAAATAAATACAAAAATGTTGAGCTATTATGTTTGTTAAAGTTTGAACAATTTAAAAAATATTGATAGAGAACCGAACATTAATGATTTGAAACAAGAATTTGTGTTTTAATATTATGATAGACTTAAAAGTCATGTAGAAAGACCTTACAACTAGTAGCCGGAGTTATTATTTTTCATCACTTCACTTGTTGTTTTGGAGTTAAAGTTTCATTAAACTCTTTGTTTTCCTCGTAGTTGATGAAAATTGGTTGCTTTAGGTGTTTTTGATTATTTCGTAATTATGATATCGCTTTTAACTTTGCACAAGTCAAACGCAGTTCCAGAAACAAATTAATTGACTCATTTTTCCGACACTTCTCGCTGCCATTTTTCCATCTTTTCAAGCGCTGATTTTCCCGCCATCAGCGATTTGTTCCAGAAAGGCGCGTTAATAATTACGTAATAGACAGCTAGTTCGGGAAAGGCGCGTTAATGATTATATAGTGGACAGTTAGTTCGGGAAAAGGCGCGATAATAATTACATAATGGCCAGGTAGTTCGGGAAAGGCGCGATAATAAACGAAATGGCCAGTTAGTTCGGGAAAGGCGCGTTAATAATTGCGTAATGGACAGTTAATTCGGGAAAGGCGCGTTAATTATTACGTAATGGACAGTTAATTCGGGAAAGGTGCGATAATATACGAAATGGACAGTTAGTTTAAAAAGGCGTGATAATTCTTAAGAAATGGACAGTTAATTTGGGAGCGATGTCAAGATAATATAATGGCCAGTTAATTTGGGAAAGGCGCGATAATGATTACACAGTGGCCAGTTTGTTCGGGAAAGGCACGTTAATAGTTACGTAATGGACAATTAGTTCGGGAAAGGCGCGATAATGTACGAAATGGACAGTTAACTTAAAAGGACGTGATAATTTAAGTAAATATTTTCTTGTAATGGAAGGATTAAATAGTGACATAGGCAGATAAAACGTGATAATGTGAACTCAATAATAAAGTGTAGTTGATGGAATAACCCAGTGGGCATTAGTCGTCCATTGGACGTCCATTGGACGTCCATACTCGGTCCGTCCGTCCTTCGTAAAAGTGGACGCCTATAGGACGTCCAACGGACGTCCAATAATAGTTCAATTTTAGAGTTTTTGTGGACTGCTTTAGACGTCTTATGGACGTCTCCTGGACGTCCCGTCAACAAGCGTGGAATGATATTGACAAGCGCGAAATGATATTGACAAGCGTGGAATGATATTGACAAGCGTGGAATGATATTGACAAGCGCGAAATGATATTGACAAGCGTGGAATGATATTGACAAGCGTGGAATGATATTGACAAGCGCGAAATGATATTAAAAAGCTTACAAAGATATTGACAAGCACGAAATGACACAGTAGACACGATTGCCGAAGGGGAAAACAAAATCTTTGGAATAATGTTCCAGTTATAGAGAGTTTCAGTTTGAATTGTGGAGAGTTTGAAATTAAAAATGTAACTTTTGCTGAAATAGTTTATTGACAGTTACTTCATTTTCTGTACAAAACAATAAGTATGTGTCCATACAGGAGAACGAAAAAATATAACACAAAAGTATGGATAATAAAATGATAGCAATATCATGTATTTTACCAAAAAACATAATCAACACCATTGTATACAAGTATATAGGTGGGTGAAATTCCAAATTGATCAGTACATCAAGGTAGGAAAACCCATAAATTGAAATGTTATTTCACGCCAAATATTTTTAAATATTATATATGCATTGTATATTTGAAATAATATTGGGATTATTAGTTTATTGTATTTGTTAATAATTAACAGAAGCTTATACTAATACAAATTTTTATGACTTCCAATTGACAGTGTTTTTAGGTATATAAGCCAATGAATGTCAATCAAATATGTTTACAACCAAGAAAGAAATATCAGAAGCTAGTAACTTGCTTAATGCAGTCTTATGTTTGTTAGATGAATATATATGATTAACAAATTCTGAGCATAGCATTTCAGAGATTTTAAATGAGTTGCAAAAAAAGTTGTAAAAATAAGAAGTATTTAAACCATTGATGTACAGAAACACAACAGTATTGTTTATCTATAAATAATTCCACTCAGAATCACACCATCGACCTTCAGTATTTTCATGCAAAATACAACAGTGAGCATAATAGCATTTCAGAGATTTTAAATGAGTTGTAAAAATAAGAAGTATTGAAACTATTGATGTACAGAAACACAGCAGCATGTACATTAATAATCCCACTCCGAATCACACCATCGACCTTCAGTATTTTCATGCAAAATCCAACAGTGAAATTATAGTATTATGGGTATATATATACATGGTTTCTCATTATTTTGTCAACATAGAAATAGCCATGCTTCTGTACAGTAATAGTAATACTAAAGTATATCTCAGTTATATAAAAACTACAAGCTTGTGCCACGATAAAAATATTTCTGAGTTCATTTAATGTTTCGACAAACAATTTCTCTTGTGGTATCTTACAGCATCCAAATTTTTAAAACTCAAAGCACAATAGGCGCATGTATGAACTTGTTCAGATACATTATGAGTGTTTCTAATATGGGCTTTGACATAACGTGCTTTAGCGAATCTTTTCGGGCAAAGACTGCAAACAAAAAGTTTGTTATTTTCTTTCTCCGGTAAGCATGAACTTTTACTATGTCGAACCAAATTACTCTGATACGTAAATTCCATAGAACAGTCCTTGCAGCTCAATTTTGGTGCATCATGCATAACTCTTAAATGGTCTTCGTAAGTGTTTTTATACATAAACTTTTTACCACCACAATCACTGCAAGAATATTTCATTTTAAATCCAGCAGTCTCCTTTTGATGAGAAGTGAGATTATGGGATATCAGACCATTTCGACATTTGAAATTTCTGCCACAACCAGTAATTTCACAAGTGTACATCTTTCCAGTGTGTTGAATTTCTTCATGCATTTTTAATTCGTATTTGGTTTTGTATTCTTTACCACACAAATTACAGGATTCATTCGGATTATGATAAATTTGTTCGTGCTGTCTTACATTCTCTATTACCATCTTACAAATCTTACAGTACATTTTAAGTTAAATACAGATATCTTTTAGACTTCAATTCACTTGTGTACTCAACTTAGGTTGTAGCTCGAAAAAATAAAGAAGGAGTGTGCAATTATTAAACTCGTAAGGAGAAGAGCCGTAAAACTTTATACCAATCAGATCGCTTTGTTTTAATGAGTGCGCCAATTTTGAGCGTTCTTTTGAATACTCAACACACCATTTTTGAATTTCATCAAGTCAACATTATCTGTGATTATCGATACTTTCTCTATATTTTTACACGTTTAATATTTCAAACAGTTCTTTTCAGAGCTTTTAAAAATAATCAATAATTTCTTCAGTCCTCATTATGAGTTAACGTTCAAGAAGTGCTGCTACTGCTGCTGAAAGTAATGAAAGGTATGACCATAATAAGTTTGCTGTCTGTATTCATTCTCAGATTTTGTGTTCATTCACTTAAAAAAGCTTCTGTATATAGTTAGCTAGCTACTATTACATACTGTTTTTCTTTCAATATTTTATTAGATACATTTTTGTATAGATAAATTTAATAATTCATACCAGATTAATCAACAAGTATAATAAGACAGGTAGCTCTTTTGTATTGAGTATTGAGATGCTTATATGATTTACTTTATATCCCAGTTCTATCAAAGTTATGGTATTCTATATATTACAAAATCCCATGTCTGATATCTGATAATCTAGACCTGCAAGCTTGTTAATTATTTCATGTGATTTTAGTTATTTTGTCTATATCGAATAAAGATTTGTTTCTATATTTCTTTAAGACTGAAGCGTTGGAGGAAGCGACGTAAAGATGTTTCATCGCAATCAAATGTTAAAGATCTAAGTGAGGAGGAGCCAGTCATTGTCAGGGATGAGGACACATCTATATTACAAAATGTTTCACTTTCTTCAGATGATAGTTTTGACAATCATTCAATTTTTGATAGCTTACCTGGTAACAATCCTAATGTAGTAGATACCATAAGTTCGTATTCTGATTTAGACAGTGATGATTCAGAACTTAACTCAACCAAGCTAAGACAGGATTTAAGAGAGTGGGCTACCAAGCATGGTTGTACGAGGAATTGCATAAATGATATCTTGAAAATATTTATTGATAATGGACATGATGTACCAAAAGACAGTAGAACACTTCTTGGAACTCCCCAAAATGTATCTCTAAAAGTTATGGGAGTTGGGCAATATATTTATTTTGGTGTTCAGAATAGCATTCAGAAAGTACTATTCGATAAGGAATTTCCACAATCCAATATTGAATTAATGTACACATTGATGGTTTACCATTGTTTAAGTCAAGCTCCATGCAGTTGTGGCCAATTCTTATACAATTTGATAATTTTGAGCCTGTTGCAGTGGCACTATATGGCGGTGAAAAAAAACCACCAGTAAGCGATTACCTGGAAGATTTTATTAATGAAATGAAGGCTCTATTTGCTAATCCTGTGTTGATATGTGGTATTAGTCGCAGCATATCTATTTTGGCTGTCACCTGTGATGCACCAGCTAGAGCACTACTTAAAGGTATTATTCAGCACACTGGGTACTATGCCTGTGAAAGATGTACTAAAAAAGGTGTCAGTGTTGGAAACCGAATTGTTTATGGTAGTCATGAAGAAAATGTTTTCAATCGGACAAATATTGATTTTATCGATAATGCATATGCTGTTCCTGATTCATCTAATAAGTGTCATCAGTTAGTTGTGTCAAGTTTATGTGAATTGGAAATTGATATGATACGCAAGTTCCCATTAGATTATATGCATCTTGTGTGTCTGGGTATTACTCGACGTATTTTATACCATTTCAAAGGCCACTTTAAAGGAATATTTAGTGGTAGGCTTTCATCAACACAGTTGAGTGAATTATCAAATAAGTTGGTGTCACTTCATGGACATTTCCCAAGCGAATTTGTACGACAACCACGTTCATTGGTGGAGTTAGAGCGATGGAAGGCAACGGAATTCAGAAGCTTTTTATTGTATTCTGGTCCAGTTGTATTGAAAGGAATAGTTGATCCAAGGTTATATAAACATTTTTTATCCTTGTCAATTGCCATAAGGCTGTTGTGTGAAGAATGTGATAAAGAAAGATCTTCTAAACTGACTTTTGTTCAGGAACTCTTGAGATATTTCGTTGGTAATTCTGATGAGCACTATGGTAAAACATTTTGCGTATATAATGTTCACAGTGTTTAACATATTGCTGACGATGTGGATTATTTTGGCTTGCCTTTGGATTCAATATCAGCCTTTCAATTTGAAAATTACTTACAAAAATTAAAAAGGTTTGTTCGGAGTAGAAATAATCCTGTGGCACAGCTGTCAAAAAGGTTGGCTGAAATGGATAGTGTACCAAAGAAAAATATTGAAATCACAAAGATTGGGGTTTCTGTAAAGGACAGTTGTTTTTTACTACCAAATGGGATTGTCTTTGTAATTGACAAAAGAAGTGATGGTAGTTTAGCATGTCATTTCTACAGTAAATCAGTGTTGGAAAGTTTTTTTGAATCCTTTGTTGACTCCTGTGATATGAACATTTTCTTTCTTAAGAAAAGTCAAAAACCAACTTCTAAATGCGTAAAGAAACCAAATGATCTCTTAAGGAAATGTTGTTGTTTTCCTCATAAGAATGGATATGTTGTTATATCATTATTGAGTAATGCAAAATGGCTTTAAATTTGCCAAGTGTAACTATGAATGGTAAGGGAATGTTATAGAGCATTATATAAATTTTACTAAATTTGTGAATTTGTTACACATTAAAAATATCATAATGGCGAGAATAAATGTTTGCTTACTTTTAAATTTTTGAAATGGTAAAATTAAGTGTACTTATAATTATGTATAATGCATTGTGACAACTTGGGCTTCATTATGAAATAGAATTGTAACAAATTATGAAACTGTCGTAATTTCTTTTCTTAGGTATTGGTCATGTCAAGTGATTTTAGAGAAAGGCCAGGAAACAAGAACGTTAGTTCCCTGTCCGTGGGTTGACTATGTCAATAAATGTGTCTATTGGCCAAGAAGTGGTAAAGCTGTTGGTGACCTCATTGCTGCTTGGGCATCACCAGAAAGAGATTGGAGACAATTTAAAATCGTGGAAACTATATTGGAGGCTGGTACTAGGGACGAAGCAACACAGATGATGAACATGCCTACAACAACTGAAGAATCTGAAGAAGATGATTATGAAGAAGTGGGTAAGTGTTCGTTCCTATCTAATGCCTATTTTGTATTTATATTTCTAAAAACATTCTGTACTGATGGAGACTCTTTATTTTAGCATGTTCAAGAAATGACATGTTATGGTCTTGGTTTGATAATAATTTCCTATTTCATTTCAGCAACAGTTAATATAGCAAGTGGTCATGTTAAAAGCCCTGTTTTTAAAAAGAGGTGTTTAAATGATATTACACCCCACTACAGTGCTGATGCATCATATGACAGAAACAAATCAACACAACATTTTCAAAGGATTCTTGATCTGTCCGATACTGATGTGTATACTTCAAATCAGTCCACTCCTGCATTATCCCGTAGTGTCATCAAGCATAGCGATGGTGGTACAAAATTTAAAGAGATGTCAAACAAACGTGAGTTACTATCTTTGATTGGCAGTTGCACTTGTTGCACAATTTTTCTTGTTTGTGAATGTAATCTTACCACTTTCATTAAATTTAGAATTTCAATATTCGATATTGATGGAATTAAAGGCCATCAAGGACAATCAAATGACGATTTTGGAACGTCTCAATACATTAGAGTCCAGGGATGAGCAGCCGAGTTCATCAATAGATGAACTTCACCAGATGACAAAAATGGAAGAATTTGAAGAAGAAGAAGCACGGTTGCAGGATAAAGCCTATATGAGATGCAAGGTATTTTATTAATACTCATTCGCTCCAAGAGTGGCAGGGAGTTTCATTATCAAGATGAAAGTACATATTTGTATGACTGCCTTTATTTCATTGATCCAATGATAATTGAAATCTAATCGTAATGTTTTTTTGTATCATTTTAGAAGTTGCAGTTGAAAGGAATTGGTGGCAAAAATGCAAGAACATGTGTCAAAAACATCCTTGACACAATTATGAGTCGCCAGCTTCAAAGTCTTTTCAGCAAGGATAGGCTAAAGAATAAAAAAGCATTCATAAAGACTAAACACTGCTCATGTATTCTAGGTACAGACAGTGTATTTCTTTTCGTAAACTAAAGTAATGCTTCTAATAAATAATTAATAATTTATCTTATTTTATATTATTTAGGAGCGGTTGCTGATCCATCCAAAGACGGTTTTTCAAAAAGTGGGATTGATTTTTTAATCAGCGATTTGTTGAAGCGTGCTGTACGAAACAACACAAGAAACGATAACGTGGACGTGGATGATAATATCGAATCTCTCCTTTTATCAAAAATCGATTACTGTAACTCAGTTTTTGATCCACTGTCGCTCAACCAACAACGAAGGCTCCAGAAAGTTTTAAACTCAGCGGCAGCATTTGTCCTACGTCGTTATTCGTCAACGAAAGATACTATTTCACTGGGATGGTTACCAGTTCCCGAACGTGTTGAGTCGAGACTAGTCATGTTATGTCACCAATCCATCCACAGAACAGCATTTCCGGAATATATGAAGGTGAACTTCGAAAGAAAGCGTCTTCCACGAGCGTGCAATAATGATGGTTTGAAAATCCGTGAAAAAGGTCATAAACATACCTTTACTAACAGAGCAGTTAAATTATTTAATGAACTTCCAAGAAATTTGAGAGAAATTGAAAACGAAAACATATTTAGGAATAAAACGAAAAAGTATTTTATGGATAAGGCACAAACTCGTTTGTCTTAGTCGTATTCTCTATTCGATTGGCTTTGCGATAATGAACAAGTAACAATGAAAAGCAGTTCAGTTACTCCCCCATTCCAGTACGACTAGCTTCTTGTTTGTTTACGTTCCTATTTCGAAACCATTAGGCTTATTTCTCTACGCGATTTCTCCATCGAATGTTCATGTGTGTATATAGTATCTCAATTGTTTAACCTTTGCGTGTTTTAATTTTTTTTTAAATGTATATAACATTTTTTAATTATTTATTTACTAGTATCCCGTGTAAAAACTTTTTACTGTTGCATTTCTCAAAATGACGCATCGCTCACACCCGTGTCGAACATTTATAGAAATAAAAAGTTATCATAATCGGCGCTGTGCATACCACTTCTAATTTAGGGAGTGAAATATTTAACTTTTTTAAACGGTTTTTCCTACATATTTGACGTAAGGCTACGCAGAGGCGGCATTATTTTTTAATCTAACGTCATTATTAATATGTCGTAAGATTTCAGTTCATCGTGAAAAGAGAAAGAGGTGATTACGAAACATAAAATGTAGATTTTGACACAGACACAAAAAAACCTCATGTCACGATGGATGAAGTGGCTGCTGTATTTGTTGGTTAAGATGGCACATAAAAAACGGCAATAGGTGGGAATTTTGTTCTAACAGTCTTTAATGATAATGGGTGGTAAACAAAGCTGCCTTGGCGTGTAGTGAAAAATAAAAACGCCAAAGGAAATATGAATGATAAACGGAATTATACCTGCTAACGTTGCTTCTTGACTCCAATAAGATTCGATAGCATTCGTTATTTCATTTGTCAGTTCTTTACCAAACACCCTTCATATTACTATGTCGAATTTATATATTCTTTCATAATTAATTTTACCTAAAAAAGAAGATTTCTATTAATAATAAACCTATCATAAAAACATATTTAGCTACATATACGCACAAACAAAAGCAAACTAAAAGAACGAACGCAAACTTGAAGCAAGCATATGAGTAGGAACAGGGAATATTTATTAAAAGATCATGAGTTTAGCTTCAGCCTACCAAACAGTCAAAAAAGAAAAGATATGTAATGAAGAAGAATAAAAACGCCATATAAATGATATGCGGAATTATATCTGCTAATGTTGCTTCTTTATCCACTAAGATTCGATACCATTCGTTATTTTAATAGTCTGTTCTTTACCAAAATACTCAAGCATTTAGACTTGTTAAATTCTTTCGTAATTATTTTAAACTATATATATATAAAAAAAGAAGATTTCCGTGAGCAATGAAAACCATATCATAATAAACAAACACAAACAAAAACAATAACACAAACAAAAAAGGAAAGCAAAATAAAACCAAACACAAACTTGATTTCTTATCCAAATCGGAAAGCAAACATAGAAAAAGTTATTAAATTATCATGAGTATAGTTCCAGCCTACCAAACAGTCAAAAATGAATTATGGAAAAAGACGAAAACAGTCTCAAAATTTTGATTTTTGATTCAGTTCTTCCGTGAATTTACTTACACTTGTTAATTCAATCTTTACGATACGATCTTTCTCCGAAAACGACTAAAACAATAAAATTAAAGATCTTCGTGTTCGTGAAGTTTTTTGTTTTTGTTTTTACTGCTACAAAATGATCGTTAACCAATTTCGAACGAAAAACATTGCATTGCTTGCGCTTCTCCATTGACGTTTTTCGGCAGATTTTCATTGCGAAACCAAAAATAACAAAACGGAGGAGCATATACTAATCGTGGATGTGCACACAGTACACTCAGTTACTCACTTTCTAAAGATGCCGTATTGAATTTTCCATAGAAACATTTCGTCCCCAGTCTTTTTTCACACTTACCAAGTTAAATGTGTTGCACACGATTGCGGATTATTATAAGTAGATGCTAATAAATTATACATATTTCATAGGTTTTATATTTTGATTTAATGCACGAAGAGCCAATTGTATTCATTGGAAGAGGCAAATATACCATTATTATTATTATTATTATTATTATTATTATTATTATCTTTACAGTAATTCAAGAATGAACTTTCATATGGTTGTTGAATATAACTAATTACTATAACTATAACTAACTCCTTATAAAAGTATTGTAGTATTATACGTTAGTTTACTGATTTAAATATACTGTATATAAGTTTATTATACCTATTATTTGATTTTATTTATGATATGTATATATGATATTGCACAACATAATAGTTGAAAGATGGTTTTATAGATTAATTTTTGTTTTTAATATTAACCATTTCTGACTGCTTCATGATCGCTTAATAGAACTTTGTTGGGACGTCTATTCTTTAATTGCACAATCTCCAATGCTCGTCCTTTCAATGTCCTTGCGATTAAATGAAACCCCACATTATCCGTACGTATGAAGTCCATTTGAAGTCCACGCGGTCATCACAAATTTAATAATGGACGTCCAGGCATCGTCCGTTGGACGTCCATTCAAGTCCATAAGAAGTCTACATGAAGTCCACACGGGACGTCCATTTCCAGTCCACGCGGGACGGACGTCTTGTATTTCATTTGGTACGTCCATCGGACGTCCCATGGTCGTCCATGTGGGACGTCCGTTCGTCCGGTTTGGACGTTTATGGGACGTCTAACGGACGTCCCTATGCCCACTGGGAAAATGTCACTAATGAGCCACGGTAGAATTTTGAAGGTATTCCAGGGTTACATATTTTTGTCTCTTAGATTTCTAGGCTACGAGATGAAGAGGGTAAGCTAAAATACAGAAACCTATGGTCACTTGCGAAGATAGTTTTGTCACTTCCACACGGAAATGCCGATCCTGAACGTGGTTTTTCTATTAACAAATCTATTATAAATACCCATGGACATTCTATAGGTGAAGAAACTATTGTGGCAATACGACTAGTGAAAGATCATATAGTTAAAAATGGAGGTTTATTAAAAGTGAAGTGTGATAAATCACTGATGAAATCTTGTCAACAAGCAAGAATGAGATATGATGCTTTTTTGTCTGCTAAGCGAGGAGGAGATGGAAAGAAAGGAGAAGGAGAGGAAGAAGAAAGAAGTAATAGAAAAAAGTAAATTGCAAGATGAGATTGGACAACCGGAAAGAGATAAGTCAATAATCATGAAAGGGATAGAGGTAGCTGACAAATGTGTAGAGGAGGGAAATTCTGATCTTGGTGAAGTGATGAAAAAGAGTACCATAAACAGGCAAAAGCTTATAGCCTGCCAAACCAAAATTAACATGGGATTGAAACGAAAGGCAGAGCTTTCCTCAGAACTCCTAGTGTTAGACAATAAAATTAAAGAGAAAAAGAGCAAGCAATAGTTTTTGTTCATCTATTATAACTTGGATTATGTTGAGTATCATTTGTTATGTTCTGGACTTTCTGAAATTGTGTTGGGTTGTTTTCTTACTATGTTCGTTTGAACTGTAGTTTCTGTTTTCAATTCAGGATATTCGTTCTGAAAAACCAAAAAGATAGTATTATCTGTAGATTTCTCACTATTCAGGATTTAAAAGTATAAACGTCAATTCATCACTAACTTATACATAGAGAATTGCGACATCTTGATCTTAATAAATCAGATTTATTGCTACTTGTGTTTCTAATTTTGTTAAGTAAGTCAAAAGTACTAACTGTTTCAGTTTTCTATTTGGAACGTGTGAACAGTTCTGCAGATATGTATTGTAGCAAGATTGCTCATTTGGACTTGGTATTGTGTTACATATGCTTCTAATGTTATGTATTAGTTATATAATATTTAGCATTTAGAACTTCAAAGTGTTTAATCTTTCGTTGATAAAAGGATATTGCATAGTAAAGTTTGTATTTGCACAATTACCTCAGGTCTGAAAAACATACATTTTAGCAAAAAATCATATATTTTACCCATTTTTTTCATATATTTCCATATATTTTAGCCGTTTTTGGCCATATATTCATATATATGATAGTCAAAATTTCTGTGGGAGGCCTGGATTGATGACTAAATTAAAAGATTTTTTAAGACACAATAATACCATAATGGAATACTAAAGATAAGTATAACAGATAATATCTTCAAATAATAGTTTTAACTTCTTACCTGCTTATTTTCGAAGAAGCCATGTTTATTTACCTTTTGATTCTTCTTTTTTTGTTATATATTATTTTGATAATCAATGTCACATATAAAAAACCTTGCCTCAAGAACCTCAAGTAAAAGACTTCCAAAACACCCAATAATACAGTTTCATGCAAAATTTTTGAAGAAATCACAACTAAAAGTTTATATTTTTAACACGTTTTCACAGAATGACAAATCTTCTGTTTCCACGTTGTGAGCGAACGTGAGATAAGTTATGAAGGGTTTTTCCTGGAGTTCACGCATGCCCAATGTGTAAAATTGCACGCTGTTCGTTGTCGTCGCCGTTCTGGTTTTCATTTCGTAAAGTCTCTACTATACGGTGGCAGGTACGGGCCATGGTAAAAATAAGTTTAAACTTAAAAAAGATCGTATGAAATAAAGGATTAAAATTTAAAATCAAGAAATAAAAGTTAAAAAGTAACAAAAGAAAAATTCAATCGGATAAAGAATTTAAGAAAGACAAAAACAATAAAGAAATAGTGAAAATAAAATCAAATCTGTGAATATTTATTTACTTGCAACAAAATTTTGTTCAACAACCAAAATTTTGTTTTAGCAACATTTTAAAATGGCGTGCACGAGTCACTGCTGAAAGTGTGGCTTCAAGTTAGAACAGTTTGATCTGTTTTGTGCCTGCTGTGGTGAAGCTAAGAGACCAGATAAACCGAGAACTTCTTCTTCATCAGGAGTAATGAATTAAGAAGAATATCATCAGCGGAAAAGTGCTGAAAGAGCTACTCATTTCAAACATAAACGACCAGCAGCAACCACAATGTCAACTTCATCGTCAAAAGCTAGTCAGGAGCCTAAGAAACAAATGGTATTAGTAAATGTTGGATTAATGAAACCTGATGATTTTTGCTTATGGAAGCCTATACGTGGGAAGAAATTGCGATAAGAATCGAATCGACTGCCAGTTCATCTGCGATCAAGTTGACAGCAGTGAACAAGCATGCATCTTGCGATCAGTTATTTTGTGCAGAAGATGATTATGTTCTGTTATATCGAGATGGGAAGGAAGTTGCATATTTACCAGGAATACCTGGTGATGAGTGCAGGTTTTTCACACTAGACAAATATAAAGAGGAAATTTGCAAACCTTACTCTCAGTTGACATTTTACTTGACTCCGGCCGGTTTGTATAATGCATATGACTCAGATGATATTGACAAAGAAACTTTCAGACCATTGCCAAAAAGTGACATTCTTTTTTATGAACCTGATGATCTGGATGTGTGTACTAGTTGTCCAGCAACAACTAAAGAACTGAGTGAAAATAAAGATTGTCTTAACAATGTTGAAAGTGAAGTACCTTCGTCTGCAAGAAACAAAATTAAAGGGCTGGCTGAAAAAGATTTAACATTTTCTGAAAAGTTAGGTAATATTAAGGACATTTTTGCTGCCAGTGACACTACTCTTATCAGTTTGAGACGAAGAAAAATATGGCAAGATGCCAACCAGAAACTAAAGAGATTGTTTAAGGATGGAATAAAGCCATTTCATGTAGAATTTATTAATGAAGAAGGTGTTGGATGCAGGAGGACTATCTCGGGAGTTCTTTTCATGTATTTTTGAAGATGCTCAGCAATATATAATGCAAGGTAATCAACAACTAACTTTAATACATGACTTACAGAAGCTGTCAAATGGTGACTTTATGAGATTTGGGCATCTTATTGGTTTGGCGTTAGTGTTCGGTTGCCCTGGTCCTAGATGTTTCATGGCAACAGTTATATCACATTTATTAGATCAAGAGTTTGTTTTACCTGACATATCAAGTGTTCCAGATTTAGAATTGCAAAGATGAGGAAAAACTGAAAGATATTATCAATAATTTTCCTGAAAGATTTCACATGGGTGTCACCCAATTGACTTGGACTATTGACACCAAAGAAAAATTAGTGAACGACATTGTGAGGCATGTTTGCTTATCTTCTTGTATAGAAGAAATTGCTGAAGTTAAAAAAGTCATGGATATACTTGGCGTTTATGATATTTGTAAGTTGCATCCAGATGATGCTAGGTGTGAATTAGCAAGAGCATCATCACCATCCGTAGCAGATGTATTAAGTTATTTTGGCAACACAAAATATTCTACAGAAACTACCTTGAAAGAAAAAGTAGAGGATGTCTATTATAACTTAACAAATTTTATTGAGTATTTGCATGCTAAAGAAGCTGAACCTTGTAATGTGATTGAGCTGGATGATGATGGGAAGGAAAATAAATGTAACAAAACATTGTCACTTGAAGATTTCTTGGGATTTTGCACTGGTTCAAAGTATGTGACATATAGCATCATTGGTAAAGGAAAAATCAACTTTCTGCATTTTGACAGAGATGAACGAACTGATAACTGGAATGGAATGCGTGTGGCTGTAAATACTTGTGATTTCACAATAACATTTCCATTAAATGAACGATATGTGACAGACAGTGTTTCATTTGGGAAGAACCTTAGTGATGATATCATTAAATCACCAGGATTTGGTAAAGCCTGATTTTTTTTTTAAAAAAAAATACAAAGTGATTTTGTTAATTTGTGTCAACATGATTGATAACTGATGATTCATAACTTTTGTTTGCCATTTGTAACATTTCTCTTTGTTTTCATGCAAGATTGGCTTTCTTTTGTTAAACAGTGTATATCCATAAGCTCAGTATTTTATGGTTGCAAGTGTTGTCTACAATCCATGCAATGTAGATTTTCAATGGAATTCGCAAACGCTCCCAGTATGGTCAACATTCTAGTTTTCTAATTTTACTATCTAATTTTAGCTAAAAGGATTTGAGTGATCAATTATTTCATTTTGTTGGATATGGTTACATTACGTAGCATTATGTTTGTATTGATATTTCGATACAGTTTTCTGTTAGAATTATGTTAGAATTATGTTAGCATTATACTGCATTATGTTTGTATTGATATTTCTTTGAAACACAGTCGTTTTAGTTCTCAAGTCATAGCTTTCTCATTTGATAATAAGATGTCATGTAGACTTTGAAGTGAGCCATTTAAACCTGAAGCAGTTTCAAAATAATGTATTTCTTTAAATGTATAAAATTTACATCATTAACAGAACTAGCCTGAGTTCCAGGTTCTTTGGGCTTTCTTTTTCCCTCATAGCTGGCTTGGAGCCAGAATATACAATAACACATTTAAAATTGATCCACAAGTGATTTCTTTTCGAATAATTCAACTGGCTGTGTTTATTATTTCAAAGAATAGCTCTTGAGCACTTGTCCAGTCTAGTGGAGGGTATTCCTTTCTTAAATTTTGTATGACATACAGAAAATAGTCCTTTAATTCATCATTCATCTGATTCATTGCTTCTTCTGCAACACTGGTCACGTCAAGTTGGTCTAGTAACTTTTTAACATCGTCATTCGTTACGAATATTCCCTGATTCTTGTGACCGTATAGGTTAGGAATAAAAAAGAGTTTGTCTGGGCGCCCAGGAATGGTATCATGCCTAGAACGTCGAATGTAATGTGTATTCCATAACAGCTTTACTTCATCTAGTTCTTTCTGTACTCAAGGCGAAAATATAAACCAAGCACACTCCATATGACAATGAATACCCAAAATGAACTTTCCCGCATCAACCATATCTTTAAAAAAATTCATCAACCATGTTGTAAAACCTTTTATACCGTGATGAACCAAACCTATGGGCTCCCACATCATCACGCAGAGCGCATTGCATTGATGCCATTATCCCATTTTCTGTCCCACAGTCGGTTTGAATAAGCTTCGGGCACACTCCTAAACTTTGAAGTGCCTCTACATATAGATACGCAGGAACGTGTGGATCATTATTTGACCTGGTAACCTTGAGCCATATGAGCCGCCTTGAGAAGCCATCAATACATCCATGAATAGGAAAGCCATATGGCTTCAATTTATCGTGGCCGTCAATATGCCAGCATTGATTAGGTCCCAAGGAGGAATAAGTACGTCTTCTGAGGCATCTTGATCTACGAATTTCTGCACCATCAGGGTCAACCTCTCTCAAAAGCCTCATAACTACGTCACGAGCGACTACAATGCCATACAATGGTCTGAGAGTATGACACATGCCACGATAACCACGAAGAGAAGCTGGTCCTCGAATTTCATCAGAATCAAGCTTAAAATTATTATTTTAAGCTTGATTCCGATTTTAAATTATACGAAACAAGCCTCCGTTTAAGGGTTCGTAGACTCATTGTGATGTTATGATACTGCTGTAAAAACATTAGGCGGATGGAATTAACTCTTAGGTTTACCGTCGACCGCCCGCGTGTCTTATGTCTGCCGCTCCAAAATTCTCATTATTTGCAAAAAAATTCATTATTTACTTCTTTTCATTTCAGAAAAACACTGACAACCAAAATTAACTTCAGAACAATCGATATAAACCCCGTTGTGTCGCACTTCTTGCTATGTTAACCAACAGCGGACACACGAAAGATTGCTTATGATGACGAAATACGAACTACGAAACAAACCACGAGATCGAAAGGACGCCCGCAAAATTGGCGGAAATTTTCACGCAATCCAATTCGTTCTATCATCTGTGTGTGTTGGCGTCAGCGGCTAATTAATAGCATTAAAGTTTTTTTTCACCGTTTTCTATTTTAGCTATAAGAAATTTGTCTATATAATTATATAATACGGGAAATATTTTAAATGAAGTGTAAAAAAAAAGCAACTTCAGGTGTAGCTCTTACTTTATGCAAAAACCTTATTTTTAAAAGAAGAAAATAAAATACGTTTTCATTACATGATTGTATTAAACTATTGTTAAAATTAACAAAATGATATAGGATGAATGATTGAATAAAACGCTTTCTAGTGTGTTGTTCTTTTGAAGACTTCCGTCCATTGTGCAATGTATCGCCTCTGGCTCTACACGATATAAATGAAGTCCCTCTATTGATATTGTTTCGAATATAATCTCGTTATATATGAAATCTTTGGCTAATGGCTTAAAAAAAGAAGAACACTTTGTTGTTGTGGAAAGTGGAAATGGCGTGTTGGAATTGATTGAATAGTTTTAATCAATTGATTGTTTCTTTGGGATTTTTTTGGAAAATCAAATCATGGTGTCAGTGGCTGTTAGGATCATTGATAACAACAAGAAAATTGCAATGGATTGGAGTTTTGTTGATTTAAATTGTGTGTCTTTAACGTATAAAGACTTAGTTCGAAACATTCTCAACGGGGAATATCCTCAATGTTCTCTAAAAACATCGCTTTTCCCGTGTAAAAACGTTACAACTCTCTACGGACTTGCTTCCACGAGCCATAAGGGGAGTGCTGAGACAGACATAATTCAAAAAGAGAAAAAGTTTTCAATGCTTTATTTTACAATGTGTTGCGAATATCAAGATGGATGTGAACTTTGTTCAAAAGTAGCCTTACCTGAAAAGTCAGCAAAACCGTCTGCCTTCAGTGTTTTGTTGGCAGGTTCTCGTGCTGCTTACTCGAATACCTCGTTAGAGATTGCCAAACCATCAACACGCAAAGATGACCTCTTTAATGATATAATCAAGATTTTGAAAGAACGTTCATGTGTTTTTTCGAGAGAACACTTCAGTGTTCTTAAGAACTTTTTGAATAAATTAACTGACACTCTGTGGCATATCGATGGTCATAGTGGCACTATCGAGAGGGAATCAAACAGGAAAGTGCCGGAACTCTTCAAAAAATTTGAAGGGTACAACCGACCGGAGCTCGCAAAGCATAGAAAAAGGACTCTTGAAAATTTATCTTCCAAAAAACTTACCTCATTGTCATCAAACTTAAGGGAAATTATGGCTTGTATGAAATTTGTTGCCGATTTTCAACCATGGTCCTCTATTCGGGTGGAGGTGCTTAAGCTAACAGAAACTATTGACAATTACACGTCATATCTTGATACTAAAAACAAATTGGCCAAACGTATTCAGCTCACTCCTCGAAGGGAAGTCGAAAAGCAGTCAAATGTAACTGTTTTACCAGTATGTAAGAAAGATGATCTTTACTATGAGCTTGTCCAAGCTGATATTAAATTAGTCTATAGACGTTTACGAACCAATAGCGCTGAAGGAGTATCTCCCGGTGGGCATGGACAGAAAGAGATTTTTCTACATTGTCGACAACCAAATCAGTAAAAAGGGTTTTCTGCCAGTAAAACAGTTCATTATGTCCATCATTTAGGAGGTCCAAAACCATCAATGCATTTTGTCTGGAAAATACCTGTTTGCTCAGAGACAGAACTTATTAAAAATAATCTCGAAGCTATATCTGAGATTCGCAAGAGCATCCCAATCTTTGAGCGTCGAATTACGAAAAGGGAACTTATGTATTCATATGGCTTTGTCGCACCATCTCATGTTTTAAGAAACATTTTTCAAAATTTGACGAATGACAAATCTTCAGCAAATGACTTCAGAACGCATCAGAATGAGATGAGGGAATTTTGGCTGATTTACGACACCAAAAATCGGAAACGAAGGAAAGTAGATTTGAAGTTTTTTTTAAAGAAACTGAAAAATATCTGAAGGAGGAGGTTGGAGTTGCTGTACATGAAAGCAGACACAACCAAGAGCTGTATCTTGCAAAAGCTGTCAGTTTTCATGACCTACATACGCGAGTCAAGGAGAGAGTTCCTTTAAACACTCCAACACCCTCCATCAAATGGCTACAGTATCAGTTTCAGCCGATAAACCCTCATGCAAATACGTCGAAATATTACAAAGGGAGAATGAACATCAAAATGATGGTCCACAAAAGACAGGTTTAAAATTATTTTTCATTTTTTCAGAAACGAGAGGGCAAGTAGGACTAATAAAAGTGAGTCATTTAGAGGCAGTGGTATCTTTAAAAAATTCAAATGTGGAAATGTTTCAAGTGATTTACAGTATTCATAATATTTCATACTTAGATCTTTGCAATATAATTTATGGTTTGAGCGCCCCTGACAAACCGAAGCGCGAGCACTGTGTCAATTGTTTTTTTTGAAATAGTTTAATTTTTAACAGGTTAGAGTGAATCACGTTGATGCACATTATTGTGCAGCTTCGTGGCGTTACCACCGGGAATATGCGATCAAGCACCGAGACATGGCTCTCCTCGTCAGTTTGGATGATAAGCACAAAATAAAATGTGGCGAGCCATCATACCCAGTAGCTGCCTTTGAGAGAGGCAAGAAGGTCATCGTCGGTGCTGGACAAGTGATGGCAGTAGGCGATCACGATTTCACAAAGTTTGGAATAATTCCATCTGTTTCTTTAGTAGTATGTATTTGTTATTCGGCAAGACTCGTTATTTTATAGTTCATTATTATTGCACTAAAAATGTGTCCAATATTTCAATCCAATTTTATTTCAATGTTGTCGAATTGTTGTTATATTCTTTCCATCCGTGTATCCTTCCTTTCCCTTGATCATCTGACTCAAAAAAAGTGCGTCTTTTTCTTGTAAATCCTCAAATCGTTGTGCATAACTTTTAACTTCAGATTAACATTCCTGATACGATCGAGGGAAGTTTTTATCGTGGACAAGTTCACATTGGATTCAAAGATTCAGTTATGGAAGCATATTCCGCTCTTCAGCATAGTGCAGAGTTGAAAAATGTGCTTAACAGAAACCATCGTAATAATTTTTAAACTTGTTTCATTTTCGTTTTCAGAAAGATTATATTTGAATTATTTTTGACAACGTATATTTTGCTTTAATTATGATTTATGTTTCTTGTGTTCCATATCCATATTTCTATCTCCTAAGAGTGTCTGGCTGTAAGAGTCTTAAAACTACCACTTAATTTTTTTCTCTTTTTAGCTCAACAGCCCTGTTTTGTTGATGTACAGTGATGGGGGACCGGATCATCGTTTGACATACAATTCAGTCAAGCTTGCACTAATTTCGCTTTTTATCGAATTAGATTTAGACATGCTCATCGCTCTTCGGACAGCCCCGAGCAATTCATGGGCAAACCCTGTTGAGCGCATTATGAGCATCGTAAACATCGGGCTACAAGGTGTGGGGGTAATGAGGACAAAGTGTGGGGAAGACTATGAGAAAGCTGTTGGTAAGAATGCTTTTGCTAATAATAGTTTGAATTGGGGATTATATGTTGTATGCCTTTCCTTTAAAAAGTCAAACTTAACAATACCTTAAGGGAAGAAATTCACATTAAAATTTTTGCTGTCATAGGTAAAGCCAATAGTGTCAAAGAACTAGGAGAGGTTGTCACGAAAGTAAATTTTAGCGATCAAATTCATCAAACGTTGATCGAACCAGTTTCGTTATTAAAATCACAAATGTCACGCCTCCAATTAAAAGAACAGTCTTTTAAGACTTTCAAACCAGCAACGCAGGAGGAAATTGATGAACTTTGGCAACACTGCCTAAAACTTGATGGTGAAATAATTTCTTATTTCTTAACTGGGTGGTATCATTTAAACCTGGGAGTATATATTTAAAAAACTTCCTTTTGCATGGTAAAAGTTACGAAAGAAATCGCTAAAAATATTATCATTTTTTCCAGAGCGATGATACTACAAAAAAGGGGATGAAAGATGTTGCTGGCTTTCACAAATTCGTAAAGAGCCACTGCAAAGCGACCCACTATTCATTTCAGATTAAAAAGTGCCAACAAGATGAATGTGACATCTGCAAGTAGGTCTTCTCATATTCCATTTCATACATAAAAATTATGGTGTATATAAAATCTATAACTGTTTGCAGAATTATCTCAATTCTTGATATGCATATCAAGATTTACATAAAACACTTTTCATGCGATTGATATAAACGCATGGAAAGTGTCATAAGAAGCCTTTCCATATTTAAAGATTTTTTTCAGACCATTCCGTGATGAAAGATGTACCACCTTGCCGTTCTTACCGGATCCAGAATTAAAGCCGGGTGAAGAGCATTACAAGCCATTCAATGAAATGTATGGCAAAGTGACTACTGACGTAAGTAACATACATCTTTCTATGACTATGTTCATATTGGTTTCGCGATCATTAAATGAGATCCAATTATAATATTACGTGTAGATTTTTGTTTATTTTCTGCAGCCCTGTTTATTATGTATTGCTCGTATTTCCAAAAAGTCAAATTATTATAGTTAACGTCTTTTCCTTGTAGAGCCGTCCATCATTGAAAGGCCGCCCGTCAAATCGAAAATTGGTTTTTCACCTTCTCAACAGCATGCTAAAAACACAGATATTATGTTACAATGTGATGATTGCGATAAATGGCGCCTGGTGTTTTCCAAGAAAAAACTGCCAAAGAAAACCAAAGATAGCTTGAACAAATTTCTCGACGAATTGTCCTACACTTGTTGTTTTATGTTTGGTAAGTTTCAAGCTATTCAATTTAAATTGGTGTAGTTTGCTATTGTCAGATATATAAGTATAAATGCCAATATAACGTTTCTGTGGTATCCCATGTTAGCTATGAAAACTAGTCTTTTCGAAGCAAAACAATATGGTGCATAATATAAAATGATTTCAAGTAGAGAAAATAGTGATTTTGACTTGTTGTCATTTTTAGATGATGTTCAGCTACCAAACGGTGTCAAGATCTTTGTTAAAGATCACGACTGCAATGATCCGATTGAACGGTTATACTACTTGTGTGGATATGTTCCAATTTGTATTTATTGTGGGTGGTATCTAAGAGACGCGGACGAAGAAGATGACTCGTTGCAACGATTGCGATGGAGAGCCAATCAAAAAACGTTAATTTGTATATTTTATTTGTCAACTTTTATCTGAAAAGAGAGATAAAATTAATTTGAGTACAGTATTAATAACAATTTTTAAGGACTAAAAAATCTTCTTCCCCCTTATTTCCAAAAAAACATTCCCAAGTCATTTTGTTTTCGCAAGTAATTTATGGTAACTCGTAATATAAAACTATTTTCGTATATTTTGACAAAAACGACTTTTAATCCAGTTTTCCACATGACCAATTTTGTAGAGCAATCGCAGGCTATGTTGAAAAGTTCGTAGCGAATTTTATGTTTCAACCAATTAAATCTCGTGTTTATGACGTAATAATGTTGCGACGCAACAACATTCGCTATGTGGGAAACAGAACACATCAGAAATCGAAAGCAGGTACATGCGCACTTCTTTTCCAACCTCGTTCCCAGGGCAATCGCCGCTTTTTTATGATTTTGATAGCGTGGACGAATATTCGAAGAGAAGGTCATCTCTGCGTACGTACCCACTTTCGTTTTTCGTTCTAAGTCTCGAAGCTAAAGAGATTGGTAGAAAAGTAACTCTGGAGCATGAACAAGACTAGGTATCTGTGTAGTTAACTTTAGTAAGAAGTATTCGTCATTTTGAAAGTGCATTGTAAAGTAATGAATAATGAATAATGAAAATTTACCGCACCTATTTTTCGCGAGATCGCGACGGTAAACCTAGGAGTTAATTCCATCCGCCTTACGATTGCTTCGTAACGAAATCCACTTAAAAAATAACTTGAGATAATCTCCTTCTCTGTTGCAAGTTTCAAAAGCGGAACCGAATCAGTTTGAACTTTTTTTCGAGTTCCACAATGGCGACAAAATGTGTCACTTATATCGAGACTTGTACCACAACGAGCACAGAAACACACTTCCTCTATCTTTGTTGTCTGTTTTCGCGCCAACAATCTCACGTAGCCGAGGGAAACTCCGGTTTTATTTTCTTCCTCCATAACATTAAAATTTTGACTTTGAATTTCATATTTTTGTTTCGTAATCAATTTTATGTCAATGTTCTTTTATTTTGATATTTTGATGATTTAATTTTTTTTCTTAATTTTCCATTTTGTTTTTTGATTTTGAATTTTATTTCTTTGTTCCCTGATTTTTATTACTTAATTGGTGAATTTTATTTCTCGATTTTATAGTTTATTTTTTAATTTAATTATCGGCCACCGTACTACTACTAGCTCCCTGCAACCACCTAAGTATTTTCCACTGCTACTACTAGTTCTTCCCATAGATATAAAGCGCGAAGCGCTAGATGCGTGACTCTCGGTCTTTTCTTACAGTTGAAGTGAGGCAAATATAAATCGGTAGCAGCCATCTTTAAGAGGGCAAAAAATGTAAACACTGGGTGCGTCTGTAAGGTTGTAGGAAGACTTTGTGAAATATTTTTGCTTTTTACTTGCAACAAATATGGTTTTTTAAGGCCCTAAATAGAATAGTTAAATAGAATAGTTTACGAAATAATTTATCGTGTATTGTATCGTAAACTATTCAAAAATTATTAAAAGAAGCAAAAAAATAGTTTAATTTAGCTTCGAATAAAATCAAATCATTTTGATTTTATTCCGAATAGTTTAGCAAAGTTCAAAGAATACCGACATTTAAATCATCGAACACGTGTTGCACAAAGGTTAATGCAACGGGTTTAGGACAAATTCACTCAAGAAAATAACAATTGTACATGAAGAAAAATGCGCGTGTTGACACTAACAGTAAAATTATGGAAGCTTTAAAAAAAGGTGAAGATATAGATCGTTTAATCTCAATTCTTGAAAAGTCATGCTCCATGTTCACGTTCTCTAAAATAATCTTTCACTTAACATTTTCTGTTTCGTTTTCCGGAATTTAAAAGATTCGCTATACACCATACATGAAGAAGCAGTACACGCTTTTGTTTGATAAGAACAATTTTATAAGAACACGAGCCTCAGATTTGTCCGAAAAATAAGAACAAAATAAGAACAACCTGAGGCTCAAATTAATGTTTTAAAAATTAAGAACAGCCTATGCCTGAATTTTGTTGTAAAATAAGAACGATTCATGATAGGAACAACTCATGACATGAATTCTCTCACTGGCAAATGCTTTAGAAGTTGTTGTTTTTTTTCACCTTGCATACTCATATCGGGTCATTAACGAACAGCAACAATGCTTTTAAACAGTTGCTTTTAAAAAGATTTATTTTAATTTTGCTGGAAGTTCCATAAATAAGAACAACATGAGGTCTAAATCTGAAACTTTCTTCTTAAAGCTAAGAACAAAATAAGAACAATTCAGGCTGAATAATGCTCAAAAAATAAGAACAGCCAGCCTCAGGTCAGATTTTACTGGTTCTTATAAAAAAAAGCGTGTATTTAAACAAACTAAAACTTCTTCAACTGCTTCTTCCATGATGAATGAATGAACCTTACACTTATAATCCATAACTCGTATTAGTTTATTGATTAGTTTATCAGTATATTTGAACATAAACTAAAATATCAGAATAATTTTCTGTTTCTATTTTAGGAATAGTTTAGCGAATAGTTTACCGTCTAACAGGGCCTTTATGTATAAAATTATTTTCTTGGTAAAATGTACAATGAAACAAAAGAAATATAACAGATAGCTAAGCTTTTACTAATAGATTCATAGATATTTTGCAGGTTTGAAGCTTCAAAATATGATGATAAGTTCATCATCAAAGAATAACAACAGCAAATAAAGTTCAGAAACATTATTAAAACTTTTTGGACAATATTCAACATTGATGAATATTTTTGATCTATTTTAACTTTAAAAGATCAGTCTGAGTTACAGAAAGAATTACAGTATGATGGGGATCTCAATTTGTATAAAAAATCAGAATTTTTACATCAAACCACTTGACCAAGTTATGTAAACTATATAGAACATTTTTCATGTTCATGAACAAACTGCATATTATGTATTGAACAGGTAAAGATCATAAAAAATTATTTGTTATTCCAGTATATAATGATGTTTAAATGCCTTTAAAAATCAAAAGTTTAGTTGATTGTTGTCTCAAACCTTGTTTACCACTGTGTATTTTATCTTTGTTGAATTGTTTCTCATAAGCATAAAGTCTGATTTTGATAAACATGGAAATGATTTCTTTTGTTAATTGTGTTGAATGAAGTTCTTGCAATTGTTCACTTTCCTTGTCATGTTCATCAAGTACTGGGAAAGGATCGGTAATTGATGAGTTGATAGAATTTATCAAAACATCTTTTTTCAATTTAGATGGTGTATCAATAACTGATTTAATACAACTCTCAGAAGCACTAACAATATGTAAAACAGCCAAAGATGGTTTAACTAAGCCACCACGATCTTTTGACACAACCAACGATAATGATGGAATCATGGTTTTTGCATAAAAATGATCATTTTCATGATATGTTTGACAATACTTCAAAGCATTACTGCATTCAACACATGATAACTTGACTAACATTCCTCGAACAATAAATCCTGCAATGTATCCCAAGATTGATTCTTTATAGAATGAAAATTGAATTGAATCAAAAGCAATCAATGGGAGATCATTAACTTCACTTTCAATTTCAGAAGTGGTCTGGATTGGTGAACAGCGCTTACTCCATTTGATGAAAAACACAGAACCAATCGACTGTGGCTCGAACATTACACAATTTGCATGCTTAGATCCAACAATGGTGTTTCTCAGAAGGATTCTCATCAAGCTAGACTGAAAATGGCGTACATTTGGATTGTTATTGAAGCCATTTTTTCCATGAATGCACGCAAATAATAATTCCAAATGGTCTTGGGACATTTTGTAAGTTAAAACATACTTCAATGGATTGACAGAACGATTTAGGAGATGGTCGCCCACATCACAGGTGCTTTTTGCATTGATAATTAAACCAAGGACAAATGTTTTGCGGCGATGTTTTAATAGTGGTACTCCATTTGAATCAGTCAAGCTAGCAAGATACTCAATTGATTTGTTAACGACCGACTTCCAGAGTTGTAAATCATGTTTGAACAGTGGCTTTTTGAATCCTTTACTGTAAGGAGATCTAGTGTTGAGCATGTCAAACAAACAATCAACCATGCGAATAAACTTTATGGTGCCACATGCATCTTGACATTCAGGATGACCACTCTCGCAAGAGCGTGATCATGCAAGAACGTGCAAGAGCATGCAAGAGCGTCAGCTACAGAGCTACTTAGCGTTTGGGCAGCTATTGAGACATTCATTTTGTGTCGATGGAATTGTATGTGACCTTTTGATAGTTTATTTGCAAACTTCAAACCTTCTTGTTCTTGTGTTTCATGTAAAATTTGAATATGCTTCCATTTTATTAAATTGTTGTCACAGTCCTTGAAAACTTAAACGTCAGCCAAAGCATTCCTAGCAAGTTTTAACATGTGACATGCATCCGGTGTAAAATGAAGTATGTTGCCATCAAAATCAAATTTTCCATCTAACTCAGCAAGGTTTGATCCTATTTTACACCCAAACTTTCGCATACATTCCAGGTTTGAATGGGTGCCATCACATGTTACGCAGTGGATTTTGATACCGTGGTCAAAAGAAAGCTGAAGGGCATTTCTCACTAGGGTGTTTAGGTTGACTGCATTGATCCCATTATCCAATACGTAACCGATTGGGCACTTCCAATGACCACATAAACCGACAAGCATGAAGACCGTAGCCTCTGTTGCAATTTCGTCTTCATTAAAACCAACAATATCCTCTCCAAAATTAATGAAGCCCTCATAGGTTCCTCTAAAATGTTCATAGACAAGGCCAGATTTAAGGTGAATTGCATCAAAGACTAGAACTCCATCTCTGTAATTTTTATCAGTAAGGGCTTTTTCTTTTAAATATTCAAAGATGTCCTTGAAAAAGCCAGGTTGGCAATTAACACTGTTTGTCCAATTACATATTGAAGAGTGTGCTGGCAGGGTAAATATACCTCGCAAAAACTCATAGGCCTTTGGAGAGTAAAAGTGAAGTGTTAGGGCGAATTTTTTTATTTCATCACTGTATCTTCTTCCCGTGGATTTTCTATCTTGATTTTTCAATTCCGGTTCAATTATTTCTTTTGTCAAACCAGAGAAGTTTTTTTCAATAATGGAACCACATTCAGCATTTAATAACTTTTTGTTTTTTAGTGTTTCAATAATACTGTTCAGGGATTTAATTTTTGTTTCTTTTCTTCTCAATTTTTGCTTCAGTGTTTTGATCTGTCGCCTTAATTTTTGTTTAGTGGGGGATGGAGTCTGCTTGATTTTTTTTTGTGGTGGAGGTAATGTTGGAAATGATAATTCTGACTGGTCGTTTTCATTTTTATTTTCAACAAGTCGTTTAATGGGGCTTTTCTTTCACATGGAAGTTTCCTTGGTTCTTTTTGGGGTCTTTTTAATCGGTCAGGGAAGTTAAATACTGAAGGAACAGCATCTGGTTTTAGATGAGGCTTTTCACAATTCTTATTTCCAAGATAGTCTGATGGAATGAAGTGTTCACTGCAGAGATATGAAAATTTGCTGGGCATAAATTTTTCCCTTCTTAGAGCAATAAGCCATAACTTGCAAATTTCTTTGGTATCGACGGGGAATTGATGAAAATTGAACGCACAACCTTTTTCATAGCGATTAGTGCATCCATATGCAGCACAAGATTTTACCATTTTGCACGTGAATTTCACTTTCGATTTCCCGCTAAATTTTTTTGCCCTCTTAAAGATGGCTGCCGAAATTGAAAAGAAAAATTGCCTCACCGCCCGAGGGGGAGTCACGCATCTAGCGCTTCGCGCTTTATATCTACGGTTCTTCCAACCTTATTAAAACGGCTATTTTTACAGCCACAAATGTTACATAAAATGTTATTTTTGGCTTAAATACTATTCAGCATACTTTTCAGCAAATGTTAAATCATAACAAGCACTTCTCCGCAGACAAAATCGCTTCAACTTTTGACCATACAGTCGACTCTCAATATCTCAAACTTTTTGGTATCTTGATTTTTTCCTCGGTCCCTTGGATACACTACCGAAATCCTCTCGATATATCGAACTTTTTTCCCGGTCCCCTGAGAGTTCGAGATATTGTGAGTCAACTGTATACACATAAAATTCATCTGAGGGAGGGCCGGCCCAATGTAATAGCTTTCGTTTTCAGCAAATGTTAAATCATAACAATCACTTTTCCGCAGATAATATCGCTATAACTTTGGAACAGGTCACTGCATATTCATACGAGGGAGGACTCAGGTGATACATATCGAAGGCCAATCATGTTGTTTGTTTATATTTTTACCCAATCAAGTAGTGCTATTGTATTAATAGTATTAATAGTAACTAATCAGAGTTCGGAAAAAGGGAAAGGAGAGCTACAGATGTGCAAGTACAATTTTTTCCCATACTGAATTCTTCTTGTGAAGTACTCGGGTAGTACAGCTCTTCTGTAAAAATACATAAGGTCAGGTAAGATTTTAGAAGACCAAAATGTTTTATTAAAAGTAATACTTTCCTCATGCAAAGGTTGTTTGTCTCCAAGCCATACTACAAAGTTAACATGATCCAGTTGTGAACAAAAAAGATGGGCTTGCACTTGAAAGTATTATTTAGAAGAGGCTGATAGTGCTGTTTTGCCGTCTTTATTTTTCAAAAAAAAATTTTGTCTTTTAGTGCCTCTTTCATGGTCATGTTGTGCTTCGAAATTGGACATTTGACTTCCATACCCCACTTTTGACCAGATACGAGATCCACAGCAATGCCATCTATTGATGCTCCCAAACACGGATGGTCCTTAGACAGAAGCAAACCAGCAGTATTAATTCGAGCATGTTTATTGTGACTATTAATCAATGTTTGGTATAACTGCAGCACATGATCTTCATATAAACTACCATGTCTGGTGGCACATGTACTAAAGGAACTATAAAACATTGACTGTAATTTGGATGATGGCTCTACTGTATTTCGACAAGCCATATAAATGTTAGATGCAATTATTTTATATTTTCTATGGAAATACGATTCGGCAGATGAACTTTGACCTCATGTCCTTTTCCCAATAGCACTTATTTTAGCTTGGTTACCATTTCGAAAACCACCTACACCAATACCAGCTGGACATGTGCAAACAGCTGCCACAACATCACCATTCAAAGAACATAGCTTAATGACCACTTTGTATAATTTATTTTTCATAGATGCTTTCATTTTAACATCGAAATAAACAAACTTTTCAGTGGAAGCAACTTCTATTTTTTTATAAACCCTTCTTTAAAAAACTGAAATGCCTTAAGCCTTGGGTATCTTTCAGTAGGATAAACTTGCATTTGATAGCTCTTAGAACTAGATAATCATACAATTGGATAACGGTAAATGGAGGTGTTTTCGTCAGGTCTTGACTCCATGGACTATTCATACATTCACCTTTAATAAAACCATAGGTATTAAGACTCTCCTCCTGAGAAATATTTGCTGCTTCGCTAATATCTTTAGTATACTGTCAGGATCATCTTTAAATCCTTAACGCGTAAGGCACCAAAATCTTTCAGAGAATTTCCTTTGATTCCTTCTGGTAACAGAGATTTGAATTGCTCCATTTGTATCTATGTAACCACCATGCGTTAGGAAATATGAAAACTTTCTCCACTTTCCCGCTATAAATTTAAATTTCATCTTAACTGACCTCGTTTCCATACAATGTTTTTGATTTCCCGCTACCACGGCTGATCATGATACTGGAAAAGATAGCGACAAAGGAGTCTGTGGAAATAGTGACTTGGGGTTAGCTATGGAATCAAACCTTCTTATGATTCCGGAATCTGAAAGTCTTGGTAACTCTGAGATCAAATGTCCATATTTCTTAGCAGGAGATGAGGCTCAAAACCTACTTGATGAAACCTACTATCACTTGTCACGTGCACAACGAATCATCGAAAATAGTTTCGGAATTCTTGCTGCTAGATGCAGAATTTTTAGACGGCCAATTTATCGCTACAGCTGAAGTTGTTGTCAACATTACTAAAGTTGCTGTAACTATCTTATGCATCTTATGCATGACAGAAAATTTGATCCTTCTAAAGATGGCAGATGTAAATTGTAAACAAGAAAATGAAAGTAAAAGTACACTTAGAAAACTGGACGTTAAGATGTTGTTCATCAGTTGATTTGTGAATACATCTACATTTAATTTCTGTTTTAAGAGATAATGTCATCTGAAATGGAAAGTCCAAACATTGCAAGTGTTAAATGCGATAGATGTCAAAGAATTTTCAAAAACAGCATGGGATTAAAACAACACTCCAAGACACCATCGCAGGCTTACACACAAACAATGAGATTTATGTGGATAATGGTGAAGCAGACAACTTTAAAACATCCATAAATGATGCGTACGATGAAATTGTTTATTGGCGTCAGAACTTATTCGATTTACCAAAATGTTCATCTGGTAAAGACTTTATAAGGGAAATGACAAAACTGATAAACGAATGGAATTCCAAGTCACCAGATCGAGATATCTGCTTTAAGGCTTTGATGGCGATGCCTTCACTTCTTTAAAAATCATCAAAAAAATGTAAATCTCAGGAGAATAAGCAACACCTGGAAAGAAGATTGAAACTATGAAAAGATAAGAGAGTTACCAAGGTTTTGAGTGAGGGCTCAGAAATTCAGAAGAGATTGAACTCTTCCTTAATCGAATTAAACAAAAGAAACAATGTAGCCAAACGATTTGCGCATTTGATGATGCAAGGCAAAGTAAATCCTGCTATTAGACTGCTAGATCAAGAAGGTTGTTCAGCCAGAGTTTTAACTCTAACCGACAATACTATTCAATGTCTTCTTCATAAACATCCCGACGCTGAACCGAAACACAAACATTTTCTGCTAAATGGATCAATTAGAAAGACGAACCCGATAATCTACCACAACATCAACGCTGATCTAATAAAGAAATGTGCTTTTAAAACAAAAGGTGTTGCCGGTCCATCTGGCCATGACGCAGATTGTTGGAGGAGATTAGCTGCAAGTAATATTTTCAGGGTTGCCACAGACGACCTCTGCCATGCAATTTCTCTAATGACCAGACAATTATGTAGCGAATATCTCACTGATCCTAGTTTTTGCCCAGAGACACGAGCGATCGTACGTGCAAATGCAGGCACACATGCAAAATGATTGACATTAGCAAAATTTTGCTCGTGTAGAATGGTTGTTTCAAACACACATCGCACGTGTAGAATGTTACTTCCGATTTGGAATAATGACTAACGATTCGTGAGTGGATGGATTTAAATTTTATATACGAATCATAATGTCTGTAATAATCTTGTACAAACGTTAAAAACTCGCAAAAGATTAATTCTTCAATTCTTTTTTCATGTAAAACATCAACTTCAAGTTTAAAACTAGCTTCTTGTAAAATTATTTTGCGTCACAAAGAAACTAATAACAAGCTATACTATTGTACAAAAGCTTGTGAGTTTTAGTTGAAGTATACTTATTTTTATTAATAAAAGTTTCTTTCCAATAATAGGGTTCAAATATACTATTAATATATATATATTAATATTATTATTATATATATTAATATACGTTTCAAATGAACCTGAGCAGAGTTTATAAATGCTTGGTAAATTTGAAGATTGTAAGATATTTCATACAGTCTTTTTGTGCTGTGTCAAGCTTAAAAAGTACTTTCTCATAATATAAAAATGGAAGAAGAAAAACGAAGATGAAAAAAAAACGAGCTTTTCATAGAAAAGAGCAAAACAGCTCAATTTTTTGTGAGACAAACTTCAATCTTTGATCGTTTAAAAGGCGACATAATTTTTGAAAAAAGTAAAATAGATGGCAAGACTTAATCCTTTAAAGTCACTTAGTTGGCATATTTTAACACATTCAATCTGTTATGGTTTCATTAATTTTCTGGGGGTATGCAATGATCTTTCCACTAAACGGCTCTATTCAACACAGAATAATTACACAATTAAACTTCCCGGGCATAAGTCATAAATTTTTATATTAACCCCAAAGGGATATTTTTACAATACACCGTATTGAGACAATGAATGCAATAACATACAAAGTTAAATACTCATGTAGTCATTATCTATATATACTAATTTGCGTTGTGTGTCACACTTTTATTTTAGAGAGTGACATATTTGTTTTTTTTTCACCTTCTTATTTTTTCCCTTTTTGTCGTAAAACCACGTAGAAGCGAGAACACTTTTTTTGATTTTCCGCGATTAGTATATGCTCCTCCGTTTTGTTATTTTTGGTTTGCGCAGTGGAAATTTGGAAGAGTGCGAGCAATGCAATTTGAAATTTGTCAACGATCATTTTGTGAGCAAGAAACTTCGCGAAGAAGACGTGTTTCTTTTTGTATACGAATATTTTAATTCAAATTTGATTGTTTTAGGCAGTTTCTGCGAAAAAACGTATCGTGAAGTGTGGAAGCAAATCAACGAAAGAAACACAGGTTTGTATGCACGAAGGTATTGTTATTATTATAAAACGTTTTATTATCGTGTTTATTGCTTAACTTTTACTCTTATTAATAAAAGAACACGGGTAGCACGTGTAAGTGAGTTAGTTGTTTGTTTACAATGAAAAATCATATTTAGATATACAGAAGAAGTGCAGTGAAGTTTTTAAAAATTAACTGCAGAAAGATCGAACGAACAAAAGGTATTATTATAAAACTTTTATTTTTGATTAATAAAAGAACAAGTTAGGTATATGTATTTGTATTGAAATGTATTAGAATGTTTGTTTATGTTTTAGTTATCAAATATCGCTATACAGAAGAAAGTGTAGTGAAGAAATGCAGAACAAAATGATGTTTATTTACACAGTAAGGAATGGTTTTAATTTAGTTTTGACAGATTAAATACT
Organism: Turritopsis dohrnii; assembly: GCA_027922465.2. Classification (NCBI taxonomy): domain Eukaryota; kingdom Metazoa; phylum Cnidaria; class Hydrozoa; order Anthoathecata; family Oceaniidae; genus Turritopsis; species Turritopsis dohrnii. Next base: position 401,013 of record BQMF02000127.1, on the reverse strand, counting down.
ATAGCTTTGAATAGATATCTTATTATATGAGTTGTTTCGTTTAGAAATAATGTAATAAGATTCGTTAACCGAAAAAAAGTAGGAAAAAGTCTTTTTAACAAGACAAACCTTTCCTAAGTTAATATGGTTGATCTGGAGTTCCCTGAGGACACTCGAATTTTCATAGGTGAGAACCTTAATGCGTATTTTCGTGAACTGGGTTATCTCTGCAGAGAACTAAAGAGAGGGGGTTTCATCAACAAATTCAAGTTTCAAAATGAGGGGTTTTTCATCAAAATCAAATCGAACAGTGAAACCCAAGAGAAAATTGTACATAAGGATGAATTGTACGATCTTTTTTATGACTTTTTCTTTCCCGAGGAGGTTGAGAATTATGACGTATTAACATAGTTTATCTTCTGGCGCCTTGTGTAAGTTCACTTTTTTGTTGTTGCTGTAATTTTTCTATCTCTCTTACTCAAGTTCGCAAATCTCTCTCACATTAATTCTGGCGCTCTATGTTTCAAGTCATAATGGCGTCGTTACTACAATATACCTACGCTCAAAGTCAGTCGACATCTATTCGGGTAGGCACTCGATGCAAAACCTCATTCCGACGGTCGAATTTTGACTTCGAGTTTTATCGGTTCGTATTTAATGTTGTTTGTGTCTGGGTCGTTAGGATTCCAACAAGAGCAAAACAGTTCAACTACATGCATTATCTCCTTACATCGATTTACTCTTTTGCAATGTAGTTCTGGAAATCGTGTCAACTTGTTTTCTTAAGCATTGCAGCAGATGCTTTCTCATCATGGATGAATCGTAGCAGATATTTCTTGGATCCTCCTGATAAGCTATGCCAGTGGGAAAGGCTACTGCAAAAACGCCACAATCATAACAATTCTTTTGCTGTTGCACACTCACATTGGTTAAGACTAATTCTTGCTCTTCACAGAATAAATAAGCAGAAATTGGACGGATGACATCGAAATATAATTTATTACGAGCTATTTAGACCCCTCGTTTATTTATTTTCACCGATAGACATGTGTGTAACTGATGTTTTTGTGTTTACTAGTAATTCAGTTTCTTATACTTTTCTTAACACTCATTTTCTTGTACTGAAGTTATGTATTACAGTAACAAAGACTTTTCATGTGATACTTGTTTTATCGTTTAGAAAAAGAGAAAAGAAAAAAATAGGTTCTTGTATATAACTGTTACTAGTAGTAATCTTCAGGTTTTTTAAAACTGAAACTCCCGTTTATTTGGCACACGAGAGTAATGCTGGTAATGATAATGTCATCATTTATTTCAGCTTCATTTTCATTTTCTTCCAATTCAATCGAAAGGTTCTGTGGGGGAAAGTTGTTAGGGAGTGACATTGGGACGTCATATGTTGCATCATCAATACCCACTATCTCTTCTGCAATTTTCTCTTCTTTTGAAATCTTTGAGTCAATTTTTATATTTTCGGCCAGTCTTCTCTTTTCAGCACCTGCACCAGCCCTTCCTGATAATGCTGACTTCAACTTTTTTCACTTGGGCAATAATTCCGTTAGCTTTGGATTTTCTTTTTCTACAGAACGCCTTTTGATTTGGTGTTTTCTGTCACAATCCCCTCGTCATTCTGTACATGCTCAGACAGCTTGTTTAAAGCCTGAAGTAGCCCTTCCTCTTAATCATTTAAAGCGTCCATGTCATGTACGAGATACGTCATGGATTTGATTTGATTTAAAAGCTTCCTGCACGCGGAAGCTTGCGTTCTTTTGGGGTATGTTTTTGTGAGAATGGTAGCCATGACAAACGGAACGGCAGTAAATTCTATTTGTTTGTTTTCATTGTTACGATCTTCAAATAAGACTTTGTGTGATTTGATTTCGAAGTCTACAAACAATAACCAACATTTCTTTCATTTTTTGAAGTGGTAATTTTTCATTTAATTTATTTCCTGAGAAGTTAGTTACAGTATCTGTTTCAGTGTGTCCATGCAAAAAACATTACTGCACACACGCTTGTGTTCAATCAGTTGAACTTTATAAATGGAAAATATGGACGATTATTCAATGGTTATGCTATTTAAGTTAACTTTACCTTGTTTGCAAAACTCTTTGTCTGTTTTGTAAATGCTGCATCTGGTATTGTGTTCAATTCATATTTGTGAATTGCTTCTGATGCATTCAGAAATGTTGAGTAACGAACTATGGAAAAACACCCTTTTCTTTTCACTAACATTTGTTTTGACAGCGTGAAATTCGAATAAAAGTTATTTTACCTTGAAATGAATTTGAACCATTTTCCACTGAATTGCAACCAGGGTTGTCAACTTCGATGTTATCATTCGTATTAAAAAAAGCACGTGGCATCATTTGACGTCAGTTTTTTATGATAACGGGGAATCATTGCATTGCATCCCCAATCGAACGCGACAATATTGGGGAAATATCTCAAGAACCAATAGGGATAACTGAGGATTTTTGGGGTCAGCGATACGGGTGATGGGGTGACGCATCATTTGGGCCTAAATTTTATTTGGTACTGCGGATATGACGTCGTCGAAATCTTTGATCAGCGATATTTCTCTAACTGTTGGTCGTAGTGAAACGATCCCATACAGTTTTTTGATCAGTTTTTCGAGCTCTACAACTTGGTTATATTTTCCGTTTCCAATTCCTAAATTGAAATTTTCATCACGAGGATTGTTCACAGGAAAGGCAATTTTAACCCATCCTTTTCGAAGTTAAGTTCGGTAAAAAGTTTTTACTCGGGATACTAGTTAATATATAGATAGCGGGTGTGTGTCACACTTTTATTTTAGAGAGTGATAAATTTTGTTGAATTTTAAGGTCAAAATCTTCTTAATCGTGGTCATATTTTTCGTTAGGCCATGGGTTTTTTTCCATAATTATATAGTAGCACTAGCCGCCAAGGCGGCGTCGCTCGCCGCCCATGTGCACCTGCTCTGTGTCACCCCGGAGACCCCAATAAACCTTATATTTCCTGAAAAACGGTTTGTACAACTTGTGTTCAGACAGAGGCAGATTCGAAATCAAATATCAGTTTAAACAATGGTTCCAAAAAAACCCAAATTTCATGATGTGTTACTTATTTATTTTTCAAAACAATCGTTTATCAGTAAAACAATACACTCAAAATGTAGGAAGAAAAAACTTCAACTTTTTATTAGTTTTTGTTTTAAAAAACGCTCTAACATGGGTGCTATCAAACAGGGGGAAAATGTTTTCTCTTCTTAAAAAGTTCGCACGGAGGAGAGAAAAAAGGCACGTGCTAAATGAATAAATAGAATAAAAAAACGTTCGATCAGAACACTTAACAATTAAAAGAAGAAATTAATTTATTAGAAGAAAAGCAAAAAAAAAAAACATTTTGTTTTGATATGATACTCTTATTTTACCTATCGGTTTTTAAACATTTTGATTGCTCAAAAAAAAGTTCACCCGTTTCAGACAGTCAGGCAAGAGTTAGTGGCAAACCGAACATGCTGCCACGTTCTGCCACTGCTGCTTTTTGTCCAAAATATTTAATCAGTTAGTGACTTTGTATTTAGTTGATGTACTGTTTTCAAAGCCAAGTCAATGTGGAATATATAACTAACAATGATGATAAAAACAAAACGTTATTCCTATTAGTTCATCAGCCAAAAAAAGTCACGTTCGATTGGGGTTGCAATGTATTTGCTTCGAACTCACGTCGCACACAAAAAAAGAAATAATTTCGCTCACAACTCAATCTACCATTTTGCGTGACTTTCAAACAAACAAACAAACAGAGAATCGGCTATTAATATATAGAAGTGCTGTGACTTCAGTTTTATAATCTATCACGGGGAATCATTGCATTGCATCCTTAATCGAACGTCATGTTTTGCGGAAATATCTCGAGAACAGTTAGGGAAAACTGACGTTTTTTAGGGTCCGAGATACGGGTGATAGGGTGACGCAAAATTTGGGCCTAAATTGTTTTTGGTATTGCAGCTATGACGTCATCAAAATCTTTAACCGACGACATCTCTGTAATGGTTGGTCGTAGCGAAACGATCCCATACACTTTTTTGATCAGTTTTTCGAGCTCTACAACATAGATACACTTTTGAGCTGCGATTCTATGATTTATTTTTTCGTCACGGGGTATGTACACGGGAATGGTGGATTTGACCTATTGTTTTCGAAGTTAAGTTTGGTAAAAATGTTTACCCGGGTTACTAGTTTATGTATAATTTACAAACATGAAATTTATTTTGCATAAAAGTTCTTCATATATTTGTTATCTGTAATTTAAAAGTCTAGAAATTCAGCCAACACGAAGCTTCGATAGGCCACCATATTGATTTCCCGATTAAAATCAAAATTCATAATGGCCGGCAGTTTGACGAAAACATTGAGAAATGAAAGTAAACACAGCAGAAAAATGTTCTCAGAGATCTAAGATCGCCATATTATGTTACTTTATCCTTCAACAACCCCTGTCGATAATTTTGTTTGCAGCAAACAATGCGTACAAATAAAAAAAGTATTAAAAGAAAGTGAAAATAAAATTACTTGAAGCAGAACTGATAACAAAACTAATAACAACGAAGCTAATAACAACTATAAAATAGATAATGAAAAAGTGTAAGTTTTCAATTCAAACCTCTTACAAATTAAAAGATAAATCGACTACTGATTTAAATTCTTTGAGAAAGTTTTCACAAGGAATCTACGATGACATCATCGATGTGGAGAACATAAACAAATTTTCAAAAATTCTGTTTGCCTATAAAATATTGGTTTCAGCATTGACTCTGAATATTTCCAGGACTAGCATTAATAGCAGCATTTTAATAAGCTGAAGCTTTGTATCCTGTTAAAATATTTTATATAATAATAATAATAACCAGTCAAGGTATCAACCTGTTTACTAGTGTCCAGGCCATTTGTTCCTAGTCCCTTGCAAGCACATGCTACAGATCAAAATGGCATCTACACTGACCAGGCTTGGTTCAAGAGTTTGCTTTGTTAATGTACTACGTGATAACTGTAAATCACATAGATATTCTTAAGACATTTCTTGCCATAACTTTACTCTACAACCCAACCCAGGTTAAAACGCTTCATATAATCAGTACCTAAGTGATTATTTTGATCTACAATCATTCTTCATTCGAAAGTAAATGTAAAGAGCACCCAAATCGGGTAGTCGAAACCACTTCAGAGAGGAAACTGGATTTTTTGACTGGATAAGCGTTCCAGGCAAATACCCTACACGGTCATTATCCCGCATTTTACAAGCTTCCATTATATTCCGATCGGATCTACTATAGGAATGGCCTGGGTATGAATTTGACTAATAGTCTGTACTTTATTGATCATGAACTTTCTTTTTTCAGTTAGTGCTCAAAACTGAAGATAAAAATTGAAAATACAGTTGTTATTTTAATTTTCAAAATCTGAAACCTACCAAAAATGGATTTTTTTTTAAATATGTGTCAATTTATGTAAATGTTTCTTTCATTTCCAGAAACATTTAAAGGAAATTCAAAAAATGAAGGGACTTTCCATATATATATAATGAGATATTTTAATATTTTTATGTGAACATTGATATGGCCGTTTTATACACCCATCTGCATAGATTTATTTAGTTGTTGCCTCCTATATTATAAAATTTGTAAGGATTTTATTACTCCTTAAAGGCCTACTGGAAGCTTAAAGAAATAGTGCCTTTATATTATATTTGTGAAAAAATTCAAAGTAAATGTTCAATATAAAATAGAATTGTGCATAGAGTGTCCATGTGGCTTGGTTTGCCGAGACCTCACTGTTTCTAATGAGAAATGAGAAATTTTCAGCCTGATTTTTGGAGTCGTCATTCTGTGATCGACAAAAACGAAAATGACATCCCTTTAGTATATAAATACTAAGTTAAGTAAGTAACAGAGAGTTTTTAGTACTTGGCTTCCATCCGTAATGGTTGGTTCTTCCGCCCGCCGACTCACAACTATTAGTTGACTTACCGCCAGAGATACGTATAGCATTGCTCTAACTTGCCCGAAGGCCAGTGTGCAATCAGTCGATGGCTCCTAATGGGCTGATACGCTGCCTTTAAAGGGCATTTGAGTGATGTATTGAGATACGACATGACTGGGTTGCACTCAAAGGTACTAACCACTACACCATCGCTGCACTAAATAATGGTTAGCAGGGTTGATGTCAAAATTTATCAAATGTTTTTCAATCATGCACAAGAATCTTTCAAAATTTCATCAAAATTCTCACATAATGTACAGTTTTTCAACGTTTCAATGAACTATTAATACACTTTCACTGGGAATTCTTTCTCCTAACATTTATCGCAAGCAACCTTCTGACGTCACAATCGGATTTCATCCGATTGAGTTTGTAAATAAAAATGCGTCCTCAACGAACATCATGAGGTGAATACACGAGTTAACTTAGTCGATTTTTTTCATAAACAGTGCGATTTATCAAAAAAAACTTTTAATTTGTTATATAGTTATACATTCTGAATGGTTTGAGAAAACTTTTTTTTTCATGGGAGGTAAGCTTTAATTACTCACAAAGATTCTCCTCCAATGCCGGTTTTATATTTTTCGGACACTACGTTGTTCAACAGATAAATCTTTACAATCAAATGAATATCGCCACATCCAAAGTTAGTGAAACCTTAAATGCTGGACAGTTGCAAAATAACTATAAAGAGACAATTCATTCTTTCATTTCAGAAGACAATGGTTTCACATTCATGAAATCTGTCAAAGGCACCCCTGCATACTGGAAGAACTTCTTATATGATGTATTAGCAATGGTTAAACAGCTAGGTCTACCTACATTTTTTGTCACTTTATCATGTGCTGATTTGAAATGGGCTGAATTGATATCAATTATTGATAAACTAAATTGTTTTGTTACACACGGGGAATTGAACTACTTTGAAAAATGCAAAAGATTAACCCTCTGAGTACCATAAGGTCCCTGAAAAATATTTGTTGATTTTTTTTTTATTTATTTACTAGTTTTCCTTAAAAAATGAGTTCTACATTTTAATTTTTTTGATATATTTTTTCGATTTCTTGGAAACTTCCGGGACACTGGTGTCCCTCTGGTACTGAATGGTAATAAATCATTGTCAAACTAAGATTTTTTAAGTGTTTATGAAAAGTATTTAAGTGACTCATTTGTATTTATTTTCACATACTTTGGGTCATAAATGGTAGATCTTATGATATTTGGTATATCTACAATATTTTCCATAATCATGCCGAAAATGAGCAATGCCCTATTTTATAAGCTTTTAAAGGAAAAAGAGTATTTTCAAGAAATTTTGTTCCTCAATAACACTAATACAATGATTGTTATACATATATGGGCTAAAAATGAAAATATATTACTAACAAGGTAACTTTTTAGTTCATATCAGCATGCTCAAAGTGAGTAATAAATGTCTAAAACGTTTATCAGAGTCATAAGTCATTGTTTATTATGATGTAAATAAAAGCAATTTCTATCTACTTATACTAATCCGCAATCGTGCATACCACTTTTAATTTAGAGAGTGTTTTGTTTTTGTTTTTTTAATGGTCAAAATCTTCTTAATCGTGGTCATATAGCGGCAGTCCGGCCAGTGAAGAAACTCTTCCACTGCAATCCAACAATCATTTGTTTTGACACGTGATCGTCTTTTCGCCGTTTTCATTGGTTGCCGAAATCGGAAAAACTATAGCGACAATGTTCGTTGATAAGAAATCCATTTTCATTAATCGTTTGACGAACGAACAGGTCTGTACGAAGGTATTATTATAAAACGTTTACTGTTTAACTTTTTGCTTTTGTTTTGTTGTTTTTCTATTTTAGATTAATAAAAGAACGTAAGTAAATGTATTGACGTATTATTTATGTATGTATTATGTAAAATCATACTGAAATGTTTTTTATGTGGAAAACGAAAACGAACAACAAATAACGAGTATACATCCAGCACATGTTTCAACGTTTTACTTTGTTTTAGTTATCAGATGTGGCTATATAGAAGAAAGTGCAGTGAAGGAATGCAGAAAAAAATCAATTTTCATTAATCGTTTGACGAACGAACAACAGGTCTGTACGTGAAGGTATTATTATAAAACGTTTATTGCTTAACTTTTACTGCTATTATTCTATTTTAGATTAATAAAAGAACAGGTAAGTTATGTATTTAAATGTTTGTTTACGTTTTAGTTATGGCTATACAGAAGAAAGTGGAGTGCAGTGAAGAAATCCAGAAAAAAATGATGTTCCTTTACACAGTAACGAATGGTTTTCATTTTAATTTAGTTTTGAAAGATTAATTAATTGAGTTTTGAAAAGATATATGAGTCAAAGTAATTCTATGATTTAGTATAATATCTTCGCTGGATGAAAACTGGATGCTGGATGAAAAGGAACGCGGAACGAACGAAATTTGTTTTGGTAACGCGCGCTGTAATTTATTTATTTATAAATCAATCAAAAATAGTTCTCATGGATGTGGAAATGGGGGGAACGTCAACGATGTCTGCCTTTTATTAGATTTTCCTGTACAATTTAAGATACTTGGTACTTTGTCTATCTACCTGTCTTCCAGCCAACTTTATGTCTTTTGTTTTTGTTTGCTTCAATATGGTTGCAATGAATGTGATTATTTTAGCTGTTCTTCAACTGAATTATTTTCTTTTATTAGGTCAGAAAAGAAAAAGTGTATATAACCATTAAAGAAATGAAGCACATGGTTAAATTATGAATTATGTCCTACAAAAAAGAAGGATTATTGGATGGATTTTTTTTCAGTCTTCATTTTATCAAATTTATGCATTATTTTGTGTTATGGTATATGATTGTTTACGTACTATGCCTGGGTGTATAGTTTGGCATTATGTTTTTATTTGTTACTTTTTATCTTCTGGGTAAATTTGTGTTTTTAGGATTAATGCGCACTTGAATTTCCTTTTTGTTTTTTGTTTCTTTTTGCTTTTTTTTTATTTTCGGTATTGCAATTGAAATATTATTCTTTTAGGCAATAATAAAAAAACATAAAGAAAGAAAACTCATGGTTTTAATCATGATGTTGATGGTTTGGGGAAGAACAGACTATATATCATTTCAAAATTCATTAATGATTGCAGTCCAGTAGTAACTTTGGAACAAAAGCAAAAGTTGGAAGGTATCAATTTATTTTGAATTAACATTTTTGTAATGTTATTCAATGTTTGGTTTTGTATGTCTGGGTAAACAGTTCTGTGTTATATATTGTCATTTTTTACATTAAAGTTACTTCTCTTCTGCGTATATGTATATTCTGAGACGTATTGCTGTTTGTTTCTGTTTTAATTCTTCTGAATGTTAGAAATGAATTAAAAAATTAAAAAATCTTTTACACAAGTTAAATTCTGCGACACAACGCAAGCTGAACATGGGTGGCGAGCGACGCCGCCCTGGCGGCTAGTTATCTTAATAATCCGCGATTGTGCATACCACTTTTATTTTAGAGAGTGATTATTTAGTTTTAATTTACGGTCATCGTCCTCTTATGTGCGCGTAAAACCACGTAGATGCGAGAGACACTTTTTTCACGATTATTCCAAAAGCATGTGGCATCATTTGACGTCAGTTTTTTTATGATCACGGGGAATCATTGCATTGCATCCCCAATTGAACGCGACGTTTTTGGGGAAATATCTCTAGAACCAATAGGGATAACTGACGTTTTTTAGGGTCGGTGAAACGGGTAATGGAGTGACGCAACATTTGGTCCTAAATTTTATTTGTTACTGGGGATATGACGTCATCACAATCTTTGACCGATGATATCTCTGCAACGGTTGGTCGTAGCGAAACAATCCCATACATTTTTTGCTCAGTTTTTCAAGCTCTACAACATGGGTACACTTTTGAGTTGCGATTCCATGATTTATTTTTTCGTCACGGGGTACATACACGGGAATGGTGGATTTGACCTAATGTTTTTGAAGCTAAGTTCGGTAAAAAGTTTTTACCCGGGATACTAGTCCTTTTGTAAACATAAAGGTAAATTGCATGAGCCACAACGAACAAATGTGCTGTTCTCAATCTTTTTGGACGAACAGACGGCAAAGCGAGCGCGGGTTGCTGGAAATTCAGGTAAGTGATCGCAAACCTCCAAACTCCCCCCTTTTGATCTTTTGGATGGCCGTGATGTTGGTACGGCTCTTTTTCTGTTGGAAAATTTTTTGCAATGAAGTTGCGAGCAAGACTAAAGCCTAGAACCCACTGTGCAATTTTTTAATGCGCGTGCAATGCAACGCGTTGCATTGCATGCAAATCATAAAATTGCACAATGGGGCATGTTTTTATTTTCATGCAATGCAACAAAAAAAGTTGAAAAATCATTGCATGCAACATGAAAGAATATCAAATCAATTTGATATTTTTTCACGTTGCGCGCAATGATTTTTTAATCTGTTAGCATCGCAACATGTTCTTTGTCATGATTGCGTAGTGGGTCATAGTTTGCAGCTCATTACCAACAATGTTTGTTTAATCTAGAACGCAAAAACAATATAAAAATGCTTTCATCAGTTTTATTATCAGTTATTTTAAGATGGCGGATGATAACAACAAGTTATCAGATGAAGAAAAAATTCAACTTCTTAGCTTTTATAAAGAAAATACTGTGCTATGGAATTCGGAAAACCCATGTTATCACAATAAAGTACAACGAAATTCAACGAAAAACAAGTTAGTACAGTTGTTTGAAGGAAAATATTCATCAGAAGTGTTGGATAAAACATTTCACTCATTAAGAACCAGTTATGCTAGAGAAGTAAGGAAAGAACCACATGGAATTATTCCAAAGAAGAAGTGGAGGTTTGTGGATGAAATGCAGTTTTTAAAAGAACAATTAAGTAATAATAATAACAATAGTAGTAAGAAGAAAGCTGTGAAACTGGACGAAAGTGAAAGTGAAATGTTAATTGATTTTTATAAAAGTAACCCTTGTTTGTGGAACCACAACTTGACTGAGTATAGAGGTCGAAATCTACGAGATGTTTTAATGCAAAAACTTTGCAGGGAAGTTTTTGATGATAAATTTAACCAAGAAGAGCTTAAACGTTTTTGGCATAATCTGGTAACTACGTACAAAAGAGAAAAGCAAAGAGAAGAGGCATCTGCATGCAGTGGTTCCGGTTTAGGTGCTCTGTATACATCAAATTGGGAATATTTTACCATGATGACCTTTATCGATGTTACAACTAATACCGATGAGTCTATAGCTACATTAGATGATGAAAACGAAGCAGCATTCCAACAGCCTCCCCAAAAGAGAAACAGAAATTCATTAAATGAAGAGCAAGCTGCAAAAGCAGAACTATGGAGAGCTTTGGCAGCTAAAATAGGCTCTTCACCATCAACATCTGAAGCCCTTCAACCTTCAAGCCTTCAATCAAAGTCCATTTCTGATATGACCAGTGAAGAAAAACGTCTTGAAAGAGCAAATATTTTCGGGAAAACTGCAGTAGACAGCCTAATGCAGTGTGAACCCCATCATTGGCCAATGTTGAAAAAAAGGATCATGGATCTTTTCTATGAGTATGAAAATTTTAGAGCACAATCTCTGCTCCCAAACATAAATCAAAGCATGCAAAATCCTTATTATAACCACCAGCATTACAACTTTTCACCTGGTTCAATAAGCTCTAATCATTCAAACGATTCATTTTAGTAAAAACCAAGAGAAAAAATAAACAACTTTGTTACATTTTCATATGTTTTGTTATCTTTTGTTATACAATATGTACACTTCTTAATACATTATAATTTGTATTTTTGGAAGTATATTGTAATTTTATGTTCCTTTTAAGCGTTCATATTACATATTTTTCATTTTGTCAATAATTGGATTTAATATTGACGTTTGCACACTTCCATTGACCCTTCATTCATGAAATAGTTTTTAAATTCTTCTCTTACTGCAATTGCTTGTTTACTAGGATTATTACTTCGGGTTTTAGACAAAGGATTCCATGTTTCAGGATAGTCATCCTGTCTCCAGGAGCCTTGTATGATTTCACCGGTCTGAATATCTTCATAATCAGCAAGGCTTATAGGAATATATACCTTTCCACTAGAACTTTCACTTCGAAGCCAATTGTGAAGAGCTATTGTTGCTAAAGTGATGGCTTTGACTTTTTCTGGCTGTAACGCAAATGGTCGTCTAAAAACACGCCATCTATTAGCCAAAATACCAAACCCATTCTCAGATATTCTTCTCATACGTGAAAGACGGTAGTTAAAAATCCTTTTTTCTTTTGTTAGGCCTGTATTAGGGTAGGGCTTCATCATATACCTTGTAAGAGGAAACCCATCATCTCCCCTACATAGAAATGGCGTATCAACTGATCTTCCCGGTAATGGGGTTGGATTCAGAATATTCAGAGTATTTCCAAAGCTTTTTTCAATGAACACTGTGCCCAGATGCCACCATCGGAATTTCGGCCATTACCACCAACGTCTGCATATAAGAACTCGTACTCCGGCCCGATCATCGCCATTAGAATGATGCTGTCAGTCCCTTTATAGTTCCTGTAGTGTGAGCCAGATTTCCAAGGCTGTTGCATTACTATGTATTTACCGTCAACTCCGCCTAGACCATTTGGAAAATTCCAACGAAGTTCAAACTTACGGGATATTTCCAACCATTCATCAGTAGAACTAGGGCTGTGTAAAAATTCAGGACCAAATTTTTCTATTATAGCCACAGTTACTTTACTTATTATTCTAGCTACCGTTGTTCTGCCAAGTCTAAACTGAAACCCGAAGGAGCGGAACGTTTCACCGCCAGCTAAATAGCGTAAAGCTAAGCAGCACATTTCGTTCACGGGAAAGGCAATTTTGACCCATCCTTTTCGAAGTTAAGTTGGGTAAAAAGTTTTTACCCGGGATACTATTCAACCCCATGAAATAGAATCGTACACATTCTGACAGTAAGACATCAGAGGACCCATAAATTCCTAAGTCAACGATATCTTGATATAAAGGCTCATGGTATCAATACTGAAGTGATTTTCCCTCATTCGACACACTCACACTGCACTTTGCTTCACAACAAGATTAGAAAGAGGATGAAAGTTATGTGTTTGGATTAGATTGACTGAGATTTTATGAAATAAAATTAACTGCCATTTGCGCTGTACATGTTTTTTTTTATAAGCATAACACTTATAAGCATATACAGGCTCAGATTTGCGAATTTTTAAAGCATAATACAAGCATATAGCAAGCCTGAAATATTTTACTAAAGTAGTCTAAATATGCGGTCGTTCTTTTGATTTCGCCAAAAAGAATACACTCCATTGCTTGAATGTCTGAAAGAAGACATTCCACTGCTAACACATTTTCCCGAGCTTTCGAATCGCATGTTAAAAAATTTTTTACCTTACGTATTCATCATGTTGTGTTTCGAAAGAGTTTAAAGTTTCCGATTTTCAATAAAATCTCACCTCTGCACTGTTTCCCAAACCTCAGGTCAGAAAATTTAAGCATATCATAAGCATTAAGGTCTTAAGCATATATGAGCCTGACCAAGCGGAAGATACTTGCTTATATAAATAATTATGTATTTGTATAAAAATAGTAGGATAACTATGAAAAAAATTTATTCTGAGCAAGAAGAGAGGCGAGTGCAGTGGAATATGTCAAAAGTGGACACCTCTATAAGACAGAAACTGTATTTTTAATAAAGTAAATATCACTGTATGTTTGAAAATGTATATATAATATAGCATTACTGCTTTCAAGTGACACTTACTCATTTAATAAAGGTGCACCACATTTTGTCAAACTGAAGTTTCCTTTAATCATGTTCCTTCTATGGTTTTGGGACAAATTAGTACAAACATTATTTTCCTTAGTTTCCAATTTTGAAGCCTTCCTTGACAGTGTAAAATTTAAGAATGGTAATTTTTTTCTGAATATTTTTCATTTGCAGTTAAGTCTTGTAATACATATTTGCATATTGATTACTCATTGCATAAAAATTAAATAATTCACAGGGTCATTGGAAGTGGGGTGACTATGAAGGTGCTAGCTTATTTACATGTTTCATTTCACTTTGCTAGCCTCTGTGGCACCGGACAATGATTCAGCTAGCTGGTTGTTGAAAGTTGTTCTTCCACCTCGCATACATACAATTTGCATCAATGGAAAGGTGATTTTTCTCTTGATCAGTGATGCTATGAGGTCATAATTTTTTTTTTCTCTTGGAGATCAATTCTGCCAGGTGCTTATAAAATTTGCTGTATTTTCGGCCCATACCTTCAGTTGCAGATTAAATCAGTGGGTGAACGTACAATGTTTCACTTCGAGGATACCTTTATAATAGAGCTTCTTCTTTTCACTTTAGTGCGCTTTGTACGCCTTCTCAATATTTTGGTTAGATTATGTGGTGCAGCGTTTGAGTTAAACACCCTGATGTCAAAAAAGTCACTTTACTATTATACCAAAAAAACTGCGAGAACTGATGTCACTTCAAGCTTCCACGTTTGTGTTTGTTTCTTGGATCTAGGTTTCTTGCCCTGTAAGATGTTAAAATACATGTTCTAATTTGACATCTTTGCAAATCTATATATTAATAGCCGATTCTCCGTCTGTCTGTTTGTTTGTTTGTAAGTCACGCAAAATGGTAGATTGAGTTGTGAGCGAAATTATTTCTTTTTTTTGTGTGCGACGTGAGTTCGAAGCAAATACATTGCAACCCCAATCGAACGTGACTTTTTTTGGCTGATGAACTAATAGGAATAACGTTTTATTTTTATCATTATTGTTAGTTTTATATTCCACGTTGATTTGGCTTCGAAAACAGTACTTCAACTAAATACAAAGAAACTAACTGACTAAATATTTTGGACAAAAAGCAGCAGTGGCAGAACGTGGCAGCATGTTCGGTTTGCCACTAACTCTTGCCTGACTGTCTGAGACGGGTGAACTTTTTTTTTGAGCAATCAAAATGTTTAAAAACCGATAGGTGAAAAAAGAGTATCATAAAACACAATGTTTTTTTTTTTACTTTTCTTTTAATAATTTAATTTCTTTTTTTAATTGTTAAGCGTTCTGATCGAACGTTTTTTTATTCTATTTATTCATTTAGCACGTGCCTTTTTTCTCTCCTCCTGTGTGAACTTTAAGAAAAGAAACCATTTTCCCCCTGTTTGATAGCACCCATGTTGGAGCGCGTAACTTTTTTAAAACAAAAGCTAATAAAAAGTTGAAGTTTTTTCTTCCTACGTTTTGAGTGTATTGTTGTACTGATCAACGATTGTTTTAAAAAATAAATAAGTAACACATCATGAAATTTGGGGTTTTTTTGAACCATTGTTTAAACTGATATTTGATATTTGATTTCGAATCTGCCTCTGGCTGAACACAGTTTGTACGAGCCGTTTTTCAAGAAATATGAGGTTTACTGGGGTCTCCGGAGTGACACAGAGCAGGTGCACATGGGCGGCGAGCGACGCCGCCTTGGCGGCTAGTTTTGTTTAATAGTGAAGCTGGTTATGTTGTAATGATATTAAACCACAGTGCATGTTGTAAAGGTTGTTCTGCACTCACACTTTACAGGTTAACAGGCTAGTGACCATCAATATCTGATACGGAGTTACTTTTGTGTTTTAGCACTAGATAATGGATATTGTATTACAAAAAGAAACAAGAGGCCCTGAGGCCTGAAGGTCAGCGCTTTCAGGAAAGTTGAACAGTGATGGACTTTAAAGCAAAATCGAAAACCTTTTTGCTCACCAGGAAGCTCGAAATAGGAATTTTTGAGATACAACTAGTGTGACAGTGAATAAGAAACCCCAGTTCAAATGTGAAACAGATATTGAGTTCATGAAGCAACATAACATTGTAGTAAAATTTAATTCAAAACAATCATAGATATTAAATATGCAACACATTCACTCAAATACTTATGAATGCACCATTAAAGTCTATACATAAAACTAATAGAAACAACAAGAGATGAGGCCTGAAAGTTAGTGATTTCAGCAAAGTTGAAATATGTTGGACTGTGAGGCAAAATCGAAAAACATTTGCAGCTGGAAGGTCAAAATAGGCAGCAATTCAGAGAATAACACATTCCAGTTGAAAAAGTAGACAGGTACCCTCTCAAAATTGATTGCATATTATTATTTTTTTTTATTATTATTAAAACAATATTTATACAGGTTGATTTCGTTCAGAAAATTAAATATTCTGTTATCAATGAAAGACCTGTTTAAAAGAAATGTAAATAATAAAATTAACTATGTTAAAAAATTATATATACATATAAAACACATATACATATACATAGGGCTGAAGTACCTGGGTATAAGGCTCTTGTAATGGAGTGTAAAGTATGAGCAATAAAGAGTGTAGAAGTATGATTAATCGCATACACCCTCACATATGGACCAGTAAAGAAAAACCAAAAAGAGGCACGGAGACTTATAAAAAGGAAATTAATTTATTACTGTAAACTACCATAAAATACGTGAGGAACAGTGGAAAGGCAAGATTACCACAATACGAGTAAAAAACTTGTGCATCTGGATCGTTAAAAGAGAACTAGAAATCATAGTTCATCATCATTCGTTTAAATTTTGCAAAAAATAGTTCATTTCTCAGGTTACCATCAATCTGATTATAAACATAGTCACAGGAAGAAAGATAGTCTGGAGACTACGGGCCGTCCACAAGTTTTCCAACTGTTTTTTGAAATGATGATATTTTATTTCGCGCGGCCTGAGTGGGCCTGCACAGAAAACACATAAAATGGCTGCGCATAATGAAGATTACTTTGATGGCGATGATTTCGATGCGATTTTGGCCGTCATTGACGAGGATATGCTCGATCAAGACAATACTTTTAGTCGTGAAGTTTCTGATATGGTTGAAGAATTAGTTCAAATGCCTTGTAGCAGTTTTTCATGTGATCTTTGCGACAAAGTTTACAAAACACTAAGGGGACTCTCAAGACATAAAAATTCGAAACATGTTAACGTTGTTGAAAATCCTTCTTTGACCACTGCTTCTTCATCTGCACCTTAAGAAATACTCCATCCTTTGTCCTTTAAAAAGTACCTTCAGATGAGTGCATCAGAGCTTGCTCAGGATGAATGCTACTCTGAAAAAACAACAAGGGAGTTTGCTGATTTTGTTGTATCCAACGAGGATGCATCCCACTACTATCAATTTATAAAGAAAACTGTTGGTAACTTTAAGGGTAATGCTGAAAAGTTCTATCCAGAATTTTATAAATGTGTTTCAGATGATTTCATTTTCAAAAATCTTTCTAAGAGAAGTTCTGTCATTCTTGGATTCAAAGTTGCAAATCATGTTTTGGCACATCTAACTGGTTTCAAGGCAACAGATGATAGTATAGATATAAAAGAACCTTTAAAATTTATGGAAAAGGAGAACAATATTATAAAATATTTGAGTGGTTATGTGTTCAGCACATTATATAGACGTATCAGAAGATCGAACAATTCACGTAATTTGTTAAGTGCTGAAAGTTCTTCCATTTTGTTAGCTGGAAAGCCTCCATGGAGGACAAAGGTAGTGTGAGTGATAAGTTAATTTGTGCCAAGGACAGAGGAGGATTATGGTCTGTAACAACTGATGTTTTTCTAATATTCAGTCATGTAGAGTTGCGATTTCGTGCTGCAACCACAAAATTTAAGAAAAACATTAATAGTAAGGTTATTGTTTCAGAACTCTTAAAGTCCTCAACAGTTCTCTGTTATTATAACAAACTTTGTTCCCAGACAACAGCAAAGGTCAGTAAGGAGGTATCTATGAACTTACTTGAACATATTATTATGCTATATGTTCGTGTTCGAGTCTTTTCATATGTTAAAGATCAGAATGAGCTCCACAAACTCGCAACAAAAAGGAAAAAAGCAAGATCTCTTCGCACGGAAATAAAGAAATCGATGACAGAAGGACAATGATCATTAGCAGTCCAGAACAGTGACTATAAACCTGTTAAAACAGCTATTTTTATAGCTACAAATTTATAAAAAACATTATGGCTTACCTCATTGGCTATCCCAAATCCTAACTGTTGCACCAGAACTGGCTACATCATCGTCACATGACAAAGCAGGTGAGCATCTTCTTTTTCTTTTATGAGATTGGATGAATAATTAAGACCAATGTTAATGTTTTTTATTATGTGTGGCTATAAAAATAACCGTTTTTTTAGTATTTTTTTGGTTTGCTTTTGTGTTTTTTTTTCATTTCAATCTTGCTTACTCCTAGTACGGCAAAGCACAGTCTCTACGTCAATCTGAGTAAGGGGATCTAAACAATTTCCTGCAGCAATAGGTCGAAAAACTTTTTGTGTTCTTATCGTGTTGTCATTGTACCCAAAATCACGAAGTGATGGATTATCTTTTCGGTGTCCAATTGCTCGTTGACGTCCAAAATAGTTTTCTAGAGGATCTTGACAAAAACGTTCGGTCAAGACATATGGCACACCTTCATTCAATAAATACTTGATTAATTCAATGGATGAATGGACAGTAATCTTTATACCTTCGTATGTTTGCCATGATATAAACATATTAGCTCGATGACTATCAGTAAAGGCACCAGGTCTTGCTTCAATGGTATCTTTCCATCGTTTGAAGTAGGCAAGAAATGTATCAATTAACCAAGTAAACCGCTCATCATTTACTGACCTGTATGGTTTCAAAAAGGGTTTCAACTTAATGACAGCTTCTTCCTTGTTTCTAACATTTAGACAGTCAAACATTTGGTCAAACATGCGACAATAAACAGCTTGTGCTTCTGGAGGACCATACAATTGCAGAGCTTGGAAAACAGATTCACTAAGTACTTGTGCTGCTAGTCTAACATTCATCACAGAAAATGGAGTTAAATTTATGTGGTCATTTGTAATTTTAGGTACCAAATGCAAGCCACAATCCAAATCTTCAAGAAATAACTTTGAAATATGATTCCATGTTAAATAACTTCCATCGTTCCACATATTTCTTGTACAACGTCCAGCCATGGAATTAGCAAGACAATTACGTGCTGTTTTAATCAAGTGAGGTGGATCAGAAATGAAATATATAAAACGTTCTTCATCAGCCATTACATTAAGTGTGCGATACGTTACATCCACATTTTCATTTTTATGGACAACTCTGGTCATATTCAAATGCATGCGATAGAAAGATCTGTTGGCAGAAGCACCATCTGAGGTTACACCGACTACTTTTATGCCACATTTATCCTCAAGGATCCCAACTGCTTTCCAAAACAATGGAAAAATTTGCACGGAAGTGACATTTGTTGTTGCAAAATTTGCCAAAGAAAATTTTAATGGGTTTACAATGCTTCTCAAAAGAAAGACCAATACATGAGAAGCAATTTCTTCAGCTTTCTTTAATGTAGCATAATTGACATCCACATCACCCAGATCAACAAAGCCAATTAAGTCACCAGTATGTTTATCCCAAACTAAACTCTCTTGTATCTTCATTGCATCCATCAACAAAATACCATACTTTTCAATTGCTTGAAATTTAGAAACAATACTGGCCAACTCTTGGATGACACATTTATTGAAACCCTGCTGTGGACGAATGTAGTTCTTATAGTCCCTTAATCGTCTTCGACTAGGCAAAACAAGAAAACCACTACCATTTTTTTCATCAAGCCTTATTTCATCATAAAAGGAAGGAGACTTAGCTGCTAAACCCAAGCAATAGCGTATCATCATTGGATGGTATCGGACACCAGAAGATGAACAGGATAAATATTTTTGTTGCTCTTCCCAAAATAGCTTCATAAAAGGAGGTATGTTTCGATTTGAACAGTTAGACATGATTTTGACCAAATCTTCACCTAAGTTTTTATCTAATGGTAAAGACTTTTTTGAAATTTCTTCTTGCATTTTGGACAATTCTTCTTTCAGTTGCTTATTCTCTATTCTGTAACCTTGAAGAGTTTGCTTGATCGATCAGGTGAAGTGATAGAGATTGGTGCTTTTAATTTTGCAGGTGATATGATATTAGATCTTTTCCTTTTCAGACTTAAAGATTCTTTGCGTTCAGCTTTCAGACAGGGGTTGCAACTGTTTTCTGTTGGTGGTATGATTATTACACAGTCTGGAGAACGGTACCATTGGCTTTGATGTAGGGGAGAACAGTTAATGTGTGTGGCAGGAAATTTCTTTGGAACATTATGTTCAATGCAGCTACCAGCAAAACGATCTGACAATCCTGGACATATCTTCAAGTTCATCAGAAATTTCATCAAGTTTGATATTGTAACAAATTTTAATGACTTTTGATGGTAGGAATAGATTTCATGTTGAATGGGCACATTCCATAGTAAAACTCTTATCAGAAAGATAAGATTCTCATCAACATAGATTTCATACTTTGGAACTGAGTGGGTGTCATCATGAAAAGTAAATGTAGCATTATCATCAGTGGATGAAACATGCCAACCTGCAAGTTTTAGTGACTGGATCCTGGATTTAAACTCATAGAAGGACTTGTAACAAACGCTTATGTCATTTTCGACAACTGGAGTCTCAGACTTCTTTTTAAGAATGGAATAAGCTGAATCACGAGATTTTGTGGTGGACGGAGCAAAACTTTTTATTGGAAGGTTCAGCGAGGGTATTGCACCAGGAACAAGAGTTTTTCTATTTGAATCATGGTTATGAATTTGATCTTCCTTGAAATGCTTTTCACAAATATACAACTTCCTTGATATTATTCTTTCTCTGAGAGCACCTCGTGATTATGGCAACCAATTGATCTCTCCAACTCTTATCGAAAGAATTATCACCAGAAGGAACCTTAAAAATGGAAATCCCCTTATACTTAGACCTTCGTGAGACTGAGCAACCGTATATGGAACAATTTTGTCCGGGCATATCAATACTAAAAGGCAAAAAGCACGTAAAATTTTCTGTAGCATGCGATGTTAATTCGCCATCTTTAACAGTAGCGTGCAGGCATAGGACTGGGTACTAGTCATATTCGCGGAACAAAAACATAAACAATCAGAGCCGTCAACTGTCCAGACTATCTTTCTTCCTGTGACTATGTTATAAATGAATGCTCCTTGAAATTTAAAAGTTCTGCGACCCGCTTTCGTTTTTATTTTTGGAATCTTCAACAACGAACCATTTCCGCGAGTGTTGTGACAATGGTTTTGTCGAGTGAAGACAATATCGTAATCAGAGGATATACCATTTATACAACGCCAGACATCAACTGCTACTCGTCTTTTTCTGAGAGTGATGATCGGATCCCAGGTGCAATCATTATTGATGATTCGTTTCCCACGGTCGTGAATTTTTTGCAGTTTTCGATTCGATGATTCGCACATATTGCAATATATTGGATAACAATAAAATAGCATCATTACAACAAAACTTAATTCAATAAAATCTTTATCAAAGAAATTAAAGATACGAAGCATTCACTCGAATATTTATTAATGTCTTATTTGTATATACCTGAATATGTAAAATTAAGTTTATATAAAAAAGACTTTCATGTAGGGGTTTTCTCTAAAGTAACTTAGTTTTCAAATAAGCTGTTTTTGAGTATGTATACTTCAAAAGATTTTATGCAGACCTTGTGTTATATCATCACAAAAAGTTCAAAAGTAAACCTCTCCCTGTGCAGATGACTCCGAAAAGGAATGACTATAGATCATTAAAGATTTATGACAATAATTAAAAAATACCGTGTTCGTATGCGTGACAATAGGGAGTTTTAGCAACGAGACGCGTACGGGGTTGAAGACGTCGTCTAATAAATAATTCATGATGTCGCGTCTTGTAATTAAATGTAGGAGTATGAGAAAGGTCCCATTTGGAATTCATCAAACTTTTTGCAGGAAAGTCTTATAAAAATGTTTGAAAGAACGAAGCATGACGTAATTTTATGCTTACTGACCCAAGCAAATTTAACAAGGTTTTCACCATGAATTTTGCTCTTCCAAATGGGACCTTTCTCATAGTGGTAGTTGTAATATTCGGAAAATGTGGAAAAGGGAAGAGACAACACGTGTTTACATTAGAAGGCAGCAGCCATATTTTCCGCACAAGAAAGCACCTCCCGTTTGCCCCGTGTATTATGCCAACCGGTATTCAGCAAAGTAGACATTGGATTGCAGACGCAGAGAAGATGCAGGGATTTTTCCAAGCACTTTTGGTTACTACCGTTTTTCGTAGAGAAGATTGAGTTTGACTGTCCAGGAAGCTCCACAATTTTGGAGATTTCAATCTCCACTAACAGGTCATGAGAGGCATGCATAGGGAGTTGGAAACTAAGATATTTTTTAATTTCATTGAATAACATGAAATCGAGTCCTACTGGTACCACTTTCGTTTTCATATTCTTTCGTCGTAAGGTGAAGAAAGGAATGCGTATAACAAAAGAAATTTCAAAATTACCTTAGCAATGGTGGTCGTTCTCCCTAGCAATAGGATAGCTGGTGAATAATGGCCTTATTACTTTCTCAGAACATGTTTTTAAATACTTCGCATTAAAGAGCTAAAAAATGTTTAATTGACAATGAATGATTGAGTTTCTAAACTCAATTCAAGATTGAGTTTTAACTACCGGTAAACGGTAGTTGGAAAGTGCTTGGAAAAATCCCTGGGCGGAGAGGATGCGTAACAGAGGAACATCACATCTCTTCCCCACCGACAGAATAGTCTGCTAAGTATGCTGGCATCCGACGGATTCGTTTCTGGCGGTCCTGTGACGATATGTCAGGAACATCTTGTGATGGTTGTTCTTCTTGCTGCAACGATTGTTCGTCACTGGATTCGTTGGTTTCTCCTGGATCAATGTCATCCTCGTTACTGGACTCAACGGTTTCTGTTGGGTTATTGTCATCCTCATCTGATGAGCTTAACTCGTCTTGGTACGGCACAGTGACATCAGAGGCATCGCTTACAGTAGATTGTGCGTCATCCGCAATCGGTTGATATGCTGCAATAGACTCTATGTCAGACCCGTCAGAGTCATCAGAGAGCTGCTTCGAATATCCATTGCCTCGGAATGAATCGGCGACAGGATTACCACGAAAGATCTTGACATCCACACTGTTCCGCATGAACTCTCGCCCGTTACGATTAAGAGTGACAGCATTTCCACGTACTTCCGTTACTCGGCATGGTTCCGGTTCCCAGCGGGTCGTAATCTTGTTCCTGTGTCTTGATTTATTGGCTACGAGTACAAAGTTACCTGCTTTAATGAGGTGATCTTTGGCACGATTGAATTGATCGGCGTGCTTTTTGATCTTAAGTTTGCGGCGAGCATCCGTACCTCTTACACTCTTTGTGAGCTTGAGGGTAGTCTCAGTAAATGGAATCTTGTCTCGAATTTTTCGACCAAACATCAGATCAGCTGGTGCTACCCCAGTAGTCGCATGTGGGGTGGTGCGATAAGACAACAGAAAGTTCTGCAAGGCCAATCTCCAGTCAGAGCCATCTGCTACAGCGGTTTGAATACACTTTTTAAGAGTTCGATTGAACCTTTCGACTTCGCCGTTTGACTGTGGGTGGTAGGGCTCGACCCTACGATGTTTGATGTTAAATTCTCTCATCAAGCAAGCAAACTTCTCACTAATGAATTGTGGGCCGTTGTCGGTGATGATCTCCACAGGACTTCCATAACGACAGAAAAGTTTACGAAGTTTTGAGTTTACTGCATCAGAGTCAATTTTGTGAAGTATCTCCACCTCGGGATAACGGCTATAATAATCAACGCAAACCAGAAGATTTTCACCACCCGGGAAAGGACCGCAGATATCGCATCCCAATAACAGCCATGGTTTATTTGGCATTTCCGTCATCTTCAGCGGTGTATGGTTTGGAGCTGCCTCGACGAGCTGACAGGGGTGACAAGTATTAACAAATTTCTCCGCTTCCTTATTCATGCCGGGCCACCAAACTTTCGATCGTAAACGCTGTTTTGTCCGTACAATTCCTTGATGTCCCTCATGAGCTAGTACCAGCACTCGTCGACGCAACGACTTTGGAACAAGTACACGATCTTTGAACAAGACGATTTCATCCTTGATGGACAGGAACGGCTTCCATGGATGGGCACGTTTGAATTTATCACCGCTGAAATCTCCACTGATAATACGCTCTTTCAATGCAGAAATTCGCGTGTCATTATTCGTAGCAGGTTGGAATTCAGACTTAGAAATGGCGAGCGGAAGAGCTTGTGAGACGATGGCGTAAATGTATGATTCGGCAGTACGGTGGTCTCGATGTGAATATGGCAACGGATTCGATCGTGACAGGAAATCTGCGGAGTTGTTGTGCCCAGCTTTGTACAGCACACGGAAGGTGAATGGGGTTAGACGCATAATCCAACGTTCGATTCGTGGTGGTGGTTTCGCACTTGCTTCAAAGAGGGAGACTAGGGGCTTGTGATCAGTTATGACTGTAAATTTCATTCCGTATAAGTATATCTTGAAGCGTTGGATAGCAAAGAAGATAGCAAGGCATTCTCGTTCGATTTGTCCGTATCGTTGCTCCACGGGTGTCAAAGAGCGGCTAGCATAGCTGACAGGTTTGAACTTACCGTCCGGCTGTTTCTGTGCAATGACAGCACCTAAACCAGTGGGTGATGCATCACAGGTTACATGAGTTTCCGCATTTGGATTAAAGTATGCAAGGGTTCCAGCAGAGACGAGCGCACGTTTTAGGATGTTAAAAGCATTCTGGTGTTCGACTTTCCAAACCCAATCACTGTCTTTCTTGATCAGTTGTCGCAGGGGGGCGGTTATGATTGCCAAGTTAGGTATGAAGCTTCCACAGTAAGAGATCATTCCAAGAAATGATCTGAGCTCCTTTTGATTTGTGGGCGGCATCAGTGCATCTACCGTTTCGACTTTAATCGGATCTGGTGAAAGTCCCTGTTCGGATAACACATGTCCCATGTATGTAACTTTAGTTTGAAGAAATTTGCACTTTTTTCTGTTAGCGGTAATGTTGTGCTCACGAAGGCGCAGGAGGACCTCCTCAATTTTGGCATACATTTCCTCAGCTGTCTCAGCTCCGATAATAATGTCATCAGAAATGTTATGTACCCTATCTATGCCTTGGAGAACACGCTCGATCTCCCTTTGAAATATTTCAGATGACGGACTCATGCCAAAAATTAGTCGAGTGTATCGTAAGATGCCTTTACTGCAAGCAAATACTGTTAGATCTCGAGAGTCCTCGTGAAGTGTAATTTGGTGATAACCTTGGCTCAAGTCGATGGTCGTGAAAAGCTTACAGTTATTAAATTCATGTCGAAACTCCTCAAGGGTTGGTATCTGATAGGGTTCACGAAAAATGCTCATATTTGCCCTACGCATATCGACACAGAGTCTTATGTTCCCATTACTTTTGGGTACAACTTGCAACGGATTCACCCATGCCGGTGGTGTTTTAACCTTCTCTAACACTCCAAGATCTAGAAGTTTTCCAATCTCATCATCTACTTTCTTTTGCAGCAAAATCGGCAACCGTCGCGGAGGTTGAACAACAGGTGTTACAGTTTCATCGACTTGAATCCTCACCTTGACATCTTTCAATTTTTTTTATGTAAAAAACGATGTATTTCTATAGAAATATATAAAAGGTTACAATAAATAATAAAATCATTTATATATTTACAATTTGATAAAAACAGATAAATAAAAATAACACTCTTTCCTAAAACCATTAACAGAGAAAGAAACACGACCTCTTTCAGGGGCCTACCTTGATACATTCCTATTTCTTACTCTAAGCCTGACACACTTGAAACAACCTCAAACTCATCAATATTTTTCAAGCAGTGACTTCGACTGCCACGTATGCACATCAAGGCTGACTTGAGAATAAGAAAGGACAATTTGCACCTTAAGGTGGAAATTATCTTTTCAAACCTTTCGCCAGTCTTATTTGCAAGCTTTTCCGCCACATGATTATGAAACATAGAGCACTCCTTGCCCATTACTCCGGAAACAGAAAAAACCAATGGAGTAAATGTGCCGTGCTCTATGTTCATAATGCGGTGGTTGTACTGCCTTTTCTTTTCGAGTTCATGTTTCCTCAATAGTTTAGAGGTAGCTTGTTGACACTGCGAGGCTGAGTGTGAGTTCGTAACTCGAACGTCAAAGAATGCATTCTGTCCATCTCGCCACACACCCCTAGCTCTTATATCAGGTCGTGCTGCTTCACCTACCAAACCATTAATAATTTCACCGTCGACTGGTTGTAGTGGTGGCTCGATTTCCACGTCGTTAGCGATTTTTGAAAGGAGACCGGCTTCAAAATCACGGATGTTGTTGTGCCTAATTGTTACAAAGCCTCCTTTTTTACAATTCAATGCGTGTGTTACATCATATTTCTGTCCACAGGGGCATTTGGATGGCAGTCCTTTTAATTCTCTAGCGTATCTCAGGTTAATTGCATCGCGGAATTCTCCTTTGTTGAGAGCAAAGCCAAACTCCGCAATAGGCAAAACACTTAGCCACGAAGATGCGCCAGGCATCTGGGCATCGTGTAGGGCCTTGGTAACATTTGTAGTCTGAACCTGCTCAACGTCCTTTACTTTTTCCGCGATGGAATGATCACAATTTCTGATGATATTTCTCTTGATTTGATTTATTTCATGCTTGTCCGGAATTGTTTGACCCTGTGTGATCATGACGGTGACGAGTGGTAGTGTAATCGCTTTTGATGCCTGGTACTGTGTATCAGAAATTTCGGACAGGATTGGAATACCGAGACCACCATTTCGAATCGGAAGAGAGTAGATTGTCCGATCGTTCTCTGTCACTATAGAATCTAGCAAAACCGGTAGAAAATCTTGTAAAATTACATCGTCGAGCGGCTTGAGGTACTGGACCATACTAGGGATGGTGCGCATAAAATACGTGTACTTGCTCAGAACACCATGCGTGAATGCAGCGTAGGCGGCATGTGGCTGTGACTTTGCAAAGTTGGACAATCGCCGCATTTCATCGCACCAGGTCTCTACCTTATCTGCAGCGTACTTTGTTCGAAAGGAATTGCTTCCAATTGCTGCACCAAGATGTCGCTGTCCTTCTGTGGTTATCTGAATTCCGGTGCCTGAAAATAAACGTTCAGCTTCTGGGAGCAGAGACGCATCCTTCAGAATAAGCCAGCTTTTTATCGCGTTAGGAAAATATCCTACTTTGCTACCTTCTGCTATAACAGTGTCCCACCATTCACGTAATTTCTTTAGCTTTCCAGCACCTGCGATATCGTCAGCTAGACATACAAGAATGACGCCTGGAGAGAAAATCCGAAGAATGTTAATTAACGGAGCGGTTCCCAAAGCATAAAACGCCATTGCCAGGTTGTCTCCTTGGGTTGTCCCCTCTAAGGAAAGAATATCATCGCTGTTCAAAATAATCAGTCGAGCTGGTTTCCGGTAAGTGTTAATGAGGATGGTTGCTATTTGTGGACATACGATTTGAACGTTATGAAGTGCTTTCAATTGGCCCAACCAAAGCCGGCAATAAGTCCATACGAAAAGAAAGTCTACACGTTTAATGCGGCAAAACCATTGAACATTATCGGACAGTTTAACACAACTTTTTCGTTTAAAGGTATCAGCACCACTTCCACAGTACTAGTTCTACCGCGAGTTGATGTTTCCATATTGGGTCGAGATACCGCCAGTGCTTTAAACCTACTGCGATTGGCCCAATCCTTCGAATCTGTCAGCATAGGTGTCCAAGAGAGATGTAAGCTCCTTTGGAGTTGTATCGATGTTATTCACAACCTCAGTGTGGCTAGGTGGACCGATTCGCAGTAGGTTTAAAGCACTGGCGGTATCTCGACCCAATATGGAAACATCAACTCGCGGTAGAACTAGTACTGTGGAAGTGGTGCTGTTACCTTTAAACGAAAAAGTTGTGTTAAACTGTCCGATAATGTTCAATGGTTTTGCCGCATTAAACGTGTAGACTTTCTTTTCGTATGGACTTATTGCCGGCTTTGGTTGTATCTTGTCAAAGTCTGATTTACCTATGATATTGACAGTACTGCCACTATCTATCATAAACTCCATCGTGTTTGATTTTCCAACCGCAACCGACTGCAACGGTGAGCGATTCGAACTGGCAATGGTAAAGCAGTACTCATCATCTGAGCTACTGGAGACATCTTCACCTTGACGGTACACGACAGAACGCTTGTCAGTGTTGAGGAAACGTACAACATCTTTTGACTGACATACCTTGCTAAAATGTCCCTGGCGCCCGCACTTGTTGCAAGTCTTACCTTTGGTGATCTCGCATTTGTTGGCCAAGTGCGCGGTGCTGCCGCAGCGATAGCATGATCGATTGGAGGACGGGGAAGGTGACGGACGATCGTTACCTCGGCT
The DNA here is from genome assembly GCA_027922465.2 of Turritopsis dohrnii. Lineage (NCBI taxonomy): Eukaryota > Metazoa > Cnidaria > Hydrozoa > Anthoathecata > Oceaniidae > Turritopsis > Turritopsis dohrnii. The sequence goes on along the minus strand of BQMF02000127.1, from coordinate 372,596 downwards.
TATTCCTGACTTTCGGAGCTTGATTTTACGGAAATCAAGTTTGTTGACAGCATCAAAATCGTCATCATCATCAACGGAGTGACCGGCGGCAACGTTGCTTCTATGTTCGTACTGCTTCGCATGACGATCGGCAGCTTCTATAGTTTGCGCAATGCTCATCATCTTCTCGAAGTTTAAATTCGGCTCCCGTAATAATCGCTTACGTAATTTTGACGATCGACATTTTTCAATCACTTGGTCTACGATCTCCTCGTCTTTGTTATGAAATTCACATGTCTTCGCTAAAGACCTAAGTCTTGTAACATAAGATTCAATATTCTCATCTACTTCTTGAATGCAACTACGGAATACGTGTCGTTCGAAATGTTTGTTCTGTTTCGGTTTGAAATATGTGTCCAGGGCATTCAGAGCGTCTTCAAAATTCGGTCCAACGTTTGGCAGAGTGTCGAAGATTTCTTGAACATCATCTCCTGCGCAATGTAATAACAAGGCTCGTTTTTGACTAGCGTCTGTAACGCCGGCAGCGACAATATACGTCTGGAAGCTATACACCCACTTCGTCCAACGCGATCCCAGACTGTTAGGCTCTCCTTTCGCATTGAATATATTCGGTGGATTGATCGACAAAGCTTTAGCCATCGTAGAAGCGAACGTGTCAGTAAGTACGAATGCAAGAAAAATTATCCTGTTCGCAGCGCCAGTTGTAATATTCGGAAAATGTGGAAAAGGGAAGAGACAACACGTGTTTACATTAGAAGGCAGCAGCCATATTTTCCGCACAAGAAAGCACCTCCCGTTTGCCCCGTGTATTATGCCAACCGGTATTCAGCAAAGTAGACATTGGATTGCAGACGCAGAGAAGATGGCGGAGAGGATGCGTAACGGAGGAACATCACAGTAGTTTTAGCTACCAAGTAAACAACAACATCGCGGAAAGAGGATTGAACAATCTGCGTGATGTATCTTTATACGCTTATGTTGAAGATATAATTGATGATTCAGCTTTGTACTTATTTATGATTATGCCTACTCCAGAGAGATATATCCCTACAGCTTTTTTGAGCGATTTGATATAGAAAACTTTGATAATACTCAATGTTTAACTGAATTTCGGATTGCTAAAAATGACTTGGAACGACTGATGAATGTTCTAAGAATTCCTGACAAATTGATATGTGACCAAAGAACTGTTGCCACTGGTCTGGAGGCGTTGTGTATATTTTTAAAACGACTTGCATATCCTTGTCGATATACAGATATGATTCCACTTTTTGGAAGAAATCAAACTGAATTATGTCTTATTTTCAACAAAGTCCTGGATCTCGTATTTGAAAATCATGGTCATCATTTAAAGTCTTGGCAGCAAGGGTTTTTGCAACCAAATGCCCTTGCAAACTATGCACATGCAATTCACCATAAAGGGGCCCCTCTTGATAATTGTTTTGGCTTCATAGATGGGACTGTCTTAAGGATTTCTAGACCTGATAAAGACCAAAGAATTGTATATAATGGGCACAAACGGGTCCATGGAATTAAATTCCAGAGCCTTGCTTTACCCAATGGACTGATTGGTAATCTGAGTGGACCATATGAAGGTCGTAGACATGATAGCACAATGTTAAACGAGTCTGGTTTATTGAGAGATCTTCAAAGAGTAGCATGGTATCAAGGAAACCCCTTATGTATATATGGAGACCCTGCATATCCTCTCCAAGTTCATCTTCAAGCCCCTTATCAGAGAGGAAATCTTAATCATCAACGAATACAATACAACAAAGCAATGAGTGAAGTAAGAATTAGTGTTGAATGGCTATTTGGGGAAATCAAGAACTACTTCAAATTTGTTACACTGAAGTCCCAAATGAAGTTAGGCCTCAGTGCAATTGGGTAAATTTTCACAGTTTGTGCACTGTTACAAAATGCACGAACATGTTTATATGGAAATAAAATTTCTGAATATTTTGAAGCTGACCCACCAAGCCTTGAAGACTATTTTCAATAACTTGAGACATATATACTGTAAAATTCTGTTATGTGGAAGAAAGTTTGTCTTAAAAACAAAAAGTTCCTAGATTTTGTTTAGTTGTACTTCTTGGAAAAATTCTTGGTATTTTTGGAATTGTTCAATGCACAAAGAAATCTGATTCGTTAAAAACAACCAGCTTTTTACTTTTTAGTCTTGAATACAACAAATAATAAAAACTATCCCTAATGTTAACACTAACTAAAGACAAAAGTATTTTTACATTTCAATGTTTACCATCTTCTTTTTCTCACTGGTTACCATTGTTATTATTACTGTTCATTTGTTGCAAAATAAGAGCCATGAATTGTTGATGTTGTTGTTGTTGTTGCTGCATCAACATGTTCATTGATCTGTGGTTTTCAAGCAACAATTCAGTCTGCTGACGCTCTCTTTCCATCACTTGTCGTCGATTTTCGTTATCGTTGTCCATTTTCTCATGGAGAAAAGTTAGTAGATCGGAACTTGACCTTCTTTTTTTTTCTTTGGGTTCATCATCTTCACATTTATTACGTTTTCTTGTTTCCCCAACTCTTTCCATGGCAGCATCTCTGATTTCTTTATCCTCTCCAGCTTTTGATTTCTTGTTGTTATTTTCCTCAGTAGTTTTTCTTTCACTTTCCTCGTACCGTTCTATAAGATCTTCTGTAATCATTTCATATTCAGTGAGCTCTTGACCTCCTAATCCTGTTCCAGTAATTTCTTTATTTACCTTTGCTTTATACTTTTTCATTATAAAAGCAAACCGATCTCTTACTCCTCGATTAGTCACGTTGAAATTGTTTTCAATGTTTAATGCTGTAGCAATTTCTTGCCATGCGTTCCCCCTCTCTCTGCTTCCTGATTTATATTCAAAAATTCCCCTAGCTGCCATCTCTCTCATCATCATGACATCTCTTTCTTCATTCCAATGCATGTTTACTCTAAAAAAACAGACGATAAATATTTTTCAGCAATGCTCTTGATCATCACCTTCAGAATACCAGAAATACACATAAAACAATAAATTTTATGGTTATTTAGCTTCGCTCTGATTCCATGTTTACAAATAAATTTCACGTCTTCTTCAGAACGTCAAAATGGCTATTTTGAGGTCGTGAACGAAACTTTATAAAACAACACGCGACAAAGATAGTGGAGCCCAGTTTCTTTTTGGGGTTTCCCGGGAGTTTTTTGACGTCCGCGTTGTGTTGCTAAAACTCCCTAATGTGTCTTTCACACATTTTTCATTGAAAATAAAAAAGTAAGCAAAACAACTGTTTATTATTTGAGAATAAGAAAATAAGAGATTGCTGGCCAAGCAGATAAACAGAATAAAACATAAAAAACAACAACAAAATCGCAAAGCTTTCGATTTAAAAAAATGATAAAATGAAATTTATCTATGATGAATAATAATTTTTTACATACATGAAAACATAAAAGATTATACGAAACATGAGTGACAAGACAAAACTATGAAAGAAATAAAAAATAAACTTATAATGATTTCATAGGGAATTTGTTCATTGAAATACTGAATAAATAGACATTCCGGATTTCAAGTGATAATTAGAGTTTGTAAACATTATATATGCGTCCATTGCTTGATAATAAGTGCATTACATTACAACTAACACAAAATATTGTTGATTAATTCAATTTTAAGTAGCACATAAATGTACCTTCACAGAGGTAATATAAAAAATGTCTTATTATATATATACACTTTGGAGATATTGTCTGTTTGGGTGACTATATATTACTACACACACACACACATTGAAAACTCTTCTAAGTTGACGGATGTAACTATATAACAGATTACAAAAAATAACATCGACAATATGAAATGCATCATAGCATAGGCCCTTCTTGCTTGGCTTGGAGGTAGCAGAGCTCTCATATCTCCTGACCAATTTAATAACACAAAACACAAAATCAGAAATAAGTAGCTAGCAAGGAAACTCAGCAGTATAATCACAGTATCACTAACGATCATATTGAGAATTGCATTGCTTCCCTGATAAGCATTATAAATCTGTGTTTCCAGAAACGTGAACTCCTCTTTATTTTTATGGAGGCCGCACTCACCCTGATAAAGTAGTTGTAATTATCAATCAATAAGCAATTCTAAATTAAGCCACAATCAACAAATAGCCTCTATTCCAGCCTTAAAATTAAGGCTTGTGTTTTAAGTGGTATCAGCCTACAACTGGGGACAAAAATTTATGGACGGACGGACGAACACAAATGCTAATGAAAGATCAGCTACTGCCGCGCTGACCAATTAAGCAGCAGGATGAAGATTACATGAAAAAAACGAAAATAAGAAAAAAGAAACTCAAACATATACATCTGCATTATAAAAGGTACAATCCAATAAAAGAGAAATACACAGTACTAAAGCTCAATTAAGACAGAGGGGACATATTCATACATTATAAAACGATATAAAGTTTTTTACTTCAGTGTCAGTAAAACAATGCAATATTCACACAGCCATACATCTATACAGTTACACCAGACTTAACAATCCTAAGCATTGTCAATCTGTCAAAAAAATTCAACCATATTTTATTTTTATTTCATCAAAGCTTTTCAGCTCATGTCATATTTGGGATGTAAAATGTTGAAAAATTCACATAACTAAGGCGGGATCAAACCAGTCCAATGATTTCATCGAAACAAAACGTTTTTTCGAAAACATTTGAACGTTCTTTTTTTTAAAATGGGATGTTTTTATTTTGATGCGTTTCAATAAACCCAGCCGGCAAAAAGTGGTTTTAAGGTGGTTTTTAATAGGTTTTTGAAGCAGTTTTTAAGAGGTTTATTTTATGTCTCAAATGTCCGCTTTCGAAACCTCTTTTGAGAAACTTCTGTAAAACCTCTTCTTAATTTCTCTTAAAAACCTCTTTCGAAAACGTTTTAAAAACTTCTTCTCGATAACGTTTTAAAAACGTCTTTCTTTCAGGTCTTAAAAACCTCTTTAATCATTATTTTTGAATTCTTTTTAAAACTCCTTTCAAGATACTTTGAAACCTCTGTAATACAATAGGCAAATACGCCCGATGAGGAATCCAACAATTTTTCCGATTTATTGAAGATTTGAAATGAAAACAGTGCATCAGTTGGTAGTTTTAATTCTTATCTACATTGGATACAATTATCTCATCAACAAACCATAAATAAATAAAATTAACTTATATCATACATCTTATATACATCTTATGTATACATCATATATATCTCATTCTTGTAAGAGGCTTAGCTTTTTACTTTTGGTAATTATAGAACAGCGACTTTTAAATTAGTTGCTATGATCGGGAAATGAACACTGCAAATTTTCCATTTCTTAGTTAAAGAAAAAAAGTTAGATTCAACAAATTATACTCTTGTCAGAATATCAATAAAAAAAGTCTTAATAAGACATTTTTTCTAACATAGAAAATCTAGGCAAGAACAGTATTTCTTAAATATAAGACATAATTTCTTGGTTGGAGCAAAATCACTATACATCTTTGATATTAGGATCAACAGGAGAGAATGCTTCCAATTTTTTGAAAGACTTGTGAAAATTGATGGACCAGGTTATTAATTCTCTCTTTTTTAATTCATCTATCGCAAAAAAGGGAGTTGATCTAGCTTAGTTACTCTTTTACCTCATCCACAATCTAAAAATGAAATAAACATTGCATAATCAAAATCAGTTTGGATTTGTAAAAACAAAATGTCGTTTTCATCTTACTATTGGATTATTATGATTTTAAAAACCAGCAGACTTACCTCGACAGTATTACTTCGACATTAAATTCTGGGACTCAAAACTTATGACCACATTTTAGAAGAATTCATAAAGGATAAAATCAGTTACTCGACATTTGCTAAACTTGAATCCATAAAAGCAAAACAAAAACATCCTCTCTTCTGTACAGGTGTGTATGTGAAAAACATTCGAAAAAAACATCTGCTTAACATTTGAGAAATAGCTTAAAGATTCGATGTAGAATTATTCAATAAAAATGTTCTTTGTTATTGTTTTGCACCATTGGTTTTCAAAAACATAGGACGGGGGAAAATGAAAAAATAATAACAAAAAAACCCAAAAAACAATAAATATAATCTCTTATTTATAATTAAAAATTATACATAGAAACAATGACATAGATATTTCAATAATATTTTAAAAACACAACTAATCATAGTGTTGACTATAATGCGTTAAGTATTTTTGTTAACCCCCTTAAAGCAAACTGTTTTCTTTTAGTGTTAAATAGGTCTTTAAAATACCTCTTTAAGAAAACCTTTAAAAAACCTCTTTAAAACTCCCAGAGAAAACCTGAAGACATTGCAGTGTTATTGATACAAAAATAAAACCGATTAAAGACGTTTTTATAAACACGGCTTTGAAAATCAGTTTTAAATGCGTTTTTGACACCACTTGAAAAAGCAGTTTTTTGCAAAACCATAAAGACACTAAAAAAAGAGGTTTTAGAAACGTTTTGTGCCAGCTGGGAAGCATTATCATTTTGGCAGGCACAGCAGTGCAGATCGCATCTCATAGAAAATTGAAAAATGAAAACATTTAAGCAACATAGAAAATAAAAAGAGGCAATTGCACAAGAGAAGGTTCTACTGCTGCTAAGAACAAGAAGGAGAAAAGAAAGGAGCCAAAGATTGGATGGAAGATGAAATATCCATCCTTATACATATGCTTGAAGAAAGACTTGCCTATAGGACTGTTTTGATAAAGAATACTCAAAACGGGATGTGAGAGATGTTGCCTATACTGAAATTACTTGTGTTTGAGCCGTATTTGTATCATCGCTAAAAACTAACAACCATTCCATATACGCGGAAATGAGGACTTGCGATTTTCTATATCTAACATTTAGAAGATCTAAAGCTTCTTTGCAGCTTTCTGCTGTCAAGGACAAACCTGAAACTCCTGGTAAGCTTGTTTCTTTTTGCTTTTTGTTTTTGGCATCTACCATTTTGTTCTTACCTTCTACATGCATTCAGAGTTAGGATTTTTTCATAAAGTCAAGGGGGCCAATTAGCACGTGTTTTTAGAAAATTTTATATTGCTGTCATCAAACTTCAATTCTGGTTCGCAGGCAGCGATATTTGAAACAGGGATGATACCATCTTTGATATCCGTAATTGCTCTTACTTCCTAACCTTCTCTGCAATGAATAAAAAACTCAATATTCATCGTTTCTAGTTCGCATAGGCGCTGAAAAAGAACACAGGGAAATGTGTATGTGTACTTTTTTCCCATACTTTATATGAATGCGTAAGCATGACACTTTGTGGAAGTGCACACTATTTTTTCCACTCAAAAATGAGGAAATAAGAACGAAAGTAACAGTTCGTGAGGGAACATAACTAGAATATAGCACAAGGAGTAACAACACAATTTTTTCTTTTATTTGGGAATTACAGATTGTAGAACAGTTATAATCTGTTTGCAATCTCTTCTCAATTCAGTTTTACAACACTATTAAACACTTTTTTAAGCTTGTTATATTCGGATATAAGCCATTTGTTTCCCTTTTGAGGTGTCACAGTCAATGGCCCACCAATAATGTTGACACACATATGGGACACACATATATGTATATCTCCAAATGAGGAGGGATTGATTCCAGAACTGGCTCTGAACCAACAATCAATCTCTATGGCTGCAACTGGACCATCGACATTCCTCAGAAAATGCTTGGTTTCTTTGCCAACATATAAATACGATCTTTTACTTTGAACATAAATCACTCCATACCACTTAAAGATGACACCGTCTTATGAAACTGGTGGACTTAAGCTCTTCCATAGCATTTTTAGTTCATCCTCAAAATCTTGTACCACGTCAAGCTCACCTTCCTCACAAGATTCCCCATCAAATTCATCCTCTTCAACAATTTCGACAATTGGCATTCACCAACACCCCTGAACTAATTGCCGTTGATACATCAGCTTCCAGGGTGTTTTCAAGGGTACCAATACCCAAACCCGCTTCTAATGACCGGCTTTAATTTCTGGGGTGTTAACATTGCCAAAGCAAGTTCCTCCATTAAATCTTCAGGCTTACCCAAACCTACCCATTGGTTGTACCTTCGGACTAGCCCTGGGTCCAGCCTTTCCATTGGAAAACTCTCCCAATTAACAGGATAAATTCCTGTTGCACGGAGACCAGCTTTAATGTTGTGCACGGATAACCATTTGTGCCAAATCTTGGATAGCATATTTACAAAATTTGGTTTCTTCATTGGGTTTTTCAGTCCATGCTCATTAACCCATTCATTCAATGTTCATTCCCATTCCCTTTTCATTGGACATAAGCATGATACATCAAGAAGCTGTGGTTTATTGGTGACATGCGGTGGAAGTTTGTTAATTATAATATCTTCTATCAATGCTTTTTCAATCAGACTGATGGAAATACGCGTCAGATGGCCATCCAAGATTAACATCAGCGGCCTTTATACTTTTTAAGCGAATTTTACAAACCACTCTGCAAAAACCTCTGTGCTCATCCATCGACTTAGACTGACATAGTAAAACATATCAGGTAAAGCATTCCCTCCATGTTGACTGGAGATTCTTGCCTAGTAACACTATTAAGGGATCTAATGCTCTTCCTGGGGCGCTACAAACGGCAAGATTTGTGATATTTTCTCTGCTAGCACCACAGGTGACTTTCCATGATTCCTTTCCTTTGACTCCCACAAGCTTACACTTTTGTGGAGCCACTTTCGTTACAGTTCCAAATTTGATTTGGCTGCAGGTTTCTATTTGTTATAATGTCTTTGATGACATCAAAGAAATCATTTATTATGAATGGGTTCGATGTTGCCAATTTTCTCGATACACTAATCATGTTGTCTTTTTTTAGGGGTAAGCCATTCCTCTTCATGAAAGCTCGTAACCAGTCTTTTCCTGGTCAGTCATCTTTGAATGGGGTTGTTTCCAAGTTACGATTACGAATATAGTCCTTCACCATATTTCGAATTTCATCCTGTCTTGGGCTGAATCCCAATTGGCAGATCATCCCGATACAATCTGCCAATTGTTTCTCCTGCTGTTCATCTAAAGCAGGTTTTCTACATGCACCCACTATTTCATGACCCGTTTTCTTCATCCTCATTCTTTTCCTTAAATACGCTTTGGACATTCTATGCTTTCGAGCTGCTCCTCTGATGGTTCCTCTAGATGTGGCACATTAGTGCCGTAGTAGCCGGGCATAGGCCGGCAAAAGATTTAAAATTTTGCTGAAGCAAATGTTAATTTACGTCGGCAAAAACACTTATTTATATCTTTTGCCGACGAACGTAGTGTACGTATATGAAAATGTTAGCAAAGTTTAATGAATGTAATTCATGTTTTTAAGTTTGAAATTGCCGTTAACAGTCGCATATAGTGTAGCAATCTTAGTATGTAACATTCATTACCGAACCTTTATTTTACGGAAACAATTAACCAATAAAAACAAAAGGCATAAAGAGAATTGTTAAGTTAATAAAGTGGTTTTCAACTTTTCGGAAACTTCTTAATGAAAGAGGAAATGGAGCCGAATACGGCTTTTCATAAATTATTGCGCAATACATGAAAACGAGACAAGAGTTGTTTCGGTTTACAAAATGGTAGAGAAGCCCGCGTGATAACAGTTGAGAAACAATATAAAGCAGTTCGTGGACAATCTATTATTTAATCTCAGCTAATCTAAGATCAAATAAATAAAAAACTGAAATATAAACCGTTAAATGGCGGCTATGAAGGAAGAGAAAGATATTGAGTGGCAAATTGATGATTTTGACGAATTATTTGCTGATAAAGTAGTTGGTAAGTTAATTCTTAAATTATGTATATAATCTTATTATACTAATTCGCATTTGTGCATCCCACTTTTATTTTAGAGAGTGATATATTTGTTTTTTTTTCACGGTCTAATCCTTCTTATTTTTTCCCTTTTCGTCGTAAAACCACGCCAAAGCGAGAGTGATTTTTTTGATTTTTCGCGATTAGTATATGCTCCTCCGTTTTGTTATTTTTGGCTTGCGCAGTGGAAATCAGCCGAAAAACGTCTTTGGAGGAGTGCGAGCAATGCAATGTTAATCGTTCGAAATTTGTCAACGATCATTTCGTGAGCAAGAAACTTCGCGAAGAAGACGTGTTTCTTTTTGTATACGAATATTTTAATTTAAATTTGATTGTTTTATAGGTAGTTTCTGCGAAAAAACGTATTGTGAAGATTGAACTAACAAGTGTGGAAGCAAATCGACGAAAGAACTGAAAAAAATTTAAATTTCGGGATCGTTTTCTTTTCGGGTTTATCAAGTAGAGTACATTATTGTTTACAGTGCAGAATGTACAAGAATCTTTTACTTATTTACTAACTTTGCTTATTATAATACCTTTCCTTTTTTGTTTCTAGAACTTAAAAACGGATGCCTGCAGAAAGATCTTTACTCAGGTAAAATGTTTTTGTTTTTTTATCGTTTTCGTTGAGCTACCACTTCGTAGAGATTTAATTAAGAAGTGGACATAAATATACGAAAAACTGATTGTTTTCTTCGTTAGCATATCAGTACAGAAAGACGAAAAAGAAAGAAAAACTTTACGGGGCGAATAACTTGGATGTGGTGGAGCATCGTTGTTATTGTTAACAACAGCATGCTTAGCAAAGGTGATGTTACTTATTATTATTCTGTATTATTATATTGTTCTGTTATTTACAAAAACAAAAATGGTTCCAGAGTTGTGACCATGAGGCAAGCGTAAGCTGTTGCTGTTGAAAGGCTCTTTGGCTGTAGCTACATCATACATGATCTTTATAGATTTTATTCATTTAAGCGTATTTTTACTTTTTAAATGTGATTATAGTGTCTTCTTCTGCATGGTTTATTCATTTAGATTTGTTCCTTTTTCACAAGAAAGAAAGTAAAAACAAATAAACGTCATTTAGGAAAGTATCATCTTTATATTATGAGTTTGGGAATACTTGGGTATTTAGTTTGATCATGTTCTTCTTCGTCATCCAGCTAATAATTATTCACTGTTGTTTCATGTGTAATGTATCTCTGTCTGACGTTCCGACTATTATCAGCATCATAATTTGAATTTGTTTTTGATAATGCTCCCCCCAGTGGATGTATATACCTGTATTTGTTTATGCGACATTCTAATTCATGGAATTTTTCTTATTTTTTTATTTTTTCATGTTAATGCATTATTTTGTGTTATGGTAATCGTTTACGTACTATGCCTGGGTAATTAACTTTGGCATTATGATTTTATTTATTTGTGACTTCTGGGTGTAAATTTTTGTTCTTAGCTATTGTTTTTAGGATAAATGCGTACTTGAATTTAATTTTTTTTTTCTTTTTTTTTGTTGTTGTTTATTTCAATATTCTTATAGCATGATTAGGTTTTCGGTATTACAATTGAAATATTATGCTTTTAGGTAATAATAAAAAAAGCATAAAGAAATGAAACTCATGGTTTTAATCATGACGTTGATGGTTTTGGGAAGAACAGACTAAATATCATTTCAAAAATTCATTAATGGTTGCAGTCCAGTAGTAACTTTGGAACAAAAGAAAAAGTTGGAAGGTATCAATTTGTTTTGAATTAACATTTTGTAATGTTTGGTTTCGTATGTCTGGGTAAACAGATCTGTGTTATATATTGCCATTTTTTTTTTACTTTAAAGTTACTTTTCTTCTGCGTATAAATATATTATTCTGAGCCATGTTGCTATTTGTTTCTGTTTTTAATCTTCTGAATGTAAGAAATGAATTAAAACATTAATGCCTGTAGAAACTTTTACACGAGTTAAATTTCACAACACAACGCATACTGAACATGGGTGGCGAGCAACACCGCCTGGGATGTTTTTGAGTTGCGATTCTATGATTTATTTTTTCGTCACGGGGTACGTACACGGGAATGGTGGATTTGACCTAATGTTTTCGAAGTTAAGTTCGGTAAAAAGTTTTTACCCGGGATACTAGTCTTATTATACTAATCCGCAATCGTGCATCCCACTTTTATTTTAGAGAGTGTTGTGTTTTTTCTAAATTTACGGTCAAAATCTTCTTAATCGTGGTCATTTTTTCGTTAGACCATTGATAATTGACGATTAGTATAATAGCACGCGGCGTGACGTCAGTTATTTTTATCTTATCACGGGGGAACCATTGCATTGCATCCCCAATCGAACGCGATGTTTTTGGGGAAATATCTCGAGAACCAATAGGGATAACTGACGTTTTATAGGGTCGGCGATACGGGTGATGGGGTGACGCAACATTTGGGTCTAAATTTTATTTGGTACTGCGGCTATGACGTCATTAAAATCTTTGATCGACGATATCTCTGCAACGGTTGATGGTAGCGAAACGATCCCATACACTTTTTTGATCAGCTTTTCGAGCTCTACAACATGGGAACACTTTCCAGTCACGATTATGTGATTTAATTTTTCGTAACCTATTTTCGACACATCCTTTTCGAAATTAAAGCCGTAAAAAACTTTTACGCGAGATACTAGTTAACTAATAATTCATAATTTTAATGATGAGCTATTTTTTCCATGAAGAATAAACTTGTCTTCTTTTCATACAGAAATACTTTGAATATTCATGTTTTATTTTTATAGATCCAGCATCAATCAAGCTTACTGAGGATGATATAGATGACCCAAAGATCCATGTTCATATTGAAAATCTATCAACCTATACCATTGAGCATCTAAAGCAATGGCTAATCTACCGTGGAGATCAATTACATAATATTGACACGTTAAAAGCTGCCCAAGTCAGAGTACTACAATACTTTGAAAATGGTACCAACAATGACATTATTGATCCAACTGCAAAGAAATCTTTATTGAGAAAAAAAGATGATAAACTTGGGTTAATCTTCAGTCCATTTTGGAAGGAAGGGTCGCTACCATCAGTACCAGTTGAATTAACTGATGAACTTAAAAACCCAACAGATTTGGCTGGGTGGTCAAAGTCATTACACGGAATGCCAAATTTTACTGTAGACAACATTCAAGCCTACCATGAGCAAATTTCAAAGCTGTTTGTCAAGAAAGCTACCGCCATTAAGAAACATTTTATACGTGGAGAACAGTTTATCGAGGAAAGATTTCTCGATTTATCTAATGTTTACATAAAGCAAAGTGATGAATTTTTCTTTGTGAAAGGAATAAGTTCAGCAAGCTTAAAGAAAGCTAACCGATGGATGTTTTTAGCATTGAGTAAGAGCACCTCGGAAATTTTGTATTCGTTTTGTCAATGCCCAGCTGGTAAAGCTGGGACATGTGCACATGCATATGCATTGATGAAATCTTTAGCCAAGTGGGTTATAGACAGGATTTCTACAGTGCCCCAGGAGAACCTCCCTGCAAGGGTTCATTTCAAGTCGTAGAGTCATGACCAATAATGGGATGCCTTTTTATTTGCTAGTTAAGAGAACACATGGATGATCCCTCCCTCCTGCTCGATGAAATGATGTAAATGGCCATTCTTTTTAGGGTAAGAATAGTTTATGAATAAAGCAGTGTTATAGTCGGTTATAGTCGAAGATAACTTGAGTATCAAACAAAAATTAAGTTAAAAAGATGGCCCCAGAAAGTTTCACTTCACACTACCCACTTCACCATCATGTCGCTTGAACTGTCACCATGCTAACTGAGGCACGAAACGAGTTATATAATCCAGACCAGATGCAATATAGGAAGCCAACATTTACGTGCGTGCGTAAAAATTTTTGTGCGCATGCATAAAAATTTTTGTGCGGGCGTAAAAAATTTTTGTGCGTGAATAAAGATTTTATTTTTTATGCGCGCACAACTGAAAAAATCTTGTGCGCAGGATATTTTTGTGCGCGCATCGATGAACCTTCAGGGCCATCGTAGTTTCTTATAGACTTGAATTTTATTCATAATTTTGCTCCATATCTAAATTAAAACAGAAAAAAGTTTAAAAAAATTCCAAATGCATCTCAACTTGCAGGCACATATATAACAATATAACTTCTGAGTGTAAACTTTCATTGCTTGGTTTCTCTTTCAAAAATTGATGAAGGTGGAAAACGTAAATGTAGTTTAAAGTAATGTTATACCCCATTCACATCGAAAATAAAACGCGTTTTAAGTAGATGCATTATAAACGTGTTTTGTATTTTGCCGTTCACACTAAAATATAACTTGGTTTAAATTTTTCAAACCTGGTTTAAACAAAACAACATAGCGATGTTGTTTTACGCGCGTTTTAATAAAACCAATATGGAAGTTGATGCTGGTAAAAAGAAAGTAAATAAACGATCTCGACATTGGGAAGATCAGGAAACCAAACTACTGATTTATAAATGGTCTGATGAAAACATACAACAACGCTTGAAAGCATGCACAAGAAAGAAAAAGATTTGCGATGAAATAGCACTGCATATGCAGGCAGGAGGGTATGATAGAGACAGTGATATGTGCAAAACAAGAATCCACACACTCACTTCAGCATATCGAAACTATTTAGACGTTAAACGTAATAAGACTGGTTCTGCCCCACCAAAAAAACCGCCATGCTTCGATAAACTTGATGAGATTCTAGGGGATAAGCCCACCACATATCCCCATCATTAAAAAAGTTCATTAACAACCACCACTACTTATGATAGTGACACAGAAGAACAGGAAGGGGCTTTAGATAAAGATTGTGATTTATTTGATCCAGCCGTGAATGATATTACTCAAGCCGAATATGCTGAACAGTACTGAAGTACAACTTGAGCTACCAGATACTTTAGAAAGTGCTAATGTTAGTGATAATGGCAGCAGTGTTTCAAAAGCTGCCCCATGTAGTAGTGGCTTTTATTTTAAGAAGACCAAGAAGAGATCCACTTCAGAAATTATATTTGAAAGGTTCAATCAAAGTATGAGTGCATTTATGAAGGCATAATGTGAGCAAGACAAAGAATTTCTATGTAGAAGATGAAGGGAATGAAAGAGTTGTGAAAGTATGTGCTAATGGTGACTCACTCTTCATTGAGCTTGAATTAAAACCAGAAATGACATATGAGGAATTCTCCTTAATGATAAAAGAGGAGTTTAATCTTGAAAAAGAAACTGTTTTGATGATAAAAAAAACTGCCAAATGTTCTAATTAGAAATGAAAGGAATATTAAAAGGTTGAAGAATGACCAGGAAATTGAATTTACATGTTAAGATGTTTAGTTGAGACACTAAACATATGGGAGACATCTCAATGTATTCAATGTATTATGTTGATCTGTATATTGGTCATATTGGAAAAAGTATGTTGTAACTTTCGTGTTCTTTCTTTCATTAAAATCTGGCAAATCCAATTTACAGACTTTTTTTAAGCACAAATACAAGACAAAAAACCACTAGTGTACATGCAATTTTAGTAAGTGTGGCATGCTTATAAAAAAACATGTTTGTAATTTGACAAGAAGAAAACAATGTATAAAATTTTTCAGTTCATACAGAAGAAAGATAGCGTCTAATATTTTCACGTGTCTGATCTCCATTGTTTTCATTCTCTATTATCTATCTTTCGCTATGGAGATGTGTTTCCAAATCCATGTCACTATCCTGCAGCAAATCTTCAACAAATGCTTGGTTATGCATTATGCAAAAATTATGTAAAATGCAGCAAGCACTGACTATAGTTACAGTATTCTCTACACTTGTATCTAGTCTTTTTGATAAGCATTGAAAGCGTTCTTTTAAACGTCCAAAGGCGTTTTCAACCACAACCCTACAACGACTAAGACAAAAATTGAAGTATGATTCCTCTCTACATACGTTTCTTCGCTCTGAATAAGGCTTCATCTACCAGTCAGCTAAAGGATAAGCTGAGTCACCAAGAATTAGTGGAGCAATATCTGTTCCATTGATATTTTGGCTTAAATACATAGGTAGGAAAGACCTCTTCACACATGCATCATATAATGGAGAATTTTTGAAAATTCTTCCATCGTGTGACCTGCCAGTCCAAACAACGAATATGTCTCGAAACAAGTAATTACAATCCACCAATCCCTGTAGGATTATTGAATGATAATCTTTCCTGTTGACATAGTCCTCCGGATTTACTGAGGGTGCTTTTATTCGTATGTGGCAGCCATCGATTGCTGCAACAGCTTGAGGAAAACCTGAAAGAGCCTCAAAATCTTGCATGATACGTGCAACTTCATTCTCTCTGTGTAGGTAAATATACCTTTTCATCAAGTTATTGACAATAGCTTTGGTGACATCATGAACAATAGAGCACATAGTCGATCTACCAAACCCAAATAGATTCCCAATAGTACGATAATCACTGCATCCAGATAAAAAGTATAGCGTGATTGCAACACGAACACCAACTGGGACAGCCTTCCGAAAGTTTGTGTCCACTTTGATTATGTATGGAGATAGTTCATCACGCAGATAAAGAAATGCCTCTTTGGACATTCTAATATTGTCAATCCAGTCATCATTATTCCAATTTTGAAGCATGGTATTGTACCAGAAGTTTTGGCTTCTGTTTTTCGCCCACACAGATCTCTGTGGGATAATTTTTTGGAGGCCCATAATCCCCATAGTTGTTATTTGGAGCCGTTGTAATCGGCGGCGTCTCCGCAAATATAAAAACATGTGTAATTCCGCCATGTTTGTTTACATTTCTTATGTGAATTGGTTTTTAAAGTCGATTTTAAAGCTGGTTTATTTTACTTGGAGTTTAAACAAAAACATGGTTTTAATAAAACTTATTTTGTTGGTGTGAATGGGGTATTATACAAAAACATGATTTTCCAGGCCCATGACATATTATATATTTCATCAAAATACAAGGATGGTGCAGTTTTTCTTCCAGGCACAAAATGCCTATGAAAATACTATCTTAGTAATATAGGGAAACAGCATGCATTCCATAATAGTGAACCAATAGATTTAATTATTCACAGAATTAATTATTCACAAAATTTCTCAGACCAGAAATCACAACAGTCATAGCCCCGGATGGCAAAAATGTTATATTTATGACATGTCCATGATACAGCTTAAAAAGTCAATCAGCAAATTTTTTGACAGCTTGAATTTCTTTCAAAATTATATGGAATTGCTGAACTACTAAATATTTCTATAATTATAATTATTGGAATCCTTGATAACAGTCAGGCAGTCAGACGTGAATCAACTTCACAATGCAAAAAATTTATAAAAAATTTCATAACAGGATCTTGAGAAAACATCAACATCCTATTATACATATTTATATAATTCACACATGCTATCACAGTTAAGCAAAAAGGAGTACAACTGACCTTGCCGGTTTTTTTTCTTCAGTTCCACTGGCAAATTTTGTTCTAATTGTTTGACTTCATCCTTTTGAACTTCATTCTTTAAATCATCTCCACCTGTTAAATTAGCCATGATATTTTCAAACTTTTTTTTCCAGATTACTGCAGCCAGCCAAACACACCACTTTTTGTAAAGGAATGCGCTGTGTTGGCACATGAGGTTATTTGGTACACGATGCTTGAAAATACCCGGATAAACTTCCAACCAATCATGAGAAGGGGAAAAGTCAGGGTATAAATATACTGACCAAAGGATTACTTTCCCCTCTGCCACCCAGCAAGTATATTTGTGTGTGTATTTAGGGTGGTGCATATTATTTGTTTGTGTATAGAAAACATTAAATAGATTTACATACAGCTAGGAATTGTAGCATTTCTTATTGTCTTTTGCCCTATGCAACTGCACCACCAACTTATTAGAAAATCGGTTGTTCGGAGAGAAATCTGATTAATTAGCGGACTTTACGCAACAGCCGCCACTGACAAAGAAAAAATTACGGCATACGGTATATATCATTAGCGACAACAAACTGCATCCTAGAAAATGATGATCGCCACGGGAATCAATCATTGTTAACCTCGTATACCCAGGATTTCTAGTCCATTGTTCATAATACACAGTATCAATATTTTGTCAAGCTACTTCTTGCTTCGTGTTGGAATGTTGGAATGTTTTATTACGCTTAAACATCGGATTTGCTTCAACATACAATGAATTGTGTCACTCTGAGCGTTATGTCTCCACTAACTTTCAGTGTGGACAATTTGGCGGGACTTATTCAAAACCAAGAATGGAAGAGGAGTTTAACGCCAAGTTGATAAGCGATTTGAACACCGGTGCGTGATGGTGGGAAATTACGAATCTACTGATTTATGCTATAACATTTCTTTACAAAAATGAAAAATTGACAGAAATGAAAAACAATAGCATTGTTACAACAACAAAAGATTATAGAATAACTATTCAAAATCATATACAATTTTTCATTCAAAAACACTGATAATCAGTCCAATTTCTATGGAGGAAGGTCATACCAAGCAGATCTGATCCTTGTTGTTACAAATGCCAGTAATTTGGTCCTTGATATATCGGATCATCAACTTTGTATTGTCAGCGCTAAGCCGAGTTGTTTTGTGTCATGTAATATCTTGGATCCGGGATGTTTCATTTTAACTAATTATGCAAAGATTGTAGATTGCTGACTATCAAGTTATATGGAAAAACCCCAAAAATATTATGCACAAGTTCAGTCTTGGAAGAATAAGGCGCGCTATCGCGCTCGCGCACCTCCATACGCTCCTAGAAAGACTATGGAGCGCTTCTTCTCGCGCGCCTGAACATCTGTTACGTTTTTTCCCAGCAGGCAAAAACCTGTTCAAAGTCAGCAAAATAATGTAAGAGCAACGTTCATTCAAACGCTCTAATGTTAATTTTTGCTGACTTTGAGCATGTTTTTGCCAGTTTGCTTGATATTTTAAAACTCAATCCACATAATTTCTTCGCAAGAAAAAGTTTCTTTGTATTATATGTAAATTGGGCTTTCGAAAGTACGCCACCAGTTCTTTATGTAAAAACATAAAACGCAGGAAATGTCTGTGTAGAGAACATGTTGACTAAGCCGACAGCCTTTGGGAATACTATCGTGACGTCTGAAAATGTTCATTCATTTTTTCAAAAGTTATTGAAGAAACTTTTTTGCGTTGTGCAAATCAAAGCAAACTAACTTGCAAACGTTTTAATGCGGTCAGTGAACAAATAAATAAAAGTTGTTCAGGTGTTTACTTCATCATGTTGTATTTTTATCTTCAACGATATGTTTTACAATAAAACATCTGGAAAAATTTTTTCTTTTCCAACGACAGACACAACCTTATGAATAATTAATGAGCTTCCTATCAATACAAACAACGTATCACTGACATAACTTTTCATAATACCAGTTTTTTTTACAAGCGTCTTTATATAAACTGATTTTTAAATTATCGCGAATTTACTAACGACGAAATTGGTAGTATTTTATCATCATTATCACGCGTGATTGTACTCCTTGAATAAACGAAAACGATGCTAGCATTCTTACTGTTTAAATGGCGCCTGACGGTGTGCAGAATAGGTGCGCAACGCGCCTAGAACAGGTTGAGGAGTGCTGTTTTTAAAATATTTGCTGGCGCGTTTATAGCGCGCCAAGAAAGCCCTACGTGCTTCTTTGTTAACGCACCTACTAAAAAATATACTTCCAAGACTGCAAGTTTTTTATAGCGACAACAATGAACTACTTGTACGAAGGTTATTGGTTTTCAAAATCAGTTACTAGCTTCTTCATTAAAGCATAAGGAACATCTTGCAATTCATTCATTTAACCACCTGAAGGAAAAAGAATTTAAAATACAAAGACATTTCAAATCATTGTTTCAGCTTGGGTTTCTAACTTGCAACATAATTCTGTTCAATTCTGTTTTGTTTTCTTCTTGATCAATTGACTACAGTATTAATATGCTAATGACTAAACATACCTTGAGTCAGACAATTCACTATCTAGAATACATCATCTATCATTGCCTTTTGTTAGTTGGATGATTATCTTTAACTTTTCAACAAAACAGATGTCCATGGTAAATCCATATTGCTACTTTTATCAACCGTGCTGTCTTGCATTTGACAAAAATATGACTTTTCTCCCACTTCATCGCTCTTACTGCATGCATTAATAATGACTGACAAACATATCTGAAATATTTCCATACCACCAGTTTGTCTTGAATGTACGATTACAAGCATCATTTTTTTTTGGAAATATTTTCATACTGATACTTTTTGCGGAGTGTAGCTATTTAGCGGAACGGAGCTCATTTGGCAAGATCAAATATTGTCATCAAATACTAACTGAGAGATGCATTTTGGCTGCCGTTACTCGATGAAACCTCCTACAGGGTCATACAAAAAGTAGAATTTGGCTCACTTACATCAGATTTCCCAAGTAGAATTTGTTCAGATAACACCTTGAATGCGCAAGCAAAAAAATTTTCAAAGTATGGCTTTTAGGCAAATTTTCCCATTTCTACGGTACATGGACTGCTTACCAAAATGCAAAGTTGTTGTTTTGAGAGTTAAGTAGATATCTTTCCCCGCAAAAGTTCAAATTTTCCTTGGAAGATTTTTTGGTCGGTCCGGCGTACGCTGAAGATCAAGTTATAAGTATTACTTTCTGTAGTATTTCTTTCTATTGTAGTAGTTGGATTATTTCTTTGAAACTAGCCGCCAAGGCGGCGTCGCTCGCCGCCAATGTTCAGCCTGTGCTTGTGTCACCCACAAAGAGTTTACAAAAAATAAAATGACATGGAAACAGGGGAATCAAGAAAAGAACCGAAGAATTTATTTAACGTTTTTATTCAATAAATAAAATACAAAATACAACTACAATTTAACAATATATTAATCAATTATTTAATTAACTAAATTTAATAAATAAACAAATAAATAAACTTGGAGGTATAAGGCCAGTTTCTAATGTTAATTAAAAGCTGCTTAATGTTAATAAACTAAAGTGTTAGTGTTGAACTAATAATACAATTATTTACTGAAGGGTAGGTAAAATACCAATGATTTGCCATGCTTAAGGTAGACATTTTCTGGATTTCGTTGGGCTGGGCTTGGACTCGGCTTTGGTTGCCAACTTGAGCGATAAATGTCCGAGTATGATTAAATTTTAGATAGACATTTAATAAATAAGTAAATTAATAAAATACAGAGACCATTCACTTCCTTTTGTACTGCCTCAATCCTAACGAACGTATAACGATGCATATATATATTTTGAAATATTTATAAATATAACAATACAACAATAACAATATAACAATATTTTGAAGCGATGACGAATTGACTGAACAGTAAAAATCGGTTTCCTTCAATATCAGAATATGCTTCTACGTATTGACGCTCTTGACATATTAACATCACTTAATATGGTCGCGGCCTACCATCACGCCGCCCCCGCCCCCGCCCCCAGTTGCAGGTGTTTTGTGGAGGGATGTACACCCCTCCATGCCGCACCCACGAACCGAGGGTCCTGTCGTCCGTAGGCCCTCCATTTGCCAGTTGCTCCCTCAGGAATCTGGTGTATACAGCCACTATAATAAGAAAGTATCCTTAGTTAATAATTGAAGAACGGTAATAAGAAGAAGGTTAAACAAATTCTTACAAATTGCTGCATCTGGCTCTCGCCTCTCCATGTTTCGGAACAAATTTTCAACGTCTAAAAATCAATAAAAAATAACCAATCAGCAAACAAATAATGAATGAAAAAAAGAAAAAAAAGGTATATTTCCTTATAGAGAACAATAGAAATATTTTGAAAAAAGAAAGACATACCTTGTTGGTTCAGATTGAGATTTGCGACTAAAAGGAAAAACAAAGATTTAATGACACGTTATAAAAGATTGAACTTGAAAGCAGTATTCACATAATAACAAAATGAAATTTTTATGAGTTACTTACGTAATGCAGCTACTTGATTATTATCAGCCATCGTTGTCTATATAATATAGATATCAATACTGGATTCTGAAAAAAAAAAAACGAAAACCAGATTGTTAAGAACATATATACTTCTTTTAGGACTTGCAGTCAATACAGTACGTCATTAATAAACGATAATCTCAAAGTGAACTAAACCAACTGGGCAAATTTGTTGAAAAATCACAGCGAAGGAGTGCATTTTTATACAATTACACACACTATTACAATAAAAAGGAAAAGTATTCTATGTAGTTAAAAGCAACAACAGTCCATTAGTCAACATGAAAGAGATACAGAAAACTGCTGATACAACATCTAACGGCTAATACTTTTCTAGCTAATTTAGTATGTTCAAGAGAGGATATTGGAAAATAGTTCAAGTTATATATTCTCAATTTATATATTTTACAATGTATAGTCAGATAAATATGAACAACACTTGTTGAACAAATTACTTCATGTCAAGTAGTTGATGCATGTTCTCAAGCACATGAAACACAGTGATTATTCTACTTACTCCAGGGTAAAAATGTCTGGTTATCCCAAGCCAAAAGGGATTGACTAAGTCTATTCTTCCAGAAGAAACCGTATAGATAGGTAAAATAAACAATGCTCATTGGGACTTGCAAGAAATGGTAACTTTTAAAAAAAGGGTGGGGGATGTCACTGAATTATAAACAAAACCACTTGTGAACATGCAGCCATGTCTAACTTCCTAACTTTCTATTATCTCAATAAACATAGACCAATCTCTCAAGTGCGACGAAATTTCATCTTTCTTCACATTAAGCTGATATGTATTTTCTATTCTACGACACTACACAAACTCTAAACATATTAAGTTTTGGAAATTAAGTTGTGCTCACAACATGAACTTGTGAAAAAATTTAACTGAATCTACTTTCAATTTGTTAGCAAAGCCTCAAGTTAGGAGGAATATTTTCAAAAGATTTCTTACCCAAGTGTCTCAATCCAAAGCTACACAACATGCAAATTATGAGTAGAGGTTTACGCTTTGTCTCATTATCTAAAAAAGAAAAGAAAATCTAAGAGAACTGCAGGTACAAAAAATAGTAATGGACTATCAGGTTAAAAAAAGAAAAGAATTGTAAGCGAAACATTCATACCAAGAAACCAAGAAACCATGCAGTTCAACATGTATGGCCATATGTTACTGTATAACAATGATAAAACTGCCTTTTCAATGACATCAGTATCTCAAAAAAAGAGAATAAATTACAATATGTCACACATACAACGGCTTTTTGCCGCTTGCCTACCCTCCTCCACCCGGCTCCATGCCGCTTTCATACCCTCCTCCATCCGGCTCCATGCCGCTTTCATACCCTCCTCCACCCGGCTCCATGCCGCTTCCATATTTTTCCATAATCTATTCAATGTTCAATCTACTCAAAGTTTCAGGTAATTTAATCTAATGCTTTATACTAATCACTAGTATCCCGTGTAAAAAAATTTTTACAGGTTTTAGTTATGAAAATGACGTCTCAAAAATGGTGTTGAAAAATTAATTTACAAAATGATAAACAGAAAGTGAATCAATGTTGAAGTCACTCCTTCGTGTCAATGACGCGGATCATAAAAATGCCACTTATTTTCTTAGAAGTTCTAGATACGCGCTGTGCATCCGCTATTTTCACTCTCTAAAATATGTTGCATCCCGTGTAAAGTTTTTTTTACGGGTTTTGATTTTAAAAATGACGTCTCAAAAAATGGCTACCAAAATTTTAATCACGGAACGATGTTGGGAAAGTACATCCATCTGATCTGAAAAATACAGTAACCGCTACCGAGATGTCGGCAATCAAACATCACAGCCCTGTTTACCAATGTTGTGGACCCTCAAAAATGTAGTTCTCGAGATATCTTCCGAAAAGCGCCTTGTTTGATTCGCGATGCAATTCAATTCCTCGTGATTAAAAAATGTAACGTCAAAATGGAAAAAAGTACTCCTCACCCTTTTAATTAAAACTCTTTAGGTATTCCAGCTAAAGCATTTTTACGTGTTCATTATCAACACTGCACCTCTGAACGTAAACATCTTCTTACTTGGAAGATCTGAAACACATAAAAAATACTCATTATAAGCCCTTTCACAATACGATAAAGAAATAAATTGTGCGTACATGAAAACAACAGAAAGACTGAAATGACCGTGACTGTTCATGGAACCCGTAACGTAAACAGAAGCGAAACACGTAAGTCGTAAACGTGTCAAAATATGAATTATGAACAAATTTATACCTTCTAGTGATTTTCTTTTTACGAAGCTAAGATCGGATACCAATATAGAATATTGTTCTTCACCAACCCAGAACGTCATCATTTAAAACCATCATATTCATTTCTTCAATCGCGTATTATTGTTTTTGTCTCTGTCTTCCCTAAAGGAAAAGTAATGATGCAGAAACCTGTTCATACTATAAGAAAAACAAAACAAAACACGGTTCCCTGTGATGAAAATACTTAACGTCAATATATAATAGGGAAAAAAACACTTCTCACTCTTTTAATTAAAAATCTCTAGGTATTCCGGTTAAAGCATTTTTAGTTCGACACTGGAGTTATGAACAGAAAAACTTTTTAATCAGCAGATCTGAAACACATCAAAATATTCATAATAAATCTTTCACGATACGATATATGCAGTAGTAAAAATAAATTGTGCGTACAGGTAAACAACAAAAAGATTAAAATCGCTGTAACTGTTCATGGAATCCATACCCCAATGTAAATAAAAGCCAAACGCGAAAGTCGTAAAAGTGTCAAAATGTGAATTGTAAACAATTGCGATTTTCTTTACGAACCCAGAACGTCATGATTAAAAACCATGATATTCATTTCTTCAATCGCGTATTATTTGAAAAGTAATGACGCAGAAACCCTATTAATACTATAAGAAAAAAAAACAAAAAAACAAAGAAGTTCTAAAGCGTACTTACCCTAAAAACATTGATAAATCTTCGTGCAAAACTTTCGTTGTTGTCTATTGTTTCTTGATCTCGCGAATAATCAAAACATTTGAAACGATTAAATGCAATGCAATGTTTTCTCCTTATACTAATCGTAGAAAAACATTAACTGCCGTGGTCTGACACACCATTATGAAGAAGTGACCGCAAAAACGACCCGAAATTTTAGAGAGTGAAAGCGTGAAAAAAGCGGATGCACAGCGCGTATTAGGATATAGACTAGTAACCCGTGTAAAAACTTTTACAGGTTTTAATCGATGTGAGCTGAACAGAGAGAAAGGCTTATTATAATGAATTTTAGTATGATAAAGTTCCTCAATTGTTTGGAATGTAGAATGTTGTTTAGAATGTAGTATCCCGTGTAGAACAGCGTGTAGAACACGGGTTTTAATTCATCAAAAAAAAAAAAAATACGCGCTGTGCGTCCACTTTTTTTCACTTTTTACATATGTATAAATGCAATTCAATGGTTCCCCATGATTAAAAATATCTAACGTCAATACAGAAAAAAACACTCTTCACTCTTTTAATTAAAAATCTTTAGGTATTCGGTTAAAGCATATTTAGTATGAACAGAAAAGCTTTTTAATCAGAAGATCTGAAACACATCAAAATATTCGTAATAAATCTTTCACGATACGATGTATGCAGTAGTAAAAATAAATTGTGCGTACAGGTAAACAACAAAAAGATTAAAATCGCTGTAACTGTTCATGGAATCCACACCCCAATGTAAATAAAAGCCAAACGCGAAAGTCGTAAAAGTGTCGAAATGTGAATTAAAAACAATTGCGATTTTCTTTACGAACCCAGACCGTCATGATTAAAAACCATGATATTCATTTCTTCAATCCCGTATTATTTGAAAAGTAATGACGCAGAAACCCTATTAATACTATAAGAAAAAACAAAACAAACAAACAAAAAAGTTGTAAAGCGTACTTACCCTAAAAACATTAATAAATCTTCGCGCAATACTTTCGTTGTTGTCTATTGTTTGATCTCACGAATAATCAAAACATTTGAAACGATTAAATGCAATGCAATGTTTTCCCCTATACTAATCGTAGAAAAATATTAACCGCCGTGGTCTGACACTCCATTATGAATAAGTGACCGCAAAAACGACCCAAAATTTTAGAGAGTGAAAGCGTGAAAAAAGTGGTATGCACAGCGCGTATTAGTATATAGATTTGGCATATTCAATCTACTGTTTAATGTAAACTAATCTAATTTCTAGGTCATCTAATCTAATGCTACACTCATTCAATTCAATTCAATTCAATGTAATTCAATTCAATGTAATTCAATTCATTGTAATTCATTTCAATGTAATTCATTTCAATGTAAACTGCTTTAATTTCAGTATTATTCAATTCAATGTATACCAATTTAATTTCCAGGTAATGTAATGTGATGCCTCCTCATTAACCTTGCGTAAAGTTTCAATTCAAAACATTTAATATCAATTGCACAAATATTTTTGCAAGGTAAAAATATTCATAATACCTGTTGATAGACTACATTTCTAGTGTAACATCTCTCTCTAACATAGCCTTGCTGTAAAGTTCTACAAACCTTTACTTTCACTGCTTCAAAGCTTCGTGTTCGTAAAAATGCAACATACAGTTGACCGTGACTGAAGCAAGGCCTTCGCATATAAATACCAACCCGTTCAAAAGTCTGACCTTGACTTTTGTTAATGGTTATTGCATAGGACAAACGGAGAGGAAATTGTGTTCGCTTCAGCTGAAACGGAAGGTTGGTATCATTTGGACACAGGGTTACTCTAGGAATGAGCACCCGATTTCCAGCGGAGATACCGGTCAGCACTTCACAATCAAGGATATTCTCTCGGAGATTACGGATGACTAATCGTGTGCCGTTGCATAAACCATCCTTCAGTGATAAATTTCGCAGCAGCATCACTATACTGTTGACTTTCAAGTTCAACCGGTGTGGAGGCATTCCCGAAGGAGTAAGCGAATTGATGAACTCCATAGGATACAGATCAATCTTTTCTTGCTCATCAGAGACAACAGAATCTACACTAAAGTATGTGACCGTTTCACCAGGCATTCTCTGCAGAATCCGTTCGTTAATCACCAAAGCCTCGTCATTGGTCGGTGTCAGAATAACACGACTCGACATATCCTCTCCTCCAGCATCACTAAAAATAAAGTGGACGATATCATTATTTTCATGCAAAACACATTCATGCGGAATTTCAATGGAATCTTTAAATGGATCATCCACTTTTTTCGGTATCGCTCCGTTTCCTAATTCAAGTAGGAATTCCGCAAATTCCCTTTGCCCAGGAGCAGCTCTCATGTTGACATTTAGATGAAAGATTTGCACTATTGGCCACAAGACAGAGCTCTTGATGCATGCTTCCACTATCTGAGCTGGTCTGCCTCTTTTCACTACTGGAAGAGTCTGTCTAAAATCACCACCTAAAAGAACAACCTTTCCAGCAAAAGGCACATCACTGTTACAGATATCTCTAAACATTCTATCAATAGCCTCAAGTGCATGCTTAGGAATCATACTTGCCTCATCAAATATTACAATATGCTGGTTACGTAAAAAATCGGCGTGCCTACTATTAGGCTTGACATTGCACGTTGAATTGTCCAATACAGGAACAGGTAATTTGAAAAGAGAATGAGATGTCTTACCATTTTGTAACAGTGTTGCTGCAATGCCAGTCCACGCACACGTACTTACTGACAGGTTTCTTCCAATAACTTCGCGAATGATGTAATTGTACGTGAAAGTTTTACCTGTTCCACCGGGTCCATCAAGGAAGAAAATTTTAGCACTATTGTTGTCGTTTGTTACCACTGCATCTAGGACTGCGTCGGCAACAGCAAGCTGGTCAGCATTCAACGTGTTCCTCATGTTGATGGCTTCTTCCCTCATTTCATCAGCATTTGGTAGATCGTCTGCAATAGCTTGTTCAAAAGCAGGTAAATCAAAGTCAGTAACAACCCTACCAAATTGCTGCAAGACTTCCTGAATTTTACCAAGAGCTGACTGCTCTGCTTGTACTTCCGTCTGGTGTCTCAAAAAATCTTCCACCATGTGAGCACGGAATCTTTCCAACAATTCAGCTGGATTGCTTGGCTCTCCATGGATCAGAATGAAGGAGAACGCTTTACGAATTTTAGAGGGAGTTGCTGATGCGGCAAGTTCCTCCATGGTTCGTATCCACAAAGTATCGTCATCCAATAGTCCAAGTGCAATACACGCTTCCCTAAAAGATCTATATACAATCCCATTAACAGTTCTAAGGTATTCAAAGGAAGTCGCACCAGGAACATGTAACAACAGCACACGTAAGAAATACCTTTCACCTTGCCGAATGCTAGCATTGTACATTCTACTTACAATTTTTTCCGCTCCACGCTGCCGTGTCACCCACTTATGTTGTCGTGTTTGAAACACGTAATGGTGGGGGATATCAGGATATAAATATTGACGTGCCCGTTCGTCAACACGATTTAATTCGAACCAAGCAGTTAACTTGGTGTGCTCTTGTCCTCTTTCCAGTGCTGCTTGTTCCTGTCCTTCTCTGAAAAAAATCTGCTGCTCATTTGGAAGGTGAACAGGAAGTCGTAAAATAGCATGACTTTGAGTGTGCATTGGAAAAGAGCATAAACGCCACACAGCTTCTGGAGCAGATACATACCTCGCATCTAAAAAGGTTTTGATTTCGTCATGATCTATTCGCTCATTGATTTCAATATGAGCAGTATCATGTCCTTTGTAAATGTATTTGTACAAATACTTGACGCTTTTAATGGAAACACAGGCCTCTAGGTTTATATGTGCATTGTACTTTTTGCTGAGGAAAGGGTTGTATGGGACGATCCATCTGTTGTCAAGATCCATATTCTGAATTCGAACAGTTCTTCCGTCATCTGGTCGGTGATATAAAGGATAGCCATCCACATTTAAAACAGTTCCATTGTTGAACTGCTTTGGAAAATTTTTGCTGCACTTACCATCTTGCATACACGGTGAAGACACATTCAAATGGCCACACGGACCATGGACCATGCAAGATTTGATGATTTCGTAAAGTTCCGGTACTTGGTCCCGATTTGGAATTCGTGCTGATATCAATGAATCAATGTCATCAGCATTGCGCAACTTAAATTCGTTGCCGAGATGCAACAGCATGTGCACATGAGGTAGCCCCCTTTTCTGAAATTCTATAACATCCACCTGTGCTACAGATACACCTAGAACAGAATCTTTTATAATATCGTTTTTAAGAGCTTCCAACTTCAATTTGAATACTCGTGTAACCACATCTGGCCTATCTGATGGAGTTTGACCAGGCAAAAGATTTTGAACAATTTCAGGCCATTTAGGATTGCATGTAAAAGTTAAAAATAAATCTGGTTTACCTTTTTTCGAAACTAATGCCATAGCATCTAGGTACAATTGGTGCATATTTCTCGGTGAACCTGAAAAGGTAGATGGCAATACAACGACATTACCCGCACGGAGGTTTCGTTCATGGGCAACTTCCTCCAAATAGTCCATCAAGCCTGTGTAGCTATCCGCCCGTAATTGTTCTTGGTTCTGGCGTATGAAGTCGAGTCTCGCTCCCTCCACTTTGACATAGCTGTCAACAACAAATTGTTGAAATAGTTTTCCAGCTAAATGTAAAGCAGAAAATTCACGTCTAATGGCAATACGATAAATGTAATACTGCAATTTCGTAATTTTATTCCGCCTTTCAGTTGCATGCTGTTGTACGTGATTCATGTTCGGACTCCATCCAGGATCACCTCTAGGAAAAATTATTGGATACATCATGGAGTCAATGTTTGTCGACATGTAAGAAATATTTTGCAAGGGCTGATCTCTTGGATACACTACAATATTTCTACCAGCCGGAGGCGCACCATCGTTACCTACAAAAATTGCTGCAACTTCTTCGTGATGTGGAGCATTGTATCTCCTCCTGTCTTCACCTTCACGCATATATATACCCACTACCGAGGTTGGTCTATTTTCTAAGAGCGCCCTTTCTTCTTCTTCTTGTTCGACCTGAGCCAAGTTACGATATGCTGCGGCATAAGGTGAAACTCTATTAATGACCGTTTGTATTTGCCCCATCAAGTCTCTGTTGCAATCCGCATTGGAAGGGTTTTGCATACGCATGTCAAGCCAATTAGCAGCTTCGATAATATACAGTTGGCTAAACATAGGCACTTGGTTTTCATTAGCATGCAGTGCTCCATACCTATGTAGCAGTTGTCCACATATCCTAAAACATGGAGGCCCATTTCCTGGGGGTGGACGTAGATTGGCTGACAGAGAAGCAAAACTAAATGCATTATTATAAACTCTAATACACTTACGGAAATGTTTACCCAGTGCAGAATCATCAAGTAAAAGATTCCTTAACTCAGGCGGATAATGTAATAAATTTGGAAGATGTACCTTTCCATTTTAAAATTAGTTTCACGGTCGAATTTGAGTGCTCCACAATGTTCACATAAAACGGTAAATTCACCTAAAGAATGAATGTCAGGTAAATTATTGTTTTCAATATCAATCCGTGCAGCATTTAAAAAGCGAGCCCTGCGCACTCGTCTGCTTCGGATATATGCTCTTTGGTGTTGTTGAGCATTAGCTGCACGTCGAGCATCAGCTTGTTCGGGTTGCTCATTGCTTCTAACATATTGGTGCTGCTGAGCATCAGATGCACGTCGAGCAGCAGCTTGTTCAGGTTGTTCATGATCTCTTAGCGACTGTTGTCGGTGAGCTTGCGCTTCAAGTCGAGCAGCAACTTGCTCAGCTTGCTCATTAGCCCGTCGCTGTCTTTGAAGTTGTGCATCCCTCTCCCTTCTCAATTGAGCACGAATCTCACTTTGATTTGCACGGTATCTCCTTTGTCGTTCAGCATTTCTAATGCGACGACGTTGCTGAGGGTCATCAGCAGGGGGTTGTTGTTGTTGATGTTGTTGCCGTGCATCAACTACATCTCTATCAAATTGTGATCTAGGCAATGCAAACCTTTGAGGGATACCATAGTCATGATCAGAATTCATAACTCGTTGAGAAAAAACTCAAACAAAAGAACAATCTATACAAAGGAATGTATATCTAATTTTTATTATCACCACAAAAATAAAAACACAACAGGCCTTGTGTTTTTTTGTCAGTTTACCTAGCTAAATAGACAACAATAAACAAAAAAGCAAACACAACTTTCCTTTGTTGTCTTTAGGCAAACGAAATGATCGTTTTTTCTCAACTTTCTTCACTTTCTTTTCGCGCGAATATATGAAAATTTGTTCAAAGCAAACCTGATCAGTTTCCAATTGTTGCCATGACATTGAACGGGGGTTAACAAACGCTTAAAAGTGGAATCAATAAAGGTCATTCTTAAGTAACGTGGAAATATTAAGTTATAAATTCACTTATATTACTCATGTACATACATTTCAGTTAAAAATATTACAATTTCATGCAATTATCGCTATTTTTTAGAAGCCATTTTTTTACGTTTATACCCCCTAATTTTCTTCAGCTCTCCGTATTTCTCCGTTGCAGATCCCCGATTTCTTTCGAAGCGAAATCTACCATTTTGCGTGACTTACAAACAGACGGAGAATCGGCTATTAATATATAGACTAGCTGCCAAGGCGGCGGCGCTCGCCGCCCATGTCCACCTGCTCTGTATCACTGTATCAAATTTCCTTATAAACGGCTCGTATAACTTGTGTTCAACCAGAAGCAGATTCGAAGTCACACCCTCTGGTAAAACCAATCTTTTATCAGTGTAACAATACACTCAATACGTAGAGAGAGAAAACTTCAACTTTTTATTAGCTTTTGTTTTAAAAAAGTTACACGCTCTAACATGGGTGCTATCAAACAGGGGGAAAATGGTTTCTCTTCTTAAAAAGTTCACACGGAGGAGAGAAAAAAAGCAGGTGCTAAATGAATAAATAGAATAAAAAAACGTTCGATCAGAACGCTTAACAATTAAAAGAAGAAATTAATTTATTAAAAGAAAAGTAAAAAAAAATATGATATGATATTTTTTTTAACTATCGGTTTTGAAACATTTTGATTTCTCGAAAAAAAAGTTTACCCGTCTCAGACAGCCAGGCAAGGATATGTTAGGATACACTGGTAAACATGCTGCCACGTTCTGCCACTGCTGCTTTTTGTCCAAAATGTTTAATCAGTTAGTTTCTTTGTATTTAGTTGATGTACTGTTTTCAAAGCCAAGTCAACGTGGAATATAAAACTAACAATAATAGTAAAAACAAAACGTTATTCCTATTAGTTCATCAGCCAAAAAAAGTCACGTTCGATTGGGGTTGCAATGTATTCGCTCACAACTCAATCTACCATTTTGCGTGACTTACAAACAAACAAACAAACGCACAAACAAACAGAGAATCGGCTATTAATATATAGACTAGCCGCCAAGGCGGCGTCGCTCGCCACCCATATTCAGCCTGCGTTGTATGACCACCTGCTCCAAATTATTGCACTTAAAACCATTGATAAGACTTCCTTTGCTGCTGGCTTTATCGCTTAATAAAGCTCGTTTGCATGTGAAGAGAAATACGTTCCTGGTGTTTCAAATCTTGCATGTTATTAACTCAGCCGTTCATTGTCGCAGTCGCATTTAAAATGCTTTACACAATTCATTCCGAACGTGAACTTCACGTGGTTTTTATTTACGATTTTTAACCAATCAAGTATCAGTTTAACAATTCACTCAAAACGCAGAGAGAAAAAACTTTTCAACTTATTATTAGCTTTTGTTTTACGCGCTCTAACATGGGTGCTGTCAGAAGTAGGTGAAAAAATGGTTTCTCTTCTTAAAAAGATCACACGGGAGGAGAAAAAAATGCACGTGCCAAATGAATAAAGTGAATAAAAAACGTTCGATCAGATTAAAATAGATTAAAAGAAATCGATTAAACGAAATTAAGACAACTATTAAGACAAAAGTAAAAAAAATATTTTCTTTCATGATTCTCTTTTTTTTACCTATCGGTTTTTAAACATTTTGATTGTTTGAAAAAAGTTCACCCGTCTCAGACAGTCAGGAAAGCGTTAGAATACACTGGCAAACCGCACATGCTGTCACGTTCTGCCACTGCTGCTTTTTGTCCAAAATGTTTAATCAGTTAGTTTCTTAGTTGATGTATTGTTTTCAAAGCCAAGTCAACGTGGAATATAAAACTGACAATAATAATAAAAACAAAACGTTATTCCTATTAGTTCATCAGCCAAAAAAAGTCACGTTCGATTGGGGTTGC
Organism: Turritopsis dohrnii; assembly: GCA_027922465.2. Classification (NCBI taxonomy): domain Eukaryota; kingdom Metazoa; phylum Cnidaria; class Hydrozoa; order Anthoathecata; family Oceaniidae; genus Turritopsis; species Turritopsis dohrnii. The sequence goes on along the minus strand of BQMF02000127.1, from coordinate 339,407 downwards.
AATGTATTTGCTTCAAACTCACGTCGCACACAAAAAAAGAGATAATTTCGCTCACAACTCAATCTACCATTTTGCGTGACTTACAAACAAACAAACAAACAAACAGACAGACAGACAGAGAATTGGCTATTAATATATAGATATTTGTATGATGGCCAATTCTAAAAGTATAGTTGAACAGCTTAGAATATTAGGACCCATGAAAAAGTTTAGCACAGCAGACCAAATAATAGGCAGAGTAACTTCTCTTGGTTTGTTTGTTACTTAAGACTCCGACTTATGGGGATGGGAACTGTTGGTATAGGGCGATAATTGATCAAATGAAAAGGCCTGAATTCAAATGGCATTATTAAGAAGAAATTCTTGTAAAAATTTTTCTGACCATCTAAAATTAAGAGTAGCAGTTGTAAACTTTGTAAGAGAAAATGAAGATAATGTTGAATATATTAGAAATTTCAAGCATGTTTAATCTCAGTTCCTGTTTGCAGAAAATGACAACAGGTCTTGGGAAGAATTTCTATTATACCAGGAGCGAAATTCAGTTTATGCTACAGAAATTTTTTGTCAAGCAACTGCTGCATTTTTAGAAATAGACATTTTTGTAAATACTGAAAATTGCAGTAGACAGCATCCATATAATTGTATCAGTAGTAATTGGGAAATTGGACCAATGCATGTTTCGTCTGCTAATCCTATGTTAATTGGCTCCATATCACAAATGCATTTTCAGAGTCTTGTTCCAACGCAATGTTTACCAATAAGCATTTTGACTAAAACTGAGAACTACGTAAAACCAAATTATTACAAGCATGTACTTCCAGATGTAACAGAGTCGAAAACTTTCTCAAAGATAGATTTTCCCCCATAACTAAGTCATCATAATAATTTTAATAACCATTGTGTATCCATTAAGGAAGAGTCATCTGCTACTATTATTCATAATAACTTTCATGATTATGTATCTACTAAGGTTGAAAAAATCAAGATAACACCAAGGGGTTAAATGATATTGATTGTATAATTGTTAAAGCATTGGATAAAAAGTGCCCTTTGAACCAAACGAATGTTAAATCTGTAAATTCACAGCTTGTTGCTGATAAAAAAAGATCGAAAGAGAAAAGAATGTTCTAATATAAAAAAAACAGCACATAATAATTGCACTTTAAGCCAAACAAATATTAAACCTTTAAATACACAGGCACAAATTGTGCCTTTGGAAATATTCCAGTTGTTGTCTTCAGTGGTGATTTAGGCCAATTGGGACCTATTAACTCAACAGATTTACATGTCCCTCCTTAAAACTCGGACGGTCCTGACACATTTGCTGGTTATACATTATATCGATCCTTTAATGAATGCATTGTATTAAATGAAACAATGCGCCAAGGCCCTGATCAAATTAATCTGTTAAAACGTCTATTGAGAATTAGAAATGGTTCTGTTACCCAACAAGATTGGATGGATGTTAATAACAGATACGAGCAATAATTACCTATACACAAGCAGAGGCTGTTTTCTCATGATAAAGTAATAACATTGATTGAAACTTGGGCTGAGGTAAATGAAGAGAGCAAAAGGAAGTTGAGGGACTTAGAAATGCCAATAGCTGTTGTTCCTTCGACTGGAAGTGGGAAACATCACAGTACAATTGAAAACCAGTGTGGACAAATTGTTCATAAAGCATTACTTGCTGTTGGGTCCACGGTAATCTTGACTAAAAAATCAAATAGGATTAAAATCATTAGGCCTTAGCAATGGAGCAATGGGTAATTTGTAAGCATTCTATATGCAAAAAATGAAAAACCTCTTGAGTTTCCTGAAGCTGTCGTTGTACATTTTCCTGGTTACAAAGGACCAGCTTGGATAGATGAACACCCTAAATGGGTTCCTATCTCTTTCAACGAAGGTAGATGTGAAAACAATTGTTGTTACAGGATAGGCATTCCTTTGATGCCTGGATATGCAATTCCAATTGCTAAAAGCCAAAGAATGACAATTGGGGATGGAAAACAAGCGACTGATGCCAGAAGTTACAGTCGATAAAAGTAATGGAGTCGTTAAGTCTAGGGACCACATACACAGCCCTCTCTCGAGTCACCAAAGAACAAAATTGGTGCTTAGTGGAAAAAATACCAGCTGAGAGGTTGTTATATATTAATGAACATCCACATATGCCTCATAGAATGGAAGAGGAGAAAAGGTTAAAAGCTTTATCTGATTGTACTGTTGAATGCCATTAAGAGTATGCTGAAGGATGTGAAGCCTATATAGCTTTGTTGAGGTAATTAGATGTTGAATGCAATGACAATATAGAAGACAGTGTTTGTCCAAATTTTGGAATTCAATCTTGTCCTTGCATTATCTGCCATAACCATAACTAAATGGCTTTATAATAATATATTTTGTTTGTGCTAGCTGTCTTTGAATGCTTCCAGAAATGCTTACCAGATGGGTTGTTATAGCATCATGGTACTACATAGTACCAAATGCATGTTTAACATTTTCTTTGTTTGTTTGTCCAACTATCCATGAATGCTTTCAGTGTTAGTCACAGAAATATTGCATATACTTGGATGTTATAATTTGTATTTGGTACTGTGTAGTATCATGTCAAACTAGTAGAATTGAAATGAGTTGTCATTGAAAATGAGAATAAACAGAGAAAACAAATTTGAACAGCAATTATATAGCTGAATCAGAAGTATGTTATGTAAAGTAGTAGTAGAGGAGGTGGAAATTATGAAGTATAGAATGAAAATGATTAATTAGTGACTCCTCCGGTTCTCCAATACATCTTATAACTATAGATAAATTGACATACTGCAACAAAAAATGAAAAGAAAAATCAGTAAAATTGAAATGATTAATAAAATGAGCATGTTTCATGTACTTGAAGCATTTGTAGCCATATGTAAGTATACTATCTTCTACAAAGGCAGGTTGTTGAAGTAAGTTATCAACTGTGGCAATTGAATGCTGTCTCATTATTATTTTCTTTTACTGTTTAGACATGTCAAGAAGTGGTAGTGGTAGTGTAAGTTCTTATATTGAAAACACCATGTTTTCACTTGTCTAGTGTATACTGATTTTGTCTTTTATCTGTTCAGTAACAGGAATATGAACGCGAGGAGGCGATGAGCACGGCGGATGAGGTATCAATTTCATTTTACTTTAACATTCTCTTGTCATTCCTGTTCATTGACATTGATAAATTATAGGAAGAAGTGGAAGATGTAAGGGGTGGTGGCGATGGTGGCGGCCGCTACGATGACGCGGTATGAGATATTAGAAATATTTTATAAACAAGCCTTTGTTAAGTTTATTACAATTTTAATTTTTGGTTTTTAGCATTTGAGGGAACTATTACAGTCGGCTCTAAGCCGTCTAACGCGCAGAGAGCGCAGGCAGGGTAAGTAGTCCTTATATATAAAAAACCTTACGTACAGTAAAACATAATGACCTTTTTTTTCTTTTTTGTTTAGAGGTAACTGGAGAGGAGGGAGGGGTAACTGGAGAGGAGGGAGGGGAAACTGGGGTGGTAGAGGCAGGGGTAAGAATTGGAAAGGGAAGGGCAGGAACAATTGGAAGGTTGGGAACAGTTGGAGGGGTGGGAACAGTTGGTGGGGACAACTGGAGGGGAAAGCGGGGTGGTGGTGGAGGAGGGGATGGATGGGGATGCAGTCAGTACCACACCCACACTCATTACCACTAAATAAATAAATATTGTGGAAATGTTAGATTAAATTGTTTTTGGTGGTTTTGGGTATGGTTGTGGTATTGAAATTTATTTTCAATTCTAAAGCGGGTGGTCAGGAGTGGGTGGGGTGAGTGAGAGGGCGTATTAGGATGAGTCAGAAGGCGGTGATCGGGTGAGTGCGATGAAGTGAAAGGGGTGTATGAGTGACTGGGAAGAAGTGGCAGGAGCGTGAGTGAGAACAATGGACAGGGGTGTTTGCGTGATTGAGAAGAATGGGCAGGGGTTTTGCACAAGTTAGAAGAACGGACCGGGTGTTAGCGTGAGTAAGAAAAATGGGCGGGGTGTTCGTGTGAAGGAGAAGAAAGGGCAGGGTGTTTGCGTGAATGAGAAGAATGGGCAGGGTGTTTGTGTGAAGAAGAAAGGACAGGGTATTTGCGTGAGTGAGAATGGGCGGGGATGTTTGGGTGAGTGAAAAAGGAGTAGAGGGTGTCAGAGTAAGTGAGACGAGTGAGAAGGGCGGGGTGCTTTGTGTGTGTAGGAGGTTTTGATGGGTTAGAAGTGCGTTAAGGTGCGTACTTTCAGGTGCCTAATTAAGGTCTTGTTCCCGTTTATTAAAAACTAGTAACCCGTGTAAAAATCTTTTTACATGTTTTTAATTCTGAAAATGACGTCTCAAACATTAGTGTCGAAAAATGAAATCAGAGAATGACGAACAGAAGGTGTAGTATCGGTGTTGTAAATACTGTAAACTCTCTCAAATTTCCTAAACTTAACATACCAAAACATGTACATGTATGGGCCGTTATAAGCGACAAACGACCGTTACCGAGATATCATCAATGTCGCGGACCCTCACAAATGTCGGTTTCTTAGAGGTTCTCAAGATATTTTCCTGACTGACAATTAAGGTAAAAAAAACAATGATCGGTAATAAAACGTTTATTCTGATTAAAAAACTTAAAAACTACAAATCAACGTGATAAACATAATCCTACACTATAAGAAACTTTCTACACTTGATCAAAAGACTTAAGGTGATACTTCTTTGTAATTTAAATGCGATATTTCTTTCTTACAGTGTAGAATTATTCAATAATTTATTTTTATTTTTATTTTTAAATTTTTTTTGTATATTTTCATTTTTTTTATGAACGTAGTCTGGTCGATCACGTCCACCATTTTTGGTCCAGACCTGGAAGGCGGCTTCAGATCTGTTTCGCGATACATCCACAAATGTTAACTCTAAACAAAATCAATCAAGAATTCACTGCTTTCAGATATAATTGCTTAATAATTGACTACAAATAAAATCTTACTGTTCAAGGGAGTTTCCTCAACGTCCATTGCATCTAAAATAATACAGTATCTTGTAAAATACCTTAAAGAACTTGACAAAAGAGTTGGACTATAATGATCAATGAACAACTTTCCAGTGTCTTTAAAATAAAAACTATAGCTTTAAAGTTCAAAAACTTACTATTTCCACTGCCGGATGGAACCACTTAAGTAACATCTAAAAACATAATATACATATTATGTATATATATTATATGCTCAGTTCAAAAAAATGTGTTTTACTTAGTTCACCTATTATATACTCATTTATACCCATAAAAATATGAAAGAGTTAACCGAAGAAGGCTTTTACTGAAAATTTACAAATTAATGAAACTACTTACTACTAACAACATTTTTATTATGAACACCTAAAATCATAGATGTGTATATATATAACCATTACACATGAAGGAGGTATATGAAGAAGGCATTACCCGAAAAAGATAGTTAACAAACTGCATTTGAAAATGGAAAAGTACTCAGCTATATTGAAAAAATACCGATGATAGGTTTTACTTTTGGCTGTACCTTTTTGAAAAATTTTTTAGGTGCTAAAAATATGATATGAAATTAATGAAGACATGTTTGCATACATTAAGTACCAAAAATTTCGGACGTTTTTAATTTCGGACAAACTCATGTCCGAAATTTTTGGTGACCGAAATTTAAAAGCGTCCGAAATTTTTCGAGACCATATTTTTCATGATTTTTTAAAAAATACAACAAATTTTTTTTAAGACATGTCATATATAAATACATAATCAGTCAGTTCATTGTCTCTAGTCAGTCTCCTCCTCCTCAAGAATTTCCTCATCTGTAATAAAATTTATGTCTAGTTCATCATCCTCGGCCTCATCGCCCACTTCAAAGCTGTCCTGGTTGGATTTTTCCATAGCACAATCGGTTTCATCTGGTCTGCGCTTTTCAGTCGGTGTTTCATAATTTTCTGCAATTAGATTGCGCAACCTTTCTATATATCTTTTATTTTTCTCTGCGATACTGAATGTAACTTTCAAGACAATTTCCAAACCCCCTTTCGGTATGGGAGATCGTCTGTACTTTGGATCATGTACTATACATGCGACACGCCCACCACGGTGAATAAAGAACCAAATATAGCGTGAAATTTCAAGCGGAAAATGACCCACGATATCCGGTATCAGACGAGCTCTGGTCTTCCGTGTAACTGCAATTGAATGGGGATCATGAATTAATGCTTCCTGACATTCTTCTTTTTTTACATTCAATGGTTCACCCTGCCTAGGATTGGGCCAGAGGCTTTTCCCATAGACATGCCAGCCGCGACAAGCAATCAATGTTTGAAATGACGTTTCCATAATGGATAAAACTCGTGGTACAAAAGTAACAATTTACGTTCGACTGTCACCGATTTTAAAATACTTCACGTGTCTTAAATGATATTGAACAAACTTTCGAACTCAAAATTCGAATTTCGAATTCGAATTTCCTATCTATTGATATAAATCGAATGTTTTGATTCACTAAAGGGAGTCTATTGTTTTGTTAGTGATCAGATTCATACAGTAAGTAGAAAATATCAAGATGTCGAACAACCTTTATAATTACTTTCAAAAAGTTCCGAAAAAACCAAGCGACGCTCTGGGTGAAACTTCTGCTACTACTGATGATGAACCAATTATCACCCCACGAGAGAGAGAAGAAGTCAGGAAAAGCCTTTTATCCTTGGAAGAGAAAGGGGCGAAACGGGGAAAATACCGTATGTGGACTCTTGAAGAAAAGATTGAAATTGGTAGCTATGCAAATAAGTATACCGTAGCCAAAACTGTACGTGACTTTCAACATAGATATCCTGGTTTGAAAAAGCAATCAGTTAGTGACTTTAAGAAAATCGCATTAAATCCTCCTAAGAAATTGAAGAAACAAGGACGACCCTCTTTACTCCCCGAGGACATCATGAAGAAAACAATCGAGTTAGTAAGATGTCTACGACTTCGAGGAGCACCGATCAGCACTGCTGTCGTAACGAGCGTTGCAAAAGGTATCATCGAGGCCAATGATCGATCCATTCTTGTTGAAAATGGAGGGTACTTATCGCTCAACCATCAGTGGGGGCGAAATGTTCTTTATCGAATGGAAAAAGAGAACATGAAGATGGTCAGAAGAAAAGCCACAACTGAAAAGCTTCCTGTTAGCCCAGGGTTTCTAAATGAAGCAAAGTTAAATTTTCAACGGAAAATAAAGTTTTTTCAGTCCTGGCACGAAATTCCTGACGATTTGATTATTAATTATGACCAGACGCCTCTATCCTATGTTTCGAGTCCAAATCAGACGTTGGAAGTCAAAGGTACAAAATCGGTACCACTTGTTGGCAAAGGTAAGAAAAAACAGATAACTGGGACTTTTTCAGTCACAAAATCTGGGTTATTCTTACCAATGCAGGTGATCTACGAAGGTACGACCAGTCGATGTCATCCAAAAATCGAGTTTCCAGATGGTTTTAACATAACGCATAGCGCAAACCACTGGAGCAACGAAGAAAAGGCTATAGAACATCTCCAAGAAATCATCTTCCCTTATCTTGAAAAGAAAAAAGAAGAACTTGGATTGCCTGACGATCAAAAGGCACTTCTAATTTATGATGTTTTCAAGGGACAAAAGACCGACAAGGTGTTGAAGATGATTGAAGACAACCATTGTGTTAGCGTTTATGTGCCGCCAAATCTAACGCACATATTTCAAGTTTTGGATTTAACGATCAATGGAAACGCTAAGCAGTTTCTCAACAAAAAGTTTAGCGACTGGTATTCTGGACAGGTGACAAAACAGCTTTCCGATGGCGTAAACATATACGATGTGAAAATTGCAACTGGCCTTACAGTGATGAAGCCCCTTCATGCAAGGTGGATCATCGGCTTGTATGACCATTTGAGAAATTCATCGGAGTTGATCAAAAACGGGTTTAAACAAGCTGGAATTACTAGTGCTATTGAGGCAGAACTTGCACCAGATGACCCGTTTTTAGACCTAGATTGAACTGTGGACACTGATTTGATCTGACTACATCGTTGTACCATTTGTTTTGTTTGAATAAAAAGCTTAACAAAGTAGTTATTGCACAGTTTTATGTTGTTTTTTATTTTCTGAAATTCTTGATTTTGTCCGAAATTTTTGTCCGAAATTGTCCGAAATTGGGATTTTTTTGTCCGAAATTTAATGTCCGAAATTTTAATGTCCGAAATATAAGAGTCCGAAATTTTTGGTAATTAATGTATGTTTCATGTCAAATCATTCATGTTCCCTCAGATTGTTAACTTGTGCTTAAGTTACTTACCCATTCTTTTTTTTTCCAACTGCTCTAAATCTAAAATAAGGAAATTGAAACTATAAATAGCATATACTTTAATGAAGGAAAATGGCAGAAAGAAAGATGTAAGCCATACTTTCCACGACGGCTTTCTCAAATACAAAAAGTTAAAATGTGTATATAAGATAAATAATTACAGTTATAGATTAAAATGTCCCATAACCGCATATGCAAAGATATAACTTACTTATATCTTTTCCAGTTGCCATTATATTTTTTATTTTTCTATTACTAAAATGGAATGAAAGCATATCTAGAAAAGTGTTAATTGTAAAATATAGAAATCAAATTTTGTCAAAAATGCCAAACTAATCATCATATATCTTTGAAAAGGATTCCCTGACTTTTGGTTCATGAATTGCCAATGGAAGTACATTAAGATTTTCCATGAGCAATTCATGGTAACAGAGTACACGAATGCTGATTTGCTGTAAAGAAAGTCAAAGATACAAACAATGGTGATGAATCCAATATTCTAGGTAAGGTAAGGTATTTTTAAACTTTACTCAAGGGATTCTTTAAAGAATTCCCCAAAGAATCTTTGATGCTATTTCAAGATTAACTTTGATACAATAAAACAATATATTTTGTTGCAAAAACATTCTATAAATGGAATCAGAAATTCTCTGAGGAATTCTTTTAAGAGTCCTTCGAAAGCACTGATGGAATCACTTCAGTTTGCTGCTGATCCTTGTGGAGTTCACATTGCTATAGAGTTGGTTTGGAATTAATCGCAACAATATGCCGTTTTCATAAAGAAAAGTTTATACGCAAGTTTGAAATTAGACAAACAAAGTGTTGCAATCCTTTCAGTCTACACACAAAAGCAGTAACTGGTTAGAGTTTTATTCCTAAGCTTTATGAAACCCAGTCTATTTCTATTAATAACTTTAGATATACCAGTAGATAGTTAAGATTGGTTTATAACTCAGCTATCTTACTTATAAAATGTAGGTAGTCTCAGAGTGATCAGTGTAGAGTTTGAAAGTCAGATGGCAGCATATAAAGTTGTTCCTGGACAGAAACTGTGCCTATCTTGTCGAATGCATTTTATGAATTTGAAAGATCATGGTGCAGATTTTGATGACAACTCTGATGCTGTCTTTGAAGAGGAGGCTTCAGTTAAGAAAATGAAACTTGATTATTTGGATAAATTGTTAGAGTTCTCTGGCATTTCACCTATCAAATGCCATGGAAAACATAGGTCCACAGTAAAGTCTGAAGTGAATAGGAAAGTTCAGACTGTGAACAATGCCACCATGATAGTGCTTCAGCGTTTTTAGATATTCAATCCAATAACCTGTTTCCAGAGAAACATGATGTAGAAGCTACAGATAAAGCACAATGTTTTGATCACCTTGTTAAACTGATTAAAGACAAGATGATCATTTCATCAAACAGGGATCAAATTAAATTGTTAACTTTAGCTCCTGAAACTTGGACTATACAAAAAGTGGCTGCGGTATTCAATACCACTCAATATAAGGTTACAAAGTCAAGACAGTTGCCGAAAGAGCGAGGCATCTTAGGTGAAACAGACTGTAAAAAGGGAAAATCATTGCCAGACGATACCCTCAAATTGGTGCATTCTTTTTATCAGGATGACAAGTATTCCCATATTTTACCAGGCACCAAAGACTGTGTATCTCTTGGCAACAAAAGATACGAACAAAAGCGACTAATTTTGTGCAACTTACGTGAATTGTATGAAGAGTTCAAACTGCAATACCCCCAATGTGTAATTGGTTTTTCAAGTTTTTGCAATCTAAGACCAAAATGGTGTGTTCTTGCTGGTGCATCTGGCACACACAGTGTTTGTGTGTGTTCAATACATCAAAATGCTAAACTTCTTGTTGATGATTTACCAGTACAGCATAATTACAAAGATCTAATGAAGTATCTTGTATGTAGTGATGAAAAGTATTTATGTATGGTGCATCGATGTGAAGGTTGTCCTGATGAATCATCACTTAGGGAGTATTTGATGGAAATATTGCAGTAATATTGCAGTCTGCTGATAGTGTCACGTACAAGCAGTGGCAAATTTCCAGTTTGTTGTCCAGGATGAAATTCAAGGATTTCATTGGACAAATTCACAGTGTACTCTTCATCTTGTTGTTATCTATTTCAAGTCTGGTGCCTCGTTAGCACATAGATCTTTTTGCATACTGTCTGATGACATGACGCATGATGTCAACATGGTTTATGAAATTCAAAAACTTGTAACTGATTTAATCAAAGCTGAATTGCCTCAAATCAAGCAATTGGAATACTTTTCAGATGGTTGTGCTGGTTAATACAAAAATAAAAGTAATTTTAAAAACTTGTGTTGCCATCAAGAAGATTTTGGACTAACAGCCAGCTGGGTGTTTTTCGCCACAAGCCATGGTAAGTCCCCATGCGATGGTGTTGGTGGCACAGTAAAGCGTGCAGTGGCAAAAGCAAGCCTACAAAATCCAAATCACATTCTGTCATGTGAGGAGATGTTGGAATTTTGTAAACAATTCTTTGAAAACATTGAATTCATGTTTATTTCAACAGAAAGAATGGAGATCGTCCGAAATTCTATGGCTGATCGCTTCCAAAATTTAAGACCTATTCCCGGGACAAGATCTTTCCATCATTTTGTTCCTGTTGATCAAAATACCATCAAAGTAAAACGATGTAGTGAACAGTTGGATTTTGATTTGTCACATAATTTTTCCAAAAAAACAATGAAACCAATGAGCTTGAAGTGCAATCAGTACATTGCTTGCGTGTATGATGGTCATTGGTGGATTGGTGTGATTGAGATGGTTAATTCAACTGACGATGATGTAGATGTTTTATTTATGCATCCTCATGGTCCATCAAGATCATTCAAATGGCCATCGCATCAAGACAGATGCTTGATACCTTTCGCTCATGTGCTATGTAGCATTGCAACACCTGTAACCGTTACTGGACGCCAGTATACTATTTCTGAATCTGTGTAAGGCGATCGCCTATTCATATAAAAAAACACAAAAATATTTATTGTAATTGTCACGTTCTTTTTTGTTTTTAAATGTGTCTCAGTGTTTTGTTTCTCTCGTGCAATCAGTTTATCTTAAATCAATTTTAATTTTTTTAGTAATTATTTTGTGATTTACTGAGTTGATGTCTCTAGGGTGTTTAGTTTATTTCACTATATATTCAACGTTTTTCTCATTTTTTGCACACACATTTTTTTTTAAATCAACTCAATTCAAACACATTTTTCAAATCAACTCAAGTCAAACATATATAGCGTATCACTAGCGATATACTTGGCCAGCTGGTAGGTTTTGGTTTTGTTCTTTTCCTTCTTCTTTCTGTTGTTTCAGTTATATGTAGTTTTTACGAAATTTACTTGTATTTATTTCATTGTGATTTCAGTTTGAACGTAAACTCAATGTTCCAAACCTGTCTTTTTCGTGAGAAGTGATACCGCTACAATCTGATCTTATTTAGATTGAAAAAAAATTCTTAGATATTTGAATATTTTCCTACTTATTGTTGCCTCAGGTGCTTTCCCTTAAAATATAAGACAAAGAGAATAGCAATATTATGAAACGCAAACCGGCATGAAAATGTGGGTCTTCTAGAATCTCTTAAGAATGTTAATCTTGATATACATAACTTACTGGATATATAAATTAGTTTTATAAGAAGTTTTTAAATGCTTCTATAGATATTATTATGTAATATATTTTTGTGAAGTGAGAAAAACCTTACCTTTAAATATTGGGTTCATCTCCATTTTTTGTATCTTCGACTTTCTTAACACCAAATCAGCATTATATACTTAGAAAGTACTTATCTTGGCAATACGGCTGCAAAAAATGGCCCTTTTTTACATTATGCTATTGCGAAAAGAATAAATACAGTTGAAATTGCATGTTTTCTGATATTGTATCTTCCTTATCAGTCTGATTTCTGTATGGAAATTTGATTCTTGATGGGTTATTTACTTTTTCCTGACAATTATGTAGTTGTATTGGAGAAATAAATAGAGTTCATAACAAATACTTCACCTTGTAATTACACCAAATTCCCCTTCATCATTTCCCAGTTTCTAAGAATAACACCAAGCTGATTTTTTCAGCATTAAAGTAACTACACTAGTACACTAGACTTGTAAAAAAAAATTGATAAATTTTTTTGTTGCTCCCACCCCCATTTCAGTGTGTTTTTTGAATTCTGCATGAAATTTTGATTCCATATGGGTTATTTAATTTTTTCGTATCAATTAGGTGTGTCTGTAAAACTCAATAGAAGAATTGCATCAAAATGGAAACAGGGCCTTAATACAAATGGCCGTATCTTGAGAACCGTAAGGAATTGGAGGCCCAAATTTTGCACAGTACAGATACTCAACTAAGGCTTTCTGCAGAAAAACTCTGAAGCAAATCTGAAACATAGTGGTGCAAAAAGTGTAAAATATCTGTTGATTTGACATGGAATGACCCAATATCTAGTGTTGAGCAAACAGCAATGTTATTCTCATCTCCTGATTATGAAGCCAATGAAGAAATTTTTCCGATGAAGAAAGTTGGTCCTGCTCGGAAGCTAAGTCTGGAGCAAGAATTTCTATTAGTAATGATGAGACTAAGGCTAGGACTGCTTGTTGAAGATTTGGCTTTTCGTTTTTGTGTGGATACAATTATTATCAAAGGAGCTTAAGTGCTTGATTATTTGGCCTTCACGAAAACAAATCCGCCTGACATTGCCTGATTGTTTTAAAAGTTTATATCCAAAAGTTTGAACTATTATCGATTGTTCAGAAATATTTTTCGAAACACCTGTTGCACTTGATGTACAAGCCTGTCTTTGGAGTGACTATAAGCACCATTGCACAGTAAAATTTTTGGTTGCTATCACACCAAATGGGGCTATTTCTTGGATTTCACCACTTTATGGTGGACGAGCATCTGATGTTCACATTGTGCGTGATAGTGGTTTTTTAAAAATTTTGGAGCCCTTTGATCAAGTAATGGCAGATCGTGGATTCAAAATTAAAACTGATTTGGCAGTAAACCAATGCACATTGTGTATACCACCATCTGCAGCAAAAGGAACACAAATGGTTAAGGACAGTGTAAAAGAAACCTCAAACATAGCGAATGTCCGTATTTATGTGGAACAAGCGATAAAGCGGATGAAAGATTACAGAATCTTGAAAACACAACTACCAATATTAAACTTGCCGATAGTAAATGACATAGTTCAAGTTTGTGCTGCTTTATGTAATTTAAAGAGACCATTAGCTGATTAGATTTTATATATATGAGTTGGACACATTTAAGTATATTGGAATTTAGTATCTGAACTTATGCTGTGAACCTGAACTAAATCATTGTTATAATATATATACAGTCAGTTGTTCATCACAAAACGCTAAAAGATGGTAAATAACATACATCCCATTCACATGCTAACGAAACTAAGCAAGTTGAGCAAATCCAGTCAATATTACCATTTTCAAAGTCATTGGCACTTAAATTCTCACATTTGTAATGATACCAAGCATTACACATGTCACATAATATGCTGTTTAGCTCAGGTTCATCAGCTACATCAATCTCACTTTCTTCCAATAATACGGTATCACATTTGGCACACATTGTAACTGGTTTAACACCTAAAAGTGCTGGGCATACATAAATGCGATAGAATACATCCAAATTTGTTTTAACTTTGCGCCAGTGTTCTTTGTGAAATTTAATTTGTTCATGAAATACATCCTTTGTAATCCACACAATAAAAACTGATTCTGTGCACCCAGTTATTGCCATCTGTGATAGCATTTGCGTGTAGTATTTGTGTTTTTTATTCAAAGTGATAGTTCCATCTTCACACACTTTCAGAAAACTGCATTCAAGTGCGCCATCCTTTATAGTTTTGTCCTTGATTCTGTACTGACACTTGATTTCTAAAGTTGATCGACCATGAAATTTACAAGATGCAAATCTGTCAGGAGAAGCTGCGATATATGGAGCTTGAAGCAAAATGAAAAGTCCACTTTTTTCCGTTTTAAATTGAGTATGATTTCCAACTTCTTTGGCATAGAATGCTTTCAACGCAGTTTCTTCATGATCTTTTCCCCATTTGATTACAGGCAGCTTACTGATATTTTTGCTGTAATTTATGATTTGCGAAACCAAAGGTGTTGTTTTTGGTTTTACAGCAGAATTGCATTTGGAGATCGTATTGATTTTCGTGTAAATGTGATGGTGCTTTGATGCAGTTAAGTGACCTTTCCTCATTTTATACCACAGTTTGTTTTGTGACTGATCTCTTGTGTTATATTCAATGAAGTCTACAGTTTCCTTTGAAATAGAGTTGTTCCTTAGAAACAGCGTTGTCATATCTATTTCACTTGAATATTGACATGGAATATTTGTTGCAATCTCTTCAATATCAGCAACAGTAGAGTAATCATTTTCATTTTGCTCAACAGACTTAAAAATAACCGCATCATTATTCACTTTCTTGATATTTTCTAAAAGTGTTTCAAAGTTTTGTTGGTCAAAATTATGGTGAAATTCAATTCTAGGATCAAATGCTTGGAGATCTTTCATTCGCATTTCTTCACGATTTTTTTCAGGATCACTGTTACTACGTAATTTTTTTTGTACTGCCAAGTAAGTCACTTTGGTGGGCTTTATGTCTTTTTTTGTTGAACGATTCCACTGACATGCCACTTCAGTACACGCAGGGTCACACCAGCCTTGACTTTGGGCATATTCTATTTTGTATAATGTTGCAATGACATGATTGCAAGCCTCATATGTGCCAGCCATGCACGAACACCAAGCAGCTACAATGTCAATGGACTTATCTCCCCTTTTAGTAACAATCCATAAATCTTTGCTTTCATTTATACTTTGAGATGCTCGTACATTACAATAGATGAACTGTATGTGCTTTTTGGTTGGTAATCTGTATGTGAATATTGGCCCAACAAAACCACTGTCAAAGAAAGAATAGGCCTTCTGGTCTTTTTACTTCCCAATATAATCTGCATCAAAATCTCTTTTTTTTAAAAATAGGCAAAAATACCACCAATAGTAATATTTGGCCATTCTGTAACGTTTACTGATTTTTTGTCATTAGAGGTTGATTTAGGATCAGGAATTTCTAGCTCCAACATGTTCTTGTCATATCTGTTTTTAAGTTCTCTATGTTGTTCTTGAGTAGATTGTTTAATGGGTAGTTTTAATTCCATTGCTGCAAAGGCCCTTGCTACTAATTCTACTTTCGTTCCTGAGGTATTCAACCCTCGAACTGACAAATAGTCAGTTAAATGTTTTATTGACATTCCCAAAAAATCTTCATACTTTTCAAGAACCATTTTGATGATAAATCGAAATAATGTGACAACTTGCAATGATTTTCATAAAGATTACTGCGAGAAATGCGGAGTCCAAAGTACAACTTGCCCTCCGTTATGAAACGTAAACAGAAAAATTAAAAATGGCGCAATTACTCCGAAATGGTCTATTGTCTGAGATAATGCAGCAATATTGGAAAATTCCAGCGATAACACATTTTTTAGCTTTTTTTCACAAATCTTGGAATGGAATACATCACATCTACTACAACAACAATAAACAACCCATTTACCCTTTATATATTTATGCAGTATGCCTGTAACTTTGTCTTAGCTATTATACATAATATTAGTTCAACTTCAAACAAAATAGGATAAAACCTATCAATATTATTTGATATGAATACGTAAGTAAACCACATCCATCATCTTCTGTAACCAATGAAACCATTTCAACTTTGTGATGTAAAACCATGAGTTTTCCATCTTTAATGATTTATGTATTAAGAAAAAGATATTAATGCATAACAGTGACAGAAAACAGACCGACAGAAGGGCACCTGACATCCAATCTACATTGCTTAGTGAAAATGATAGGTAAGATCAGTAAGAGCCAGAGATCAGCCAACTTAAGGTGGAAGCCTACCTTCAATTTTGAAATTTTTCCCCTGATAGAATTGTTAATATCTTACTTAAAAATCATTGTTTCACCATAATTTTTTTTTTGGATGAAAGCCAAATATTTGAATTTTATTTTTCAAAGAAAAACAAAAAAATGTTTTTTTTCAATCAGGGGGTTTAAGTGACAAAAATAAACACAATGAATTTCAGCTAAATGTAAATATCTATAGATGTACACAAGCTAGGAACATGAAATAAAAAGCAAATGATCAATATAAATAGGATCTGTGCAACAATAGAATTATTTTTTTGAAAAAAGTCATTTCAGGGGGTAAATTCAAAGATAAAAAAGCAAATAATTTTTTAAAAATCAGGACTATTACCAACATGAAAAATAAAACTATTAATGCATCCCAATTGATATGAAGAAACTTCTGTGAAAATTTCATAATGATTGCTCTTTTCGTTCTTGAGATATTTAAATTGCAGTGTTTGCAAACCCCCGTTTTTCACTTTCTGAGAAAATCAATGAAAATGTAAAGGAATTAAACCGTAAACTATTTTTAGATGGATTTTCAATGGAAAAAGTTACCAAATATGCACCATACGTGTACACAAGCCATATATACAACCAGACATAAAAATTATAATATTTAACAAAATTTTTTAAAGAAACCAAGTTGCAGTACAATCTTATCTATATCGGCTTCATCAACGAACCACACTGAAACATTTTCTCTTTTTTTGTTTTTCACTGTCTTTTTTTGTTTTTTTGATTGTGGTTTTATATCATTTATCAGACTTTCAGGTTCTTTGCCTAAACCAAAGGACCCTGCTGAATATGAAGTGCCATGTTCCTTCATCTTTTCTACATTTGCCTTTTGTTTGCGGCGGGCTTTTCATCGAATAAGGCGTGCTTTCTCAGTAACTTTTCTAGCTGCATTACGAAATCGAACGTCATTTTGTTTATTCGCAGATATTAATTGGTTTCTACCGATATTAACTCCAATATCAGCCTGTAAAGAGAGTTTTGCTAAAGCACCTCTATTGAATTCAGCAACCGTTTCAGACACTGCCAGCTCGAGTTTTCGCTTACAACAGAATTTGTTTTTCGCGCATCTACTCCAGAGGATACCATTCAATGCCTCATTTTGGTTTTGTGTCATGCCCTTACATCTTGACAGTAATTCATTGTCAGTGAGCCTGTTGAAAATTGGCTGTAATTGATCAAAAAATACATCTGGAAGTCTCTTGTTGTCATCATACTTATCACGGTTATGCCAGAATTTACACCAGTCGTTTTTGGGACAATTTTGGTGCTGTTGCTCTAAACTCAACTTGTTATTTTTAACCATATGGTAAAAAAGTGCTAATATATCTCTCTTCATAGTGGCAACATCACCACCATTTTTACGGATTGCTTCGCCAAAGTGGTTTTGCATTTGATCTATCTTTTGATCAGTAAGACGGTTCCGACCACCAACTGTTTTTCCATCAGAAAGCTTTACACCCCGCATCTTTCGTTTAAATTCACGCAGTGCAGTGCCAAGTCTTTTTTGAATGTGACCCACACATTCTTCTTTAACAACATCATATCCGATATTGAGTTTTTCACACTCCTCTTTCACAACACCATAAAGGCCGACCTCCACTTAGTCGTGCGAGCGCGGCGCTCGGACGATCTATTGTTTTTCTAATTAGACATTGCGCAATATCCAATTTGTATACGAAAGAAAAGTGTTCGTCTGGGAGTTGAAACAACTTCTACTTTCAGGCGACACGATTTTGATCGCACCAATCAGCTTTCAGGAAAAGTACAAAACAAAAGCGTAATCAGCAAAACATTTTTTTGTTTTTATTCGTATGAAAGTGGAGGTAACATTTGGAACACCTTTTACGCTCAGGCGATCTATTGTTTTAATAACAGTAGATCGTCTAAGCGCCGCGCTCGCACGGCTAAGTGGAGGTCGGCCTTAACAATCTCCATCCCCGATAAACGTTGTGTACATTAATCCTCTTCGTTCAATGGATTTTGAAAATAACTCAACTGCTCCTTCGGTCTCCATTTTTCCCGAAGAACTACTATGATTCAATTCGCAAGAACTTTTGTGTTTTTCAAACCATTTTTCAAATTCATCAGAGTTAACACCATACTTATTTGCATGGAAAGAGCATGTTCTACAAAATAAACTTTTTACTATGCAATCAATGACGTCACCGGTCAAGGCTGAAATAATGAATAACACACCGCATCCAAGAACCATCAACAGTGACTGCAGCCTTAATAACATTTTTTCCATTAACGGTCACAATGTTTTCAGGGTTAGTTTGCCAAACCTGTTGGTTAAGGAAATTTGCAGCCTCATTCAAAATTTTTTCTCGCTTACTCAAGGCGGTTTTCGTAAGTGTCTTTACAATGTTATTGTATGCTTTTTTGTGAACTGGTGGTGGAATATCCAAATTACCTGCTAATTTTTTAAGGCCATTTAAGCCCATGCCTTGACAACTGGCATGTACAGCTCTGGTGTTGATACTGAAAGGTTGATGCCCAATTCTTTGGCTAGAATTCAAGAATGTTTTATTTGCACATTTACTACACGACAAAATAAATTTTTGTGCCCAACCGTATCGCTTTGTTGACAGTTCTTTCAGCTCAAGCTTACTGTTAGGATCTTTACATGAAGAACAAATGGATGCACTGGTAATTGCTTGAGATAGAAGTGTTAGGTCCATAATTGAGTTACCCATAACAGGTTTTTTTTACTAGTAGATTTTTGAGGGGTTGACGACATAATTTTTGTAACATCGTGAACATGGGATGGGTGGTTAATTTTTTCCTTGCTCATATTTAAAAGAGGCTTAAAAGATACAGTAGGTGTTTCAGTTGATGTTGATGGTACTTGTGATATTGCTGGATTCTCTAATAAAGAGGTACTGTTGTCATTTACACTAGTATTTAGAGCAGCGGCAGCCACCTTTTTTTTTTGTCGTACAAGGTTGGCTGGACAAACTTTTCTTTTTCAAGCTTTTAACTTAGCCATGGTTCTATATTTCATTTTCTTATTCATTATATAGTATCCTAAAAGCAACAAAATAACAATTCAAGTTAACTTAACATATAAAATAAGTTTGAAAGAGGTAAAATTTAGATCTAACACAACAAGAATTCAGCCAGTCAGCAGCCCATCACTTCAAAAAATGTAAATGTAAATAAAAGCCATATGCGCAAACCACCATATTGCTAGCAAAGTTGATGCATGCATGAGTCCACCCTCCCCCTGAGGTGTTTTTAGGCAAAAATATGCTTTAGAAAGAAGGAAAAGCCCCTAACAACGGGTACAAACACACCGTTGCTAAGGAGAGCAAACCTTCATCCTCTCTGAAAAACATTGAAATTTCATGAGTTTGTTTTGGAATTCACGGCTGAAACTTTCTCTGTATATTCCAAGATAGTATATGAAGATTTTGAGGCAAAAAAATCATTTTCGATTTTTTTTTCATTTTTTCTTGATCCGAAGGTAGGCTTCCACCTTAACACAATTTCCAATTTCTACAACCCTGAACAGTAATGAAAGTTCTTTAATGTAGCTCTAGAACCTAATTTAAATAGATTAGTAAATAAATGAATTGCATCTTTGTTTTTTTTGCTAACTTACAGCACTGTTACAATGTAATAAATATCATCTTTTCTGCAGCCATTTTTAAACAACTTCACTGCACATTTTCCTGTATAGTAATACTTGATAACTCACTTTCCCATGCTCTGCAATACCATACAATACAATAAAAATACAATTTACAATAATGAGTAAGGATCAGCAGAAATGAAGAACCTTATTAATGAACTCTATTGCTAAGAATTTCTCAGCCAATGAAAATAGCACATTTTTATAGTTTTTCTTTTTTAGCCAATAAAAATCTTACAAACAGGCGCAGCCTGGGCTTCCCCATCACCGTTCCCTATTTTTGATGCAGCAGGGAAAGGTTTAATTTCGGCTTCTTTATTTGGGTATATCAGCCTATTGGCGAATGGACTAACTATATGACCACAATTAAGAAGGTTTTGACCATGGAATTCAATGAAATCTATTCACTCTCTAAAATAAAAGTGATATACAGGATTGCAGATTAGTATAGAGCGATTACACATAAAATAGTTTCATAAAGAAAAAAGTTAAAAACTATCCATAAAGGAATCTACATATTAGATAGTTTGAAACAGGAATCAACAATGCATATATTTGTAACAATATATTTCGGAGGTATACTCCATCATCAGGTCAATATCTAAAAACAAAAAGTAAAAACAGTTAAACTACGGTGGCCCACAGGTGCAACTTCTTTTTAAAATTCATATCTTTTTTTTAAAAAAACGTTTATCTTTTTTATGGTTTTTTTATTCAAAGCTGGAATCTTTTTTTATCAATCCAAAATATTTTTTGTATCCAAAACTTTTTATTAACCGAAATTTTTTTCTTTCACAAAAACCTTATTTTCATTAAAAATGGCAGCAGTTTGCAGTCTGGGATTTCAGCACACACCGTTAAGTTTTCCAACAATTTGCAGACCTTCAAAGCTTCACTGTGTCCCACACAATGTCCCATGCAATGTTGTCCAAAAATCGGAAAACTCATCATTCGTCCAACATTGTGCATTAACGCCTGACTTTGTATATGCCTATTATTCTTCCTGAGTGAGGCGAAGTCTAAAGTGAGGCAAAACAAAAGATAATATTCTTTGGCAGTCATCAAACGGGCAAATATTGTTTACTTTATAAATGGAATCCCCTCTTACAGTGCCGATCTTAATCTGAACGGTCTACAGGAAAACAGCACAGTAATTCCAAAACAGGCTAACATTGTGCATTTCAGTCCAACATTGCACAACACGCATCTCTGCCCAACATTGCATGTATGCCCAACTTTGGTTGGAACAACTGTTTTCACGGGAACAAGAAAACCTTGAAGTTGGAGAACAACAAAGGAACATTCTGAATGGCGTTTATTTTGTAATCATAATCACGCTTTTAAGCTTTATGCAAAAGCTAATGCGAAGAATAGTACAAAGTGATGCATTTTGTTTCCAGTTTTTACTCACGTGTTTCTAAGAGCTACTCGAATTAATGGGCGAAGTTGTAATGTTGTACTTATCTGTTTTATAGAGCGTTAACTGGAAATTTTGTATTGAGAGAGGCCAGGAGCATAAATGGGGAAGGAAAAAACGAAACTTTTCATTTCAAAGTCAGAAAACTAAATCATTAGCCAACACAAAAGTATAAATAAGAACAAAACCGTTTTTTATTATAGTTAAACGGGGTAATTAAGAAACACAAGGAGAGGTAAATGTGGGACACATAAAAATCCAGGTAAAAATGATAAAATTTGTTAGGATACAGATTGTATCTTAAACTAAAGCCTCTATGCTACTGAAACACAACAAAACAAATTATGGGTACATATTGGCTTCGATTCAAGTGACCTGCTTATTTTGGCAGTTTCAGGCGCGTCTGGTAATTACCCAGTAAGGTTCAGAACTTGGGGTGAATGCGAGACACGTTCTTTTATGTTTTTTATCGTTACTAAGCAACTATATGGTAGTCAATGTCTAACTATTTCTGAAGCTGGGGCATTTTGAGGCACACCCAATCTTATGTCCCGTTTTTAATGTTTTTACCTTATGTAGATTTAGAGCTGATTACGGCACACGTCCCACTATTACCCCAGGGACGTCTCGAATTTACCCCGAAAACTGGGGTAATTATGGGACACGTAATTATGGGACACCCCTTGTTGAAAGTGTCTGCGAAAATTATTTCAAACTACTTGGAGGGCTATTTCAGCTATAGCAAAGGGACCAAAGCCTGGAAGATGATAAGTTCAACTGCAAAAACTACCGAAATAAGTGAAAGTTTGTTGAAGTCGTTTCTTAATTACCCCATTTGACTATAGATTTAAACTGCAAAATACTTCGGTTCTAATTTCGTACGAATTGTTCACTCATAGATACGGCAATAACGAAATAAATTTTCTTTTACATGATAATAAATCAAGACAGCGATCGCGCACATCCACACAAAAAATCAAAGTATTCTGTGAAGCAGTTACCGTCTGAGTCATTTAACCAATCCTCAACGTATGCATGCATCTCTTCAAAGTCATTGTTATTTAAACTGAAACTTTGATCCGCATAAGGTGGGTCTGGAAAATGGTACAATTGATTCGGTCTTCCATGAACAGCACTATAACTCGACTTCCTGATGTAGTGCGTATCTTATTATACTAATTCGCGATTGTGCATCCCACTTTTATTTTAGAGAGTGATATATTTGGTTTTTTTCTCACGGTCAAATCCTTCTTATTTTTTCCCTTTTCGTCGTAAAGCCACGCAGCGGCGACAGACACTTTTTTTAATGTTACGTAATCTAAGTGTGACGTCTAAATTTTTAAACCAATCAAAACGAAAGAAATTCTTTTTTCTCCAATTTGATTGGTAGACGATTTCCAAAAAATTAGTTCGTTAATAACACCGATTATCACTATCGCAGTTGTTTTCACGAAGAAACACAGGTTTGTATACATACGAAGGTATTGTTATTATGAAACTTTTTATTGTTTAACTTTTACTGTTATTGTATTTTAGATTAATAAAAGAACAGGCAGCAGCATGTGTGTAAGTGATTAGTTAGCAGGTAGCACACATGCGTAGGTGAGTTTTTGAAAAGATGTTTGTTTTTTTCATATATAGGTTTTTTCAGATGAAAACCAAACGAAGAACGAGTGGAAGAAAGTCGTGCTGATTTTACGAATTTCTTTTTATAGATTAAATAGTTATGGGAGTGCAGCAGTACAGAAGTAGTGTAGATGAAGTTGAAGAAAGGATGATGTTTATTTTGGTGAAAATGGTTTTACTTTTTTTCGGTGGAAAATTGTTTGGAAAAGATATAAAGTAATATACGTAAGTACATGAGTCAAACGGATTTAATAAGCGTTAAAAGAGAATAAAAACAGAGTTAAAACGATCAAATAATAAAGATGCAGGTCCTACACGAGCAGTTACTGATTTGTTTTGGTAACGAACTGTTCCTCATTTTATTTATTTCAAAATGGCTCCACAGTTATGAAGTTACGAAGAAAGCATTTTTATGTCTTTCACTGTATAAAAATGGTAGTGAAATTGCAGTAGAAAACAAATAGAAAGTGTATGTTTACAATAGGAAAGTATGCTGGAAAGTTAATCGAGTGTTATTAATTTGTTTACAGGTATGAAATATAGAAAGTAAAAGAGTTTAGAAGTGTTTGATAATGGCTACAGAACATGATCAATATTGTTTACTGTCATGATGATTGATGTGAATTGGTATTGAAAGGTAAAGTTAAGATAGTATCTATTTAGTTATAACACAGTTAGTATTAGTGGATAGATAAAGGATAAGAGGGATGTTTACTGTTGTGTTTTGAATTTTTCAGCGCAGAGGAGGAGCTTTGAACTGGAAATAAAAAATGGCTCCACGAATGTTTTCATATGTTAAAAATTTTTCAGCTATACTAATTCTGTCATTACGTTTGTGTTTTTAATTATTATTTTTAAGGTTAATATATTTTCAAAGTTCCTTTTACTTTGTTTTGTTTTTCTTTAGATTTCGTCATAGCATGATTAGGTTTTTTATATGTTTTTTGAATGTTATCATCTGTTAAAATAGAAATGAAGCACATGATGGGTTATAATGTTGAGAGGGTTACTTAAGAGAAGAATGGATTATGCAATTTAAATGACTGTGCAATGAAACTATCCTACCAAAAATAAGCGTCGTTGGCTGTATTTTTCTTAAGTTTATATTTTATCGCGTTTATGCATATTTTGTGTTATGGTAATCGTTTACGTACTATGCCTAGGTATATAACTTTGGCTGTATGATTTTATTTGTGACTTTTTATCTTCTGTGTAAATTTTTGTTCTTAGTTATTGTTTTTAGGATAAATGCGTACTTGAATTTCCTTTTTTTGTTTTGTTTCTTTTTTTTATTATTATTATTTTCGGTATTACAATTGAAATATTATTCTTTTAAGCAATAATAAAAAAGCACAAAGAAATGAAACTCATGGTTTTAATCATGATGTTGATGGTTTTGGGAAGAACTAAATATATCATTTCAAAAATTCATTAATGGTTGCAGTCCAGTAGTAACTTTTGAACAATAGAAAAAGTTGGAAGGTATCATTTTTGTAATATTATTCAATGTTTGGTTTTGCGTGTCTGGGTAAACGGTTCTGTGTTATATATTGCGTTTTTTTACATTAAAGTTCTCTTCTGCGTATGAATATATATTCTGAGCCATGTTGCTATTTGTTTCTGTTTTAAATGTAAGAAATGAATTAAAAAGTTAATGCCTTTTGCAAGAGTTAAATTCTGCGACACAATGCATACTGAACATGGGTGGCAAGCGACGCCGCCTGGGATGTTTTTGAGTTGCGATTCTATGATTTATTTTTTCGTCACGGGGTACGTACACAAGAATGGTGGATTTGATCTAATGTTTTCGAAGTTAAGTTCGGTAAAAAGTTTTTACCCGGGATACTAGTCTTATTATACTAATTCGCGATTGTGTGTCACACTTTTATTTTAGAGAGTGACATATTTGTTGTTTTTTTCACGGTCAAATCCTTCTTATTTTTTCCCTTTTCGTCGTAAAACCACGCCAAAGCGAGAGTGATTTTTTTGATTTTTCGCGATTAGTATATGCTCCTCCGTTTTGTTATTTTTGGTTTGCGCACTGGAAATCAGCCGAAAAACGTCTTTGGAGGAGTGCGAGCAATGCAATGTTAATCGTTCGAAATTTGTCAACGATCAATTTGTGAGCAAGAAACTTCGCGAAGAAGACGTGTTTCTTTTTGTATACGAATATTTTAATTTCAATTTGATTGTTTTAGGCAGCAAATCGACGAAAGAACTGACGAAGAAACACAGGTTTGTATGCACGAAGGTATTGTTATTATTATAAAACGTTTTATTATCGTGTTTATTGCTAAACTTTTACTCTTATTAATAAAAGAACACGGGTTAGTTGTTTGTTTACAATGAAAAATCATATTTAGATATGCAGCAGAAGTGCAGTGAAGTTTTTAAAAATTTGCTGCAGAAAGATCGAACGAACAAAAGGTATTATTATAAAACTGTTATTTTTGATTAATAGAAGAACAAGTTAGTATCTAAATGTATTTAAATGTTTGTTTACGTTTTAGTTATCAATTTATTGTTTAACTTTTATTGTTATTGTATTTTAGATTTTATTTTAGATTAATAAAAGAACAGGTATAACCACATGCTTAGGTGAGTTTTTAAACAGATGTTGTTTTTTATATATAGGTTTTTTCAGAGGAAAGCGAAACGAAGAACGAGATGAAGAAAGTCTATTTTTATTTTACGAGCTGTTTACGTATTTCTTTTTATAGTTATCAAATAGTTATGGGAGTGCAGCAGTAGAGTAGTGTAGATGAAGTTGAAGTTGAATGGCTGCAGAAAGGATGCTGTTTATTTACATTGGTGAAGAAAATGGTTATACTTCTTTTTTCGGAGAGAAATTGTTTGGAAAAGATATAAAGTAATATACGTAAGTACATGAGTCAAACGGATTTAGTAAATACAGCGTTAAAAGAGAGTAAAAACAGAGTTAAAACGATCAAATCATTAAGATGCATGTCCCTCGAGCAGTTAATGATTTGTTTTGGTAACGAAGTTGCTGTTCCTTATTTTATTTAATTCAAAATGGCTCCACAGTTATGAAGTGAAGTTATGAAGATAGCATTTTTATGACTTTCACTGTATAAAAATGGTATTGGAATTTCAGTAGAAAGCAAAGTGAAAGTGTATCTTTACAATAGGAAAGTATGCTGGAAAGTTAATCGAGTGTTATTAATTTGTTTACAGGTATGAAATACAGAAAGTAAAAGAGTTTAGAAGTGTTTGATAATGGCGCTACAGAACATGATCTGTTTACTATCATGATGATGTGAATTGGTATTGAAAGGTAAAGTTAAAATAGTATCTATTTAGTTAAACACAGTTAGTATTAGTGGATACATAAAGGATAAGAGGGATGTTTACTGTTGTGTTTTGAATTTTCCAGCAGAGAGGAGCTTTGAACTGGAAATAAAAAATGGCTCCACGAATGTTTTCATATGTTAAAAATTTTTCAGCTATACTAATTCTGTCATCACGTTTGTGTTTTTAATTATTATTTTTAATGTTAATACATTTTCAAAGTTTCTTTTACTTTGTTTTGTTTTTCTTTAGATTTCGTCATAGCATGATTAGGTGTTTTGTATATATTTTTTTAATGTTTTGATCTGTTAAAATAGAAATGAAGCACATGATAGGTTATAATGTCGAGAGTACGACAAATTTTGTTGCTGGGGTATATTTTTCTTCAGTTTATATTTGTTTAGGGCATTCATTATTTTGTGTTATGTTAATTGCTACATACATACTTGCTAGGTATATAAGTTTAGCATTATGTTTTTATTTGTTGCTTTTAATATCTTCTGGGTATTCAATTATGGTTTTGGTCAAAGTAGGGCATTTTGTTGTTTCAATTATTTTTATTAATTTGATGTTTGGTTGTGTATGCCAGGTAAAAGTCTTTATTCTGTTCAGCTCCAGTGTTGAGTGAACCCGTATTGACTCACAGTATTGGTTGACTTTATAGACCAAATTTTGTTTTTAATTGTTATCTTAAGGATAAATGCGTACTTGAATTTTCTTTCTTTTTGTTTTATTCTTTACTTCAATATTGTTATTGCATGATTAGGTTTTCGGTATTACAATTCAAGTACTAATTTTTTAGGTAATAATAAAAAAAGCATAAAGAAATGGAACTCATGGTTTTAATCATGACGTTGATGGTTTTGGGAAGAACAGACTATATCATTTCAAAAATTCATTTATGGTTGCAGTCCAGTAGTAACTTTGGAACAGAAGAAAAAGTTGGAAGGTATCAATTTGTTTTGAATTAACATTTTGTTATGTTTGGTTTTGTATGTCTGGGTAAACAGTTCTGTGTTATATATTGCACTTTTTTTTATGAACGTTTCTTATCTTCTGCGTATAAATATATATTCTGAGTCATGTTGCTATTTGTTTCTGTTTTAAATATTTTGAATGTAAGAAATGAATAAAAAAATTAATGCCTGTAAAAACTTTTCACGACTTAAATTTTGCGACACAGCGCATACTGAACATGGGTGGCGAGCGACGCCACCTGGGATGTTTTTGAGTTGCGATTCTATGATTTATTTTTTCGTCACGGGGTATGTACACGGAAGTGGTGGATTTGACCTAATGTTTTCGAAGTTAAGTTTGGTAAAAAGTTTTTACCCGGGATACTAGTTCCAATATAATTTGCGTGCCTCAAGTTCAAGCTGAATCACATCACTAAAACAGTATTTCGCCAACTCTTTCTGCAAAATGTTGCTTGGATTGTAAACTCCAGACTCGATCATTTCCACGAAAAAATCTATTACAAAACTGCTCCAGCTTCGCCTCAAAATGGACCACCATGCTTCTATGCGCTGGTTTGTACAAGACGATCCAAACAAGTGTGCCCTCTCCCCTGAATCTGCATCGTCGTGATTACGCCTGAAGTAACATTGGATAGCTGCTACGGTTGTATTTTCCGTACCACAATCTGTTCTAATTTTACGAGGTACAGCAGAGTTTTCTGAAACAGCATCAAGATACATAGAAGCAGTGACGAACGGATCGTTATTAGAATCAACAACTTTTAACCATATTAGTTTTCGGCTAAATCCATCAATACATCCTGTTATGGGGAATCCAAATCTTTTAAGTTTATCGTAACCGTCAATGTGCCAACAATGGTTGGGTCCTAGTGACCTGTATTTACGGCGAACAAGTTTTCTTCTTCTTCTTGAATTAACCCCGTCAGGATTAACATAACTGTATTTCGAGGCACACATAAACCATGGAACAACCGCAAGTTATGCCACACTGATCTGTAGCCCAACAAAGACCAAGAACCACGTAATTTGCATGAAATTACTTGTACGGCCTTTCCGAAAGTGTTAAGTGATTTGGATCTTCTTGATAAACCATGTGATTTGATAATACTCTTCAAAGATCTTAGACTAATGTTTACACCATGGTGTTCTCTTAAAAACCGCAAAATAGTTCCGTAAGTGTATCCATCTTTGAAATAACTTGTAACAATATATTCCATCTCAGTTTTGGGAATCTTAGCACCACAATTATAACAGAAATTGGGATCACCCGATATCACTTCATTGCAATGTACACAATCTGACATGCTAAACATAGAAGATAGGAAATTTAATATAAGTTTACAAAGGTATCCTATTTTCAGCACAGAATTAGAATGGAAAACATTATTGAGTGGACTAATACTTGAAGAAGTGGTGGTGTGAAAACATATTCTTTATTCTTTTCCAATCAAAGATCAAGCCTCATAGAAAGAATGATAATACAAATTCATAAGTAAATAAAGCTTGAGATAAACTTAGTACAACAATTGCTAAAATTTGCAAAAACACAGACAAACCATTGAACTAAGGGAAGCATTTCCACTTTGATCTTAATGAAAAAAAGCCCAACAATTTACTAAATTTAACAAAATCAGAAAGAAAGCAGTGAAAAACCACAGCCAGTATATTAACAAAACACTTTCTGGTAACAATGAACTAAATCATGGAGACATATAAGGTAAAGTATATTGACTAGTATCGCAACAAAATTCTAAACTGCTTCGCAATTAATAAGCAATAGCCCAATAGCCAGATGAAAAAGGCTCAAATTTATAGCTAAGCATTGCAAAAAACAAAGTAAAGCCAGGGAAAAGAAACTGTAACAATAATGCATCAATAATTTTCATGGAAACTGACATTTCCAACTTAATTTCTTAGTTTACTCATTAAATTTCAAAGTTGTATTCAAAGGCAAAATTTACTCAAAAATTACTTCCTGTGAAAATTAATTCCCATGAAAATTAATATTCAAAATCAAACAAAATCCAAAAAAGTGACATTTAATGCTTAAACAATATGGAAGAGATAGCTGTCTGTTGATTTTAAGATACTTGAAAACTCTTCTGCCAAGTCGTTGTAACAAATGTATCCAGGAGATAATGTCATAATGTTGCTGCATGTTCGCACAACTGGTGCTCTTGGATTTTGGTCTGCGAAATGAATTTCAATATATTGTGGCACAACATCAGATCCAGTCACAAATCTCAAAAACGGTGCCAGATCATCCATACTTAATGATTTGATGTACCTGGCCAGATGGTTGAATACAGCTCTTTCAGCATCAGTATAAGTTGAGCAATTCAGGCACTGAAGCACTTTTCGTGATGTTGGAACTTTCTTCTGGTAAAATTGTAACAAATCTTCGACCGACTTGAACAGAGTGTTACGTTTGCAGGATGAAAATACTTCCGTAAAGCAATTGGCAACATACCTTGGTTTTTGTATCAACTCTTGGTACGCCAATTCAAGTAAGATTGGCCGTAAGTTACTTTCAGTTGGAAGTTGAAAACAGTTATAAAAACTTAAGGTTTCCAATAGTATTTCGTCATTTTCCTTGAAATTCATCAACATTTCATTAATGTTGTCTTTCTCTTTAGAGGCAATATAATTTTTAAATGATGCAAGAAGAATATCATCACTTACAGCTTTGTCCCCAAAAATACAAGATATCATGAAAGCTGGTGAAAGTGACAGAGGAAAGTATCCTATTTCCTTTGCTGCCAATAAAATCCGAGCTACAGCTGTCCATTCTTGACTTGACATGTCATGCCTAATTGATGGCACTTTGTCATCCCTGCCATTAGTGCAAGATGACAAAAAGTCATTGAAAAAAATACAATAGACTTCTCGAGCTACACCAACTCCAACACCTTCTTCCTTTTCACCTCTGTGATTAATTAATTGAAATTGCAGCTCATATTGCAATACATCATCTACTCTATGCAAATCAATTAGTTCTTTCTTGACATGCAAGCGATGTACAAAGGCTTTTTTCACCAGAGTCACCTCGTTATCAAAACTTGCATCTACAAGTCAATAATAAAGAAGATCATATTTTCAGTAAATTAATAAAAACAGGTTGCAAGTAGCAGAATCGAGGCAAATATGTATCTAGTATATATATAGGAAAATATCTTAAACTTACCATTTTCAGGTGACTGTTCTTCTTCTAGTCCAGAAGCCAAAGAAGTTACTAAAAGAAAGAAAAAGTGGTTTCATGTCCAACATAAATGAAATTTCTTGCTATGTTTTATATTACCTGGTGATACTGCATAATCATGATCATGTCCCTGGAATATATCTAATAAGTTTGTAAAACATAAATCAATCTTGTTGAAATATACTATAGCAGTCACAACAACAGTGTTTTTGAAAGGACTCAAATTAGCTTCTTACAGACTTTCTCTCGCACACAAACACAGACACGAAAATGCATACTTGAATCAGAATCAGCACTTGTCATATCTCTGACAGCATTTGACGAAGATCTAACATTCCTGACAACACTGGTTCTTGCTGTATCCAAAGTTACATCATCAGTAGGAGTTGCCAGTCTATCTTTTGTCAAGGAATCAGTATATTCTTTGTTTTGCTCACAAATTAGACAAAATGTTCCCAAATATGAGCAAGAACAAACTGAACAGATTTTCCTTCCTGAACTAAATTTAAAAATTTATTTCAAAAAATCAATTTAAGCACCAGCTATACCAATCACAAGTAAAGAATTCACCTTGTAGGTACCAATGAAGTATTGTTTGTGTCCCATACTGGAAATGATTCTGATCTACAGAATTAATAACACATAAAAAAACTAAATCACTATGGGAGAAAGAAGATGTGCAAGCATCTCTTTTATTTTAATGTAATTTATTGATTTTTTTGCACGTTTTGTATCTATATTTATGATTTTAGTTATTGTACATTTTAATATGTGAAAGCATTTTACATTGATACATTTTGAATAACTTAATTATACACTCCACTGCCAAAGAATACTCAGATTCTTTAAAATTAACTTAAAACAACTTACTGGCTTTTAGTTCCGATAAAAGAGTCAGGCAACTCTGAATCTGACAAATCAGCATCATATGGTTGCAAGTATAAAACAACCTTTGAAAAGGAAGTAACTCCCAAGTCTTCTTTGTAACCTCCAAGTGTAAACTTAACATTAACCAGGGATGAATTTAACCAATTCACCAGTTTTATAACTAAGTTTGCATTCTGATAAATTTTCACATGTCAAGTCTGCACAGTATCGCCTTAGTTTGTCAAATGCAGCCTTCTTTATTTCAAAAACTGAAGCACTAAGCTTTACTTTACATGGCATTAATGATCCTCTAACAGCTTTGATGTAACCTTCATGATTTTTCAAAACACCAACAGTTATCAAGACTTCCTGTGGATCTCGTTTCTTCTTCTTTAATTTAAAATGAGTTTGACGCTCATTTCTTTTCTTCACCATGAACTCCTTGTAATATGGAATACCTTGTTATAAGGATGAAGGACTGGTATAATATAAGAACTTCTATACATTGACAATACACCCTAAACAACAACATAATTATAATAGGATCAAAACAGCAGAAATGAACCATCCTTTTGTATCTAAACTAACTCTCTAACAAGGGAATTATATAATATATAACAGAGAGATCAATACAACCCTCACATTTCCACCCAAAATGAAAGCATCACAAATATCGCAGACCAAACCAACGTGCACCTTGCCGCCATTTTATGTCAGGAACATACACCATCCCGGCATCCAAAGCGATAAGACTCCACCACCATCTAGGGCGCGGGCGGATGCCATGTTTTTCTGCAGACAAAAAATATTTTTAATTAAAAAAGAATTTTAACCGCAAAAAATATTTCTTAACAAAAAAAATTTTTTTACGGCGAAAAAAATTTTTACAAGTTTTTTAAAAAAGATATGAATTTTAAAAAGAAGTTGCACCTGTGGGCCACCGTATTAAACTGTCTGCTAGAAACAAATATACAGCTAAAAAATATTTACACACATCATCACTCCATGTTCTACAAGTAAAAATCCATTCTCAAAAAATGTGTATTCACAAACATGGAATTGTATCGTAATAAATAATTGGTTGTCCCGAAGGACATCCATAAATTATTCAGATGATTACATTTTTATTGTTAGCGTACGGCTTTTGTATTCATCTCTAGTGTTTATTGATGGTTTAATTCTTTTCATATTAAGAGCCTCGAGAGTCATTTACTGTAAGAGTCAATTATTTTCATATCATCGAAAGAGGGTTTAGCGTTACACGAATTAAAATGCTTTTTAATGGGTTTTCCCTCCTGAATATGTTCCTTAAATCGCGTAATCATATGTCGAGCTTTCTGCCCAACAAAGCACGATTGACATCCTGAACACGTGATTTGGTAAACTACATGACTTTTGAAACGTTTTTCAACAGGTGTTTTGAGTGAAGGAAGGATTTTGTATTGTTGAGATCACTTTACACGCTGCATCTATTCGTTTAAGGGACGAATTATCAGTAACTCTTCCCCTATATTGAAGAAAGATCAATTTCTTCTTGTTCGGCTCGTCTTCTTCATTTTCCGTCTCTCTTTCTGGTTTTTGAATCTTGTCTAATGTCTTTTCAATGATAGGGTTATAGAACGAAGTAGGATACTGGTTGTTTTCGAGTATCGTTTTTGCCTTGTCCAGACTTTTATGAACGTTTGTCCATGAGCTGCACGAGTTGTAGATTCTGTAGATCATCCCGGAAACAATGGATCGTTTGTACATAACAGGTGCTAATGCGTGAAATTTCATTGTAAGTCCTCTATCAGAATCTTTTATTGTACCACGTTGACGATAGCTTTCCTTCGTTGCCAATGATCTTCATATCGAGAAATGGAATTGTGCCGTGTTTTTCACGTTCAATGGTGAAGATTAGCTGTGGATAGTATTCATTTATTTTTTTCTGCAAGTTTTTCATTGATGTAACAGGACTTGATATCGCGAAGAATATCGCCCATAAAACCGCTTTTAAACCAGACGAAAAACTTTGCGCGAATCGAAAAGGTCATTCCTTTCTATTGTTTAATCCAAGCGTCGAGAAAAAAAATAGGAATGATTTCTACTTGTTCGCTTTAAAATTTTGACGCTATCCAATCAAATTACTTGAAAAGTTCGCTTCGGGCGAACCGGCTGAAAACCGGCTTTAAATTGGATTAATGTTCGTGAATTTCGCCTTGATTCGCGAAAATTAATTTAAATATATCGTTTTTCAAAGTTATCTACTAATGGGAATAAACTAAAAAAGGGAATATCAAATAGAAGAATGCAAATTGTTTTTGTTAACAGTTTACAAATGACTATGGGGCGCCGCACTGGACATTATTACGTTCATAATCACATAGTATTATTCTATTAAAAAAGTTGTGCATGTTTGTTATATACCTTCCAAACTTTTTTGTATACCTGCCATATAAAAAATATTTATGCTAATGTTTCCTAAATCTGTTCGATTTGATTAAAACACGTTCTAAGTTTTACATAAACGTTCTAAGCTTTTAATATTTGTTTTATAATATGATTTTAAATAAAATGTTGTTGTATAAAAAATGTTGATGGTGAACTCTACAATATAAGTTCTAACATGCATTGCGAAGCATGTAGATCACGTGACTGATCACGTGACTAGCCATGCGATAAATATTCAAATGAAAGCAAACATGGCTGGCGAAAGGTCTTTGATGTCAGTATTTCTTGAAATTGCAGATTTATTGGTAACCATAGAATCTTTGTTTGGTTTAAATTATACTGATCCGACCCTAGACGAGCTAGAGGTTCTATTTGAAAGGATAAGAGATGCATCCGAGTTCATAAACAGCCTGTCTTCTGATATTCAACAAATTGAAGTCGATGATATAACAGACAGATTTACTGATGAGATTTTACAGATTTCCAATCATCGCGGGAGAACACAATTTCAGCAAGATATTGAACAGGTCCGCCTTCATCTGAGACAAACTACATTTATTATTGAGAAGATTTTGATCAATAATCATCAAACGTTAGGTATGGTGCTTGTAGTAAGCTTATTTTGTAAACAAATCATGAAAAACTTATTATTATTCACTCATTGATTTTTACTTTTACTTAAGTCTCGCAGTTTAACTGCCCACGTGCTTACACTGGTGAAAGAGGACAGCCAAAATTTGAAATTTCAGAGGAACAAATTTCTTTTTTACGAGAAATGCATTTTTCATGGTTAAAAATTTCTGAACTTCTTGGTATTTCCTCAAAAACTCTGAGTAGGAGACGAAAGGAGTTTGAATTACGAGATGAACCATTTTCCGCAATTACAGACGGAGAACTTCGAAATGTTATGATTAACATCAGAACTGTTACCCCGAACATTGGACAGACGCGAATGATAGGAGCTTTAAAAGGCAGAGGAATCAAAATGCCACGGTGGAAAGTGAGAGAAATTCTCAAAGAACTAGATCCTATCGGTACAGTGCTACGATCAAGAAAAACAATATATCGTCGCAAATATTCTGTAAACTCACCAAATGCACTGTGGCACATTGATGGCAACCACAAAATGATTAAATGGAGGTTCGTTGTACATGCAGCAATTGATGGGTACTCACGAGTGATACCGTATCTTTCTTGTGCTGACAATAATCGTTCTAAAACTGTACTAAGACTATTTGAGGAAGCTTCCTTTCAGTATGGGCTTCCACCAAGGGTAAGAAGTGACCATGGTTTAGAAAACGTCGGGGTTGCCCGCAAAATGATTGAGTTAAGAGGTGCTAATAGAGGAAGTATCATTACTGGAAGTTCTGTCCATAACCAACGAGTGGAACGCCTTCACAGAGATGTCACCAGCGGTTGTTTGCAAGCATTTATTGATCATTTTAAGGACATGGAGAATGAACAAACACTGGATATTTTGGACGAGAACCATCTGTTTGCGTTACATTTCGTATACATGGAACCTATCAACATTTCCCTACGAGAGTTCATTACTCAGTGGAATCATCACCCTCTCAGTAGCTAACACAATCAGACGCCAATGCAACTTTGGGTAGATGGTATTATTCGTTGCTCACGCTCGTATTCGCCAGCTTTTAATTTTCTCTCACCTGACGAAATTCAATATTACGGAGCTGAGAACTTAAGTTTAACAGTCGAAGAGGAATCCACAGTGGAGGTGCCAGAAATTTCCTCTCCATTGTCGGAAGCAAAACACGAAGAGCTTCTCCGATATGCTAACGAAAACTTTGACGGTCTTAGCGGAACTGAGAAGTTTCTTAATGTTGTGAGATTTGTAGAGCAAAATTTAAGACGATAAAATTCATAATAAATATATTTGTACTTCTACTTTCATGTCACAACTGAAGAGGTCGAATACATAACAAAAAGACAACCATGACTTTAAAAAGAATGCCATCTAAATTTCAGGAACTATAAAATATAATTACGTAGTTTGAAAGTCAGAATTTTACAGGCATATGTTAAACAAAATGTTATGCTTTTATTTTCCCAAAAAAATAAAACTTTCGAGATTCGATACGAAAGTGGCCTTGGTAAATCGTCCTCTGCATAAAAAATGCAGAAATGGAACAACACAAAATAAAACATGTGTTTTGGCTTTCAAAAGTTACCATAAAAAGTCTTTTGAACCAACTAAAAAAAGCCGTAAGTTTGCAATATTAAAACAAAAAGGAAAAAAAATGGTATCTTAAAATCTTGGTCTTTGTTCACAGAAAAACCTGAACATGCACAATCGTCTATCCGCTCATTAAAGTTAAGAGCAGCCCCATAGACCAGATAGTTCCCAATAGAAAATAGTCTTTTCAAATATAAAATAAAACAACAGAAACAGTAAGGTAGCTAGTAGATCTAGAAGTATGTACAAATTTGTGGATTAGAATACATAATAACGAAGTGTGCCAATTAAGTCCATTAGCAATAGCCTGAAAACAATCGCATGAATTGTTATAGGTATGTTCACAATGTTTAACATACCTCCAGATCTGCCACTGCATTATTTTTGAAACAAAACACAACATTAATGGCATAAATACAATGTACTTTAAATGCAATTAAATGACTTGCTTTTCTCCTTACATATACATGCAGAAAACAATACTTTGAAACTAGTCTCATTGGAAATATTGTTGGGAAAAGTTATAGATAACAAGCACGTTGAGGCAAAAATCGAATCAACAGCATCAAATTTAACTTTTATGCAAGACAATCCAAAATTTGGTAACACTGGACTTCCAGTACAATAAACCAGGAACTGCTTTAATGTATCACATGTTGCTTCATTAAGATAGTTTGTCATATAACCCCAAATTTTCTCTTCATCTTCAGTCAAGTTTGCATCTTTGGAAAGGATTTTCAATATATGTTCAGCGTGAAGTGTGTCTTCTAGGACAAATAATTCTTTGAATAGCATTGATTGTTCTCTAATTTTTTCCAAGAATCCTAATGTATTTAAACCTGTTTTAAATTGATCAAAAACTATTTTTCTCTTTGCAAATACATCGTGAACCATAATTCCATTAACAATTCTCCACTTGTTATTCTCCTAATAGAAGAAAGATACAACTAAATAATAGTACTTTATTTGGAGAAACTTTCGCGAGAGAAACTTTCGCGAGCTGAAAAACTCGTGAAATTTTTTGGATAAACTTTCGCGAATGAAGAAATTGTTTAATTTTCGCGAGATAAACTTTCGCAAATGAAGAATTTTTTGAAATAATTTAGGATAATTTTTAGGAAACCAAGGATTTATTGAAAAAGTAAAGTGGCAGTTTCATCTATAACTGAAGGTAGGAAGGACTTCAAAGGCTTTAATACTAATAACTTAAATTTTGAATCTATATCTCGCAGAATAAACAACTTAATAGCATATTTAATAAGATATGATAAATGATCAACCAAACAATAATAATCTAAAGAACAATACTTACATTGAGAGCTATAGTCATACCACTGTCGAGAATTGTGTTATGTATATCTTCACTAAGACCTTCAAGATTAACTGTTTCAACAATCTATAACAGGAAAAGGGAGCAGTTATATACATAAATTTAACATTCAATGAAAATGAACTAAAATAAAAGGAATTACCTGAGACACAACATGTTTTGTGGCAGGACCACAATCTTCAATAGTGACTTCATCCATTGATGTTCCTATGTCACCTGTGACTAGGTATTTG
Organism: Turritopsis dohrnii; assembly: GCA_027922465.2. Lineage (NCBI taxonomy): Eukaryota > Metazoa > Cnidaria > Hydrozoa > Anthoathecata > Oceaniidae > Turritopsis > Turritopsis dohrnii. The sequence goes on along the minus strand of BQMF02000127.1, from coordinate 301,801 downwards.
TAAACTCCTGAACTGAAGATAGGAAAACCTGGTCCACCTTGTACAATACTGTGAACAACAATAATACCAATATATTTCATAATCGAGGAGGAAACTATGTCTGGGTTGTAGATTGGTAATTTGTAGTGGCCACCTTCAAAGAAGCTTTCGACCAGCTTTTGTAACAAAATTGAAAAGAATTGTCTCATTACACCACCTGTATCTGCAGCTGGTTGACCTTAAAATAAAACTCTTAGTCGTTTACGTGGGTTAAATTCAGGATCTTTGTAATAACATAAGGCATCACTTATTATGTCATCTTCTTCAACCTTTATTTTTTCCTTCTCAATGCACATTTCAGAGCTTAACCTTTTTAAGATCCCATTCAATGTGACCTTTCCTCCATCAAGTGCAGGTATTTCTAGAATTTCATCATCTTCAGATAATGCATCATCCAAGTTTATGGAAGTGGGATCTTTTGTTGACAATGCTAAAGCTGCCCCTTCAATACTAGCGTGTTCTTGAAGAGCTTTTTGCAAGTCAGCAAATGGGGTAGTAGGAAACATCTCTGCAAGTGCATCAGTGTGATGTAATGAAGAGGACGAACAAGATGGCTGCTGGTCAAAAACTAAATTCTGTTGTGAAACACTTTGCTGTGAATCCCTTTTGAGTCTTTTTGAACTTATTGATTCATCTTTTTCATCTTCATCTGTGTTGCTATCATCATTCTGATATTTTGAAGAAACTAAATCTTCCTTTGGACGTATATATATTGCTCCTTGGCCTGATATAGCTAATACACGAGCTGCAGAGTACTCGACACCAGCAGCTAATTTAGGCATAATTATCTGTCCATAACATGTTTTAACAAAGTCAAATTCAATGTCAGAAATTGCTGGAAATAAATCAATCAATTTCATTCTCAGATTCTGTTCATTCCACTCCTTGTCCACTGGAAACGCATGTACAACAAACCCATTACATTCGAGATTAAAACGAACTTGATGTGTTGGTACACTCTGACAGTCTTTAGTTGGCAATAAAACAACATCTTTATAAACTATCTGGGGTCCCCTTCTACCTTTGCACTTGACTTTGCTTGTTTGAGGGGAATCTCGTCGAGCTGTCTTTGATTTTGTTCCTGGCCAACGAGAGGGAAATGCACGGTTTAACTCTGCAACAACAGAATTACCAGAATTGTTGTTTCTTGGGTGGTATTTCTGGAGTCATCAGAAACATAGTTGCCAAGAATTTCGCGAGCTTCACGAGCTATTCTGGTGAGAGCTTGACGCATGCTGGCTGCTTTATCCGCCATCACGATTCTTCAATGTGTTTGTTTTCATCATCTTATTATACTAATTCGCGCTGTGTGTCACACTTTTATTTTAGAGAGTGACATATTTGTTTTTTTTTCACGGTCAAATCCTTCTTATTTTTTCCCTTTTCGTCGTAAAACCACGCCAAAGCGAGAGTGATTTTTTTGATTTTTCGTGATTAGTATATGCTCCTCCGTTTTGTTATTTTTGGCTTGCGCAGTGGAAATCAGCCGAAAAACGTCTTTGGAGGAGTGCGAGCAATGCAATGTTAATCGTTCGAAATTTGTCAACGATCATTTCGTGAGCAAGAAACTTCGCGAAGAAGACGTGTTTCTTTTTGTATACGAATATTTTGATTTAAATTTGATTGTTTTAGGCAGCAAATCGACGAAAGAACTGATGAAGAAACACAGGTTTGTATGCACGAAGGTATTGTTATTATTATAAAACGTTTTATTATCGTTTGTTTACAATGAAAAATCATATTTAGATATACAGAAGAAGTGCAGTGAAGTTTTTAAAAATTAGCTGCAGAAAGATCGAACGAACAAAAGGTATTATTATAAAACTTTTATACAGAAGAAGTGCAGTGAAGTTTTTAAAAATTGGCTGTGCAGAACGATAAGACTTTTATTGTTTAATAATTTAGATTAATAAAAGAACAGGTTTTTAAATGTTTGTTTACGTTTTAGTTATCAAATATCGCTATACAGAAGAAAGTGCAGTGGAGAAATGCAGTTTCATGTTTATTTACACAGTAAGGAATGGTTTTAATTTAGTTTTGAAAGATTAATTGATTTAGCTTTGAGTGGATGTCTCAGTTATTCTGTCGTTTAGAATGTGTATATGCTGCTGGATGAAAAGGAAGCCGAGAGAAATTTGTTTTGGTAACGCGCGCTATTATTACATTAAAAATGGTCCTACAGCTATGAATGTTTTTATTTCTCATGACGCTGTGGAAGTGGGGAATGTGTTATGCTGTCTGATTGTATCTATTGTATCTAATTTATATCGATGCTTGATGCTTTTGTCTGTCTGCCAAAAAGTACAAAATCTACTGGAAAATACAGAAAGTTTAGCAGTTTTTCCAAACGAAGAGAGCAGTTTTATGTATTTCACTTAAAAAAAAATGGTAGCGAAAGTGTTTTATAAATACCTATGTATGTTTGTGCTGGAAAGTAAATAAAGTATTAGTAATTTGTTTATAGGTATGAATATAGAAGTAAAGAGTTTAGAAGTGTTTGAAAATGTCTACAGAAGATGATCAATGCTGTTTAGTTTACTAACATGTGAATTGGCAGTGAAAGGTATCCCATTTTGTTTAAAGTTCAGCTAAAGTTAAAATAGTATAAATCTATTTAGTTATAACACAGTTGGTATGCTGGATAAATAAGAATAAAGGGTTGTTTAACTGTTGTGAATTAGCCAGAGGAGATTTTAACTCAGATTAAAAATGTGGTTGTTTTCAATTTTTTATAAACTCTTTAGATATATAAATTCTGTCATCACGTTTGTGTTTTTGATTATTATTCATAAGGTAGATGTGAATGGATTATGTATTTAAGAAGTTCATTAGTTATTACTGTGCAATGAAATGTTTATGCATTATTTTGTGTTATGGTAATCGTTTACGTACCTGGGTATATATATAAGTTTGGCATTATGATTTTATTTGTGACTTTTTATCTTCTGGGTAAATTTTTGTTTTAAGGATAAATGCGTAGTTGAATTTCACTTTTTGTTGTTGTTGTTTATTTTAATATTCTTATAGCATGATTAGGTTTTCGGTATTACAGTATTACAATTACTATTACGGTGTTTTGTTGTTTTGAGTTATTGTTTTTAGGATAAATGCGTAGTTGAATTGCATTTTTTTTGTTGTTGTTGTTGTTGTTTATTTCAATATTCTTATAGCATGATTAGGTTTTCGGTATTACAATTCAAGTATTAATTTTTTAGGTAATAATAAAAAAAAGCATAAAGAAATGAAACTCATGGTTTTAATCATGACGTTGATGGTTTTGGGAAGAACAGACTATATATCGTTTCAAAAATTCATTAATGGTTGCTGTATAATGTAACTTCCGCACGAAAGAAACACAGTTGGAAGGTATCAATTTGTTTTCAATTCACATTTTGTAATGTTATTCAATGTTTGGTTTCGTATGTCTGGGTAAACAGTTCTGTGTTATATATTGCCATTTTTTTTACATTAAAGTTACTTCTCTTCTGCGTATAAATATATTATTCTGAGCCATGTTGCTATTTGTTTCTGTTTTTAATCTTCTGAATGTAATAACAAATTAATGCCTGAAAAGAAACTTTTATATACACGAGTTAAATTCTGTGACACAACGCATACTGAACATGGGTGGCGAGTGACGCGTACGTACCACAGGAATGGCAGATTTGACCTAATGTTTTCAAAGTTAAGTTCGGTAAAAAGTTTTTACCCGGGATACTAGTGCTTCACTAATGTCTTCTGGGGTAATTTCCGGAAAAACACGCAATGCATCATGCCATTACTCCATGAAATAATGACAACAAAGTTTTGAAGATGCGCACGTGTATAAAACACAGTCCTGATAAAAAAAGTTTAGCATATGTATGAGCACATATGGTGCATATAAATAGATTATTCATCTGTTTTTTGTACATAATAGAATGTATATATGTAAAATCACAATCTGTAAACAAAATACAGGATAGATTAAATAAGAACGTAATAATGTCCAGTGTGGCGCCCCATAAATGACCTTAACAAAAAAACAGGCGGTAATAGAAAAATGCCAAATCACTGCAAATCTTTTACCCCTGAACAAAAGAAACAACAGAAAAATGGTACTTTTTCCCAGAAATAACTAAAAAATGAATACGTGCAATAAAATGTAAAATGTAGCAAGAGCAATGGTTTTTATGGTTTTTCCAAACTTCAAAACAAAAGATATTTGCATAATGTGTACAGGGTTTCTAGAAAAAAATATAGCAATAAGGTATAAAAATGTCTATCCTTTTTCTCAAGAAACCCTGCATATCAAAATACAACTTTCCACTAACGCTAATTTAAAACGATGTACGAAATCTCTTTATACTGACAAACGAAATAGGAAGTTTAAGATAAAAACTTGTTAGTGCATATGAGATCTTCATGATCCTCAAGTTTGGTGATGACTTTCTTGCGATTATATGTAAAGTCTACATTCTCAACTTCTAAAAGCGCAGTAGCATAATGCGTTAATTCGGTTTGCCCACACTCCTTGAAATATTCCTGCACACACTCTGGGAATGCAGTCAGCTTTGTTTGCTTTCCATCTTTCTCCACGATGACGTCAATACTGTACGAGACTTTGCACTTTCGAAGGAGCATCATTCTTTTACATTGATGGCATGTCACAGTCGTTTCCGATTCCGATTTTGAAAGATTGATCTTCTTTCGACAATCATTGTTAGGACAGCTAACATAGTTGTTAACAAATGCCGAGATAACAGCTGGACAGCAGATTCGAGTGTTGTTGCTGACTGGGGGGTTTTGGTTCCAATCAAGTTCCACCTTTGTGACTTGCTGTAAGGCAGTACCATTTGTTGTGTCCAGCCGCATTTGCTCATTCCACCACGACACAGCAAGATTGCTTAGATGATACGTTGTGTTTTCTTCAATGGATTGCACCAGCTCGGAACCCCATACTGTAATATTTATTGGTGAGTTCGAACGGTCAATGAATTGGCCTTCTGTAAGGACTTTTTGATATCCTCGCACAATCACCGTCCTTGGATATTCCAGCCACTTGATTTCTCCTGTCACCAAAAATAGCCCTTGAGGAGGTGAAGATTTCACATCAGCAATGTCAAGGTCAATTTCATCTAAAACATCGAATTCTAGTCGTTCAAGTTTCTATAAAGATGCACCAGCTTTTGCATTGAAGAAGTGCCTTCCACTTTTCAAAGGTGATAGGTTGGTAAACCCCACTGGTAGTTGCTGGTCTTTGAATGCAATAAAGGATGATCTGCTATGCTTATCATCTGACATAACTCTTATCTTAGCTTGGCAAGATGGCGAGGTTTTAATGTCCACATCGAAGTATGGATTGTTTGCGGATGAGATTTTCTCTTCCTGAACATTTTTTACATATCCGGTGAAATCTGAAAAAGAGCAGTGAAATTATGTTATGGCTTTTGATTGCATTTCCACCGGAAGTCACAGTTAAGTAAATAACATCCCAGAAGAACAAAGAAAAAAGTAATACCTATCGTATCTTTATCAAATTTCATGCGCTTCACTGGAGTGGTAGTTTGAGATTGAGAAGCATCAAACAATTCTTGGGATGTGTCATTAGATGTACTCATACTAGAATGAAAAAAATATGTAAACACTATGCAGACTTTAAAATTTTTTTCAAAACCAATTCATTACAAAGAAAGAATATTATATTAAAAAATCAAGAACAAAAATTCAATTTTGCGTGGATTTAATTTTGCGGTTTGCCAAACTTTTATTAATTTCGCATGGATTTGATTTCGCTTTTTTTTTTAGAAGATCCGCGAAAACTGTGAAATTTAATCCACGCAAAATTTTATCCACTTGGTCAAATTATAATACTTTATAATTTTCTTATTTACTTTCAGTGTTGTGCCATTTGATTGTACTAATTTGACCAACCCAAATACAGACTATCCATGAAAATTCAACAAAATAAACCTTCAATCTTGTTATAATTGCTGATTTTTCTTAGATAGTCGGCGTTTCATTTTATTGACTTACCTTATTGTAACTAGATAAACAAATATTGCATTAAGGTATCAATTGTTACACCTGATTTGAAAATGTTGAGGATATTATTTGCCAACTGTGTTAGCCTTTCTTCTTCAACTGAGCGATACTTAAAATTACTACATTTGCTTATTGCTAATAGTCTATCAAAAGAAAAGGGTTCCAATATCATATCATTTAAAGACTTTGCCCTTGATAAAGCAACATAGGTCAAGCCAAGTACTTTTTCTGATAATCCAATATCTATACAAACATCTTTCAAAGTCAAACCCTGAGACTTGTGGATTGTCATTGCACATTAAATAATCATGATAGTCACAAATTATCTTTTCTGAAGCTAGGCCTTGTTCAATTTTAGTGTGTAAGTCTTGCTTTGCATCTAAATCTAAATCACAACCTTCAAGTTGCTTTTTTGCAAGAAAACCTTCTAATGCCAGTGAAATTCAGCACACGAAAGGGTCCAAAATATAGTAGGAACACCTACTTACGAAATAGTAGCTTTCAAATTATTTTTCTGTTGGTTCCAATAAGAAGAAGTACCAGCAACATTTTTAGCATAGTAAGTTATTTTTTTCATTAAAAGATTAGATGCATCATTTTCTAACATTTCTCTCAAGCTTTCAATACTGAGAACATCACTTCGATTCTTACTTATATAATAAGATCCTTGCATCAACAATCGTTTTCTATATAGCATATTGTAAGCCCAAAAAGCAAACCTAGGATGTGAAGCAAAGCGATAGTTCCACTTACCATTTTCAAACTCTGCAAACTTAATCAAGTGTTTTAACTTCTGTGCGAAACTCTCAGTAGGCTTATCAGAAATATTTCGCCTATTCCCATCATAAGTGGGATCTCCATTCCCATCAGGAAAAAGGCACAGAAAGCACATTGTAGCTAGGTACTGTGTAGTAAACTCATTAAAAGGCTGATCTTGATGGATATTCATTTCACATTGTTGTATTGATTCACTTAAGCGATCTTTCTCATGGGGTTGAGACTGTGATAGAGGCAAAAAACTTTGAGTTTCTATCTCCTCCTTAATTTCATCATTTTCATTAACACAGGGACCTTCATCTACTTTCTTAGTACTATCCGTCAGGTGAAATAAATCAACTGTAATAAAATCATCCTCAGGTAGGTCTTCTATTCTCGACATATCAATTGTTATATCACTATATTGCGGATTGTTTGCAACTAACCATTGTAATGCTCTTAACACAATGTCACGACGAACTTTGAAATCAATACACTTGTCTTCTGATGTACTACAATGAAATCTAACAATTGGTAAGTCCTTTGGTAAGTTGGGTAATATATTTGGGTTGACCCTTATAGCTGTAGTACCCTGCACCAGGTGTAGTATAGATTAACATAACTGGAAATGCCTTACTTATCAACATTTGCTCACACTGTGTAAGAGCTTTTAGCTCAGGTGGTATTCTGCCAGGAATCATACCATTTTCAGCACTAAATTTCTTAGGTACTTTTTTATCTGATTTACATCTCTTACAGACATAACCTAAATTATCATTTTTAACTTTTCTTGATTTTTTATAGGCCAAGCTTCAAAGCATACAGTGCACTGTTTTATAATCATATTAGTTATCGACTCAGAAAACAATTTGGCTTGTTCTTTAGCCTTTTTTGTTTTGTGAAGAGCTTCAGAATTATCAATAGTTCCTGCGCTATCAGGATTAGATGAAGTAGCCTCAATTAACTTTCTTTTCTTAGCATTATCAGATTTTTTTTTACTCTTAACATTATCACTTTCCATCGGAAAGTGTCTTTTCATTCTTGTGTAACCTTTTTCTTTGACACAATAATCATGATCTGCTACATTAACACTTGACTCTACTTTATTACTGCAATATGAATGATCAGAAAGGTGCACTGGTAAAGTCCAACTTCTTTGTTGAGTAACAGGTATTGAGTTAGGACTTTCAGCATCAACAAATTCAAGTGATTCCTTGACTTAAAGTAAGAAAAACCACCCTGTAGGAAAAAATCTGAGTTAAGACTGCAAGTTGCTATGCTCAAATACAAAATCATTCAGATCGTCTAAGTATAACCATTTATCATTGGTCTTAATAGCACATGTAAAATGTAGACCACCATTTCTCACCAAGGCCAATAATTTATATTTCGTTGTTCCAACAAAAAGGGTATCCTCTAACTCTAACTGGCTAAAAACAATTTGACTCACTTCTACAAATACAATATCAGATAAATTTGAAACAATGTTATGAACAGGTGTCCGAGAGTTACATACTGAATTAACTATGTTATTTGAGCAATTACTTTCCATAATAAAGTTTTGCCATTCTCTAGAGCCCCTTTGTTGAAATGTGTGTTCATTCAGGTAAAACACGAATATCTCTATCTGAGTTATGGTTTCTTGAGAGCAAGATTCACAGTTACTTGATAAATCAAAAATACTTATAAAGTTTTGCTTCTGTTCGTTAGTGAAATAACCAAAAACCTGTCTGATGAATATTTCAGAAAATTGGGCATTGCAATCCATTGCTCTGAACGATGGACATAATTCCCTCAGCATAGACCAGACCGATTCACGAATGGCAGTGAGTGAGGAAGAACTTCCACTCAATCCATCATTAGTAACTAAATCTTCATAAGATCTTACCAGAAAACTCATCCTACTTAAAAATTCGTTGCCCCCTGCCCTTATTGATTCAACCCTTCCTATGGTTTTTACCCAGAGCTCAAGGAAACAATCAACTGCACATGAGAAAATTCCTGGATAGATCCTACAAGAATTCATAAAATATAATCTATATACTCTTCTTTGACCATGTCTTAATACAATCCCCGTGGGTGACATCATACATAAATTCATCTAAAGATCTATATTTTTCAAACAAATGTAATTACCTTTATTATTTGTTATGGTTCTCTGTGGTTTGTCTAATTCGAAAGGAAAGAATAAAGTGTGGAAGCAATAAATTTTATCAAAACAGCACGATATCATTATCATACACGATTATCCAAACAGTAGTCTCGCCTACTTTAGTCTTGCTTATTGTGAAACTATATTGTTTACAAATTTTATATTTCGTGGGGGAAAGCGAGCACTGAACCATGAAGAAAATTGCCCTCAAAACCTAACTAAACTTAGCGCGGGCACGGCTCAATTATGGCGCCCTGCAAGTTATTCTTACACACCGTGTAGGAGCACAAAATCATTGAAATTCAAAACTAAAAGCTTCATTTTTTCTTTTCAAAAGCAAAGATTAGGAAACATAATGAAAGTGATTAAGAGTTTATATAATAGGAGCTGTCGATAAACAACACACTGAAAACTGCAGTCACATGCTTTTCAAAAGAATGACGGAAATTTTAACTTGAAAATTTAATCCACAACTACTTTCACAATGAATGGTTCAATACGCCCCCTGAATAATTTTTGATCCCTAATTTCAATGCAAAAAGTTTTATCCAGAAACTTCAAGTACAGTATACATAATGTAGTAGTAGAAACGTATGGAAATATGCCCAAAGATATATGTATACAAGAAAATTAAAAGCTGATAAAACAATAAAAAAACAGGTTGTTTAATTTGTAAGTAATTATAGATATCTCCATATAGTATATAATGCCCACCACATGTGTCGCATGTCATATCATATTTTTGTTGCTAATAAAAATGTAGCTCAAGTAACAACATAAAGGGGAAACATGTGGGGCTTGAAGGTATTTAAATTTGATTTTGTTTCTTAAAGATTTGTGATTTAGTGGTGAAGTCCCTCAAACTGGTTACAAAGTCAAAAGTCCCACAATGATGAAGGTCGTGATCTACAAACAAATCTAATAAATAGTCAACGCTTCGACGTTGTGAGGACCATGCATGCATAGCCCCAATTTTAGTTATAAAGGAGGCAAAAACAATCTTCGAGGCACAGCCTACGAAAACACATTTGATTCAGGCAAGAAGGGCATTATTAGTGAAAAAATTGTGTGTGCAAAAAAGAAATATAGTCCCTTGTGTGTTTTGCTGAGTGATGATTTCCTCTACCGAATTAATGGGAGCTAAAACTGAAAGTTTGTCGTTAAGTTTTCTTGAGAAGAGATGTACCTCTCCACAAAAAAAACAATTGATGTAGAAAACACACTACCGCAAATAAATCAATGCTTTATTGACCGGAATTCACGCTACTGAAATTTGATGTCGTGTGACCAGGGATAATAGCAGCCATGTAAACAGCACACAACGTGACGTCACTTTAGGCTGTTTTAGGATCATCATCATCATCATCATCATCATCATCATCATCATCCACGGGTAAACCAATATCTGCTGTTGCTTCGCGCCGAAGATAATTATTTTTATTTCTATAATACCTGATATACACCAACTTGACCAAGGCCCTGTTGCAATCCTTGAATACATGGATCATCACTTTCATTTGCAAAAATCTTACATAGGATTTCCTTTAAGCTAACCATAAGTGAATCAACAATGAAATTTGTACAATATATTTCGGACATATGTGTCCATCATCAGGTATCTAAAAACATACAAAAAACAGTAAAACTGTTTGTTAAACCATAAAAACATCTATGTACAACTCGTCATACATTCTACTGTACACTCTTTTTACAAATAAAAATATTAGATTTTGATAGTGAGCGTGTGACTTTTATACTCGTCACGAGTATTGATTTTTTGTTTTTTGCAAAGTGCTTCAAGGGTCATTAGTTTATAGACTAATCAGTTGTTAGAGTCAATAATCTTGATGCCGTTGAAAGTTGGTGTAACGTCACAATTTTTAAAGTGTTTTCCCACAGGATTTGCCGGCTGAATGTGCTCTTTATAGCGTGTAATGAGATGTCAGGTCGTTTGCCTGACATAGCACGAAGTACATCGTGGACAAATTACTTGGTAAACTATGTTGCTTTTTAAAGCTTTTTCCACCGGCACTTTCAACGAAGGAAGAACTGTTCGCATTTCTTTTATTGTACTAATAATTTTGCACGGAGCTTCAATTCTCTTTAATGTATTTTGAAATTGTCGGTAACTTTCCCACAATATTGAATGAAAATTAACTTCTTTTCAGGGGTGTCTTCAACCTCATTCTTCTCTTCAGGGGACCCAATTTTATTCAACGTTCTCTCTATAATTTGGTTGTATAAATGTGGTGGTTATTGATTGTTCTCAAGTATTATCTTTGCTTTTTCGAGGTATTCGAACATTTCATCATTGTCATCAGAATCAATGCTAGCACAGCTTTTCAAATGTGTTCTCAATGATGATAGCAAAATATCTGTTAAACATATTTTGCATGTTTGCGTTAAAGTAGACTCATTCTTTTCTGGGCGCAAGGGTGCCCAAGATGATTTTAGAGATTATTATTCTTTTTTCATTTTGAAAAACCCACTTTTTCTCTTGTTGTTATAGAACAACAACATGCACTAACGGAGTTTTTAGCGATGTATTATTTAACTTAAGTGTGTTGTTTCTGAACAACAACATGCATTAGCGGAGTTTCTAGCGATGTACTTTTTGACTTAGTATGTTGTTTAGATGTGTTTTGACAAAATAATGGAAAGTTTTTTATAAGAAACTCATTGAATTTTATAAGAAACAACACAAAAATATATTCCAAAGTTGAAAGAAAGCATATTTTCGAAGCTCTTATTTTAATATTATTCCATTGTTATACAGATTTCACTATTTCAAGATGAGTGTAAATTCATTCTATGGCAATAAGACCAAAACTTACATACCTCCACACTTGAGAAGGAGACCTATCGCTACTGATCACCATACGGAATTTGATAAAAGTGATGCAGAAGATGACAATGATCAAGATGAGGCTGTTGAATTTCAACGCATCAATCAGGAACAGGAATTAGTAATAGAGTCAGATTCGGAGACTGAAAAAACAGATGAATCGACAACAAAGTATTCGGAGCAATCATCTGACGAGTCAACCTTTGAAGATTCTGAGGATGATGTTCCTTTATCGAATTTTTCAAATAAAAAGGTGAAAGGAGATGTCCAATTTACAAATAGAGAACAATATTGCTGGAGAAGAGGAAATCCATTACAAGTAGATTCTGTGTTCCGAGGAAATCCGCTACCCCCACCTCCACAAGACCAAACTACTCCATATCAAAATTTCAAACAATTCTTCGACCATGCACTCATTAGTCATCTTACCGAGCAAACCAATCTTTATTCTGTTCAAGAAACAGGACAATCTATCAATGTCACTGATCAGGAAATTGAAAAATACCTTGCAATTATTGTTTATGCTGCTATTATCTCGCTACCATCCAGTAGAGGATACTGGGAAACTGGCACAAGAGTTCCATTTTTAGCTGATTTGATGCCAGTAAATAGATTTGAAAAGATAAGACAATTCTTTCACTGCAATGATAATACAAAAGCACCATCGGGTACTGACCGTGACAAGCTATTCAAGGTTTGACCCGTGATTGAGTCCGTTTTAGAAAAGTGCAAACAAGTGCACTTCAATCAATTGACGAGCAAATTATTCCTACTAAAGGTAGATCTGGTCTACGTCAATATCTTCCAAAAAAGCCAAATAAATGGGGAATAAAAGTTTGGGCAAGATGCAGCAAATCCGGTATTATTCATCAATTTGAGGTTTACACCGGAAAAGGTTCTACAGATAATGATGATCATGCCCATGCTAAACTTTCAAATGGAAATTGCGAAAGGATTGGCATTTGTCGATAAGCCAGTGAAAGCGGTCAAACGAGGACGACCATCATTGGATTTGCCTCAAGATGATAGCCCTAGTGCTAAAGGAAGAAAGCTATTGGCACAAATCCCAGCCAACGAGATCAGAAAAGACCGAGTGGATCATTTTCCTGAGTTTAAAGAAAAACAATCAAGGTGTTAGTCATGTAAAACAGGATACACTTACATTTGGTGCAAAAGTGTAAAGTTCCATTATGCTTGGTAAAAAATAGAAATTGTTTTCTAGAGTTTCATTAACGTTATTCCATTGTAACTTGATATATTTGTAAGTTATGACAATATATACGCCTTAGAAGATTTGTTAAATTCAAATGAATAAGATTTATTGTTTCTAGTTCCTGTTTTACTTGCTTGAAGAATCAACCTTTGCTGCATGTTGTTGTTCAGAAACAACAAATTACAGTGACGTCATAAAACATGGTGACGTTAAATCTTTGACCGAAATTTTTTATTTAAGCCTAAACTAATACAAAAACCTAGTCAAATATTTTTTTTGCGCAAAAATAAAAAATTCATGCATGAAAGGGTATAAATCTTGCTTTGTCCTCCACCAATGTAATTTTTGATAGCCTGAGCTGACATAACACAGTTCATTAATTCCAGTTGTTGACAGTTGGCTAAACATTGAAGAAGTTCGAAGCCACCAGCTTCCATAAGCTTCAGACACTTCGTTTTCATCATTATTCAAGTTACTTGATACGTTTTGTGCCCAGGACCTGCTTTTGTGAGAATGAGTTTTTCTTGTGATGTTGGTACACATGTAACAAATCTGTTGGCCAAGCAAACGAAATTTGCAGTCCAAGGATAATTCTTAGCATTATGCAGCTTTTTTTTCTAACTGTACCAATGAATGACGCACAACACTCGTTTATATGAGAAACAGATGACGATGACAACGATGAAGAACTCTACTGTTGTCTGCTGTTGTTATTGTGATGAGGAGTGCTCTGTTTTCTTCTACAAGCCTCTCTGAATTTTGCTCGAACGCCAATTCTACACAAGCCTAATCTATTCAAGTCTTTTCTGAAAGAAGCTGGATTTCATTTACGGTTATTTTTTCTTTTATAAAATTTTTTTTAGGAGGTTTACCAATGAAAGTTTGCTGAGCACATCCTTAAAGGGGAACACAAGATTTTTTCAAAAACTTCAACAACATTTCACTATCATGAGTACAATGCAAAAAATAACATACAAAATACTCTGACGATACATTTTGATATGTATAAGCTCTACACAAATGCTAATTTTTTTCTTCTTTGAACGACTCACCTGGCGCTTATTTTTGACGTCATTGATTCAAAGTGTTTAGAGAAAGATTAAATTATACACATGAAAGTGGAGAAAAAAAGGATATTCAATCTGTTTAAAAGTGAAAATGGTTGGATGTAGTGCTATAGGTTGTTCCAACAATTCGAAAAATTCTAAGTTAACTTTTCATCGTTTTCCAAAAAAATAAAGAACTTCGCCAAAAATGGTTGCGATAGATAAGAAGAGTAGATGTGAGCAAAAATCAAAAGGTTGTTCTTTGCAGTGAACATTTCAACGCAGAAGACTTTCAGGGGGATCTAAAGGTATATTTTAACTTTTCTGCTTCTATTCGCGAATATATGCCATTATTTATACCATTTTACGTATGTCTGTAGCCGGAACTACTTGGAGGAAAAATGAAACGTTTGCTGAAAGATGATGCATTTCCTTCTTTATTTTCATTTATTGAACCACCAAAAAAGCGAATTGACTATGAAGAAAGAGCATCTAAAAATGCCAGAATGGATGTAAGTGTATTTTGCAAGTGTTATTCGCAATATAATATTTGTGCGGTAAACAGTCACATGATATCCTTCCAGTTATTACAGGATGCCTTAGAAACTTCAACATCAAGTAGCGGGACGTTTCACATCACAAGATCTACACAGTACTGCACACGAGATTTTCAACGTTCTAAACAAGTGTCAGCATCACAAAAAACGCCATTACTGAAGATGAAAATAGAGAAGAAAGTTACGAAAGATGCCTCTACTAATACCAAAACTTCTTTCAGCCCACTTTCTACAGTCATTATGGAAGAGGTCAATACTAACACAGAGCCACTTCTAAGTTCTGACGAGGACGCAGAAACAAAGAGCCTGTCGGATGATGCATCATTTCATCTGTCTGAAAACGAGACAGAAACAGAAGATGATGATAACTTCCAGTCATACAATAATCCCCTGCCGGAAACAAAATACATTGTATCTTTATCTTCACTAAAACCTCTTCTTACATTCTGTCAAAAATGTAAAAAAAGTGAAAAAACTGTAGATTTAGTAGGCTCAAACGAATATGGTTTTAGATTGATAATCGACTGGATAATCTTCATCGCTACTTTGACCACTTGAATATTCATTTAAATCATCTGACAAATCTTCGTCAGAATAATTGATAGAATATATCTCAGACATTTTGAGATGAAATCACGATGTAAACACTACCGAAAATCTCTTTTTTTCCTTATAACGAAAACCTTGTCGAATAATTTTTTTTCAAAAGATGAATCAATGACGTCATACTGAAGCTGAATAAGATTATCAAAAAATAGCTGTTCAAAAGCAACAGATGTGGCGAAGTAAAATGATTTTAAAAATATTTCTGGCAAATGATGTTATTGAAATTTGATTTATTTTGGAAATATGAATCGATAAATTACATATTAAAAAAAACTTGTGTTCCCCTTTAAGCACTTCTTTCTCCATCATGTTTAAGTTCACCACCATTAACCAAGGAGGAGAGACCACCACCACATAACCTTAAGACTGACTACCACCAAGTAAACAAATAGAAAAGCACCACAACATAATTGATTACCACTAACACATAATGAAATTTGACCTCTACCTAGTGAGAAATGACTACCACAGAACGAAAGAGCACCACCACATAACGAAATATCACTACCACATCACCAAAAATGACTACGATGTAGCCAAATCTCACAACCTCATAATGAAATATCGGAACTAGTGAAAAGAAAAAGGCCACCACATCATCAGAACTCGCGCTTTAATGCATTTTAACCTGATGTAAAGTACTATTTGACACTTGAGAATGAAAATATCTAACAAATTTTTTACTTTAGGCAGTTATGGCATTCCATACTCAACACCTGGAGTTTCCTTATCAACTGGATATTAAAATTAATTGGCCGCGCGGACGTTCGTAAGTATGTACGCACAAGTGGAGGTCGGTTCATTAAATGAATGAAGATCGCTACACATCAGACTGTTTTCTATGTTGGGAACTTGCACGCACATGATTTTTTCAGCACCCGATGTAAAAAACGCAACTGGTCTATAGTGAACAAAGCAACTGGTTTAGGAGAGGGAACTATGGATGTGGAATATGGCTAAAATATGACAGTGGTGACATGTGAATACAGCCATGCTATAAGTGGTGTCAGGACATAAAAAAAAGATATCACAGTAATTTTTTGCTTTAATTTGCAAGGAAATGCAGACTTTTTAACAGGAGTTATCGAAACCTCCTATACCAGCAAACCTACCATCCGCTATGAAAAATTTTATCCCACTGAAAGATATGCGAAGAGATTTTGAGAGCTCAGAGTTGCCTGACTATGTTGAGGATGACATCCGCAGCCTACCAATTGTAAGACCTCTTCAGGTGCCGGTGGTAGCAACATCCATTCAATCTTCAGCTTGTTGCCAGTCAGAATCCAACCATGTTTGTGTGGACTCGGGATTTTGGGATGGTTTTCAAGAGAGCGCTTAACGACGGCCGTGACATAGGCGACTCTCTTGCAATGACATAACAAAGCATCCTTCGTGGGTGGTAACTTCTGAGGCGGTGTCGTTTTCAGACTAACACAATGAATGAATGAATGAATGAATGAATGAATGCATAATATTTATTTGTCAACAAAAAGATGCTAAAATAAATACAATTTGACTGGAGACCATCCCAATAGACTTATCTAAACAGAGGGGGTGGCCACCAAAATAAATAATACAAATAGCAAAAGAGCCATACACTAAAATGCAAGAAAAAGACGAATAAACAAACAAAAAACAACAAAAAAAACAACATAAAAAACAAACAACAACAAAAAACAAACAAAAAAAACAAAAAAAACAAAACCAAAAAAAAAATTGCTCAATTATTAGATACTGTCTGTGTATTGTGATAAGAAGAAACCACTGACAAGGTTTTTTAGTTGGCTTAGAGGTATGGAACTTTGTTCCAGGTGACTAAAAGTAGATTGGAAAAAATTCCAACAAGTTATGGATTGGTAGGTAATAGAGTGTATTCCGAAGGATGTAGTATTGACTAAGGGTTTAGATAGAGTGCCCATTGACTTTCCTCTAGTATTAAATTCATGTGATAGCTTAGAAAATTTGTTAGTACTCTGAATGTGACGAGGTAACTGATGATTGAGGGCTGAATGTATGAATAATACATTACAGGTCAAAGATAGTAAGAAAACCAAGTTTAGCAAAGAGAGGTTTGGAAGGGGTGAGATGAGGAGAGAATGTGATAATACGAGCAGCAGATTTTTGAAGTAGGAGGATACGTTTAGTGATAAAAGATTCTTGTTGAGCCTAGACCTGGCAACCATAGCGTAAGTGAGATGAGAAGATAGCATGATAAATAGAAAGAAGAACAAAATGATTTTACAGAGGGCACCATTAGCCCTACGAAGTTTCATGGAAAGAGCATCAGTATGCTTTTTCCAGTTTAAGTTTTGATCCAAGTGTACTCCAAGATATTTAATATGTTCACTTGGCTGAAGTCTTTTTCCATTAATCTTAATTCTTAGGTTAAAATTAGATGGTTTACATTTGGATTTGAAAAGAACAAACTCAGTTTTGCTTGTATTTGAAGATATTTTATTGGCGTTGAGCCAATGAATGAGAAGCTTTAGGTCTATGTTGACCTTCTTGTTGATAGATTTAAGTGAGTGACTAAAGTGAAGAAGATTAGGATCGTCAGCAAAATGGTAAACTTCTGAGAATGCAAGGGCTTGGTGAAGATCATTGATATAGAGAAGAAACAAAAGTGGTCCCAAGACGGAACCTTGTGGAACCCCATATTTAATTAATTTAAGTGTTGAATTCAAGTTTGAAATTTTCACCAACTGTGTTCTATGAGAGAGATAGGTCCTGAACCATCTATTGGCAGTTCCTCTAACACCATAATACGATAGTTTTTGACATAGAATTTCATGGTCCACAGTGTCGAATGCTTTCTGTAGATCAACAAATACCCCAACAGCAAACTGACCCTGGTCTAGAGCTGAGCGGATACGTTCAGTGATGCTTATTAAAGCATGTGAAGTAGAATAGTTTTTGCGGAAGCCAAATTGTCTCTCATACAAGGTGTTGTGTTTTTCAAGAAACATTATGAGACGTGAGTACATTAATTTTTCAAGAATTTTGTCAATGTTAGATAGAAGAGATATTGGTCGGTAATTGGAGACTTCCAAGGGAGATCCCTTTTCGAAAACAGGAGTAACAGCAGAGGTTTTTAAAAGAGTAGGAAAGACACCAGTAGAGAAGGAAAGATTAAAGATTTTATGTAGTGGATGTGAGATTTCAAATTTGAGAAGTTTAAGAATGTTGTTTTCAATACTATAAGGACCGTTTGCTTTATTATCAGATAAGGAATTAATAAGCTTTGCAACCTCGTCAGCGGTTACAGGAGATATATTGAATGATTCCATGAAACGGTTAGGGCTTTTTAAGTATCGAGAAAAATGTTTTGAGGTATAGGGTATTGAAGCCCTTATAGTATCAGCAACAGAGGAGAAGTAATCATTAAATGCATTGGCTACAGTAGAAGGGTCAGAAGTGATGTCACCATCAACAGATATCGAATAAGAATTGAGATTAGAGGAGGAGCTAACAGATATTATTTCTTTCACTCCTTTCCAGATATTTTTAATGTTATTGATATTGGAATTAAAGTATATACTTAGAGTAATAACTTTTTTTACTTATTCTACACAATGACACAATTTGGTTTCTGTAACGCTTGTACTGTAAGTGAAGAGAAGATTTTAAAGATGCATCATTAGTTTTAACAAATTGTTTGAGAAGTCTATCTCTGGTTGACATAGACTTCTTAATTCCTGGAGTTATCCAGGGTTTTGATAAAAATTTAATTTGTTTCTTGGTCAGTTTGATGAGAGGCACATGTTGATCTACTAAATTTGTAATAGTGGTAAAAAATGTTTCAAAAGAGGTATTGACATTACCAGCAGATAGTTCAAGTTTACAATCCCAGTCAATATCAAAATAGTCTAGCATAAAATTTGCTCGATCAAATTTTGACCAATCACGCTTGTAGGTAGGAGTGTTTGTGGGGTTTGACTTTTCAGAGTTGAGAAGAAATATAAATTGGGGAAGATGATCAGAGATGCTACAAACTAAATTACCTGTAATAAGCTTGAATTTAGATGAAGAGACAAAAATATTGTCAATGAGAGATTTTGATGAATTTGCTATTCGGGTAGGAAAGAGAATACTGGGGGAAAGAGAATAGGAACCAAGAATGTCTAAAAAACTAGAGCACTGAGAGTTTTCAGAGTTCAATAAATCAATATTAAAGTCACCCAACAAAATTAAGGTTTTATTTTCCTTGCACGCTTTCTCCAGAAGAGGAGTTAAGTAGTCAGAATTAAATTCCTGAATAGGCATCAGAGGATGTTTGTAAATTGAGGCAACCAGTATGTTGCCTTTTTTTCCTTGGGTTATTTCAACAAACACTGATTCAAGCTGTTTAGATTTATATGATATCTTTGCTAGATCATTGCGAGGTTTATATGAGAGATTGCTTGAGATGTATAGTAGAGCACCTCCAGCTGAAGAATCAGTTGGAGTGTGTATATGAGAATAGTTAGGAAGTGAAAAATTTATAGGAGGAAAAGCAGATTTGAATCTAGTTTCAGTTATAGCAATAATACCAAAATGATGGTTAAGGCTAAGTAAAAGTGTATGGAGCTCTTCGAAATGGGAATTTAGTGAAGCAATATTTAAGTGGAAGGCAGAAAAAGACTTAGATTTATTCTTAATCAATTTAAACTCGTCACAGTCATAATACTTGCAGTTTAAGTTATTGATTGTAAAGTCTTCATAAGCATATAGGGTAGATTCATGGCTTAGAGTGTTAAGTGCAGTAAAAAGAGTTTTGAATTCGCGTAAATCAATACTAGAAGAAGTAGGGCAGTCTTGGGGGGAATCGAAATTAGTGTTATGAAAAGGGAAAATTTTTGCATTACAATCTTTGCAATACCAAGGGGCTTTATTGTCAGACTTAACAAGAGATTCGAAATCTTTGTTGGAAATTTTACTACATTTTTTGTGAATCCAGCAGTTGCAGTTTTCAGGAACAAGCTTATTACATATTGGACAGTAATATTTTTCGTTTTCAGACACAGACATTAAAAAAAACAAATAAACAGACAAACTCAAATAGAGAAAAAATCAGAAGTAAAAGAACGAATATTCACAAATTGTGGCAGAAACCTTGAGAAAAAAACCACAAGCAAAAAAAACACACTGGAGAACGCGAACGCAAGAACTTCTCTATAACGGATACCACAGCACAAACGCCATTATGAATTTAAAAATACCCGAGGTTTCCCAGCCGGCACAAAGACGTCTAAAAGACGTCTAAAAGACGTCGCATTTGCCGTACAAAAGACGTCTAAAAAACGTCTATTTTGTCCGCTTTTAAGACGTCTAATCTAAGATGTCTATTAGACGTCTTGTCAAGATATCTAAAAGACTTCTTTAGAATGCGTCTTAAAGACGTCTTAGGAAGGATGCCTTGAAAGCGGACAAAATAGACCTTTTCTAGACGTCTTTTAGACGTCTTGTTAAGATATTTAAAAGACGTTTTGAGAATGCGTCTTAAAGACGTCTTAGGAAAGACGTTTCGAAGGCGGACAAAATAGAATTTTTCTAGACGTCCTTTATACCTTTAAAGGGAAAATAAAACATCTAAGTTGAATTAAAATGTTTATATTCTTTCGAATGAATCAGTACTTTTTCATACGTAATACAACAATATAACAAAAGAAAATATATGCAGAAAAAATACTTTAAGTATAGTTAAGTTTCTTGGTGAAATACATAACGTTTGAAAAGCCCTATGGATATAACTCATCATAACTTGGAGGAGGCTCTAGTTCTTGGTATGCTAGCAAAGCATCTTCATTTTCGTACACTTGCATAGAATCGTATCTCTTATTATTTCTTCCATATCTCATCACCCTGGAATGAAATAAAGAAATACAAAAATAATGTAGGGAAGGCTTCTGTATAAAATAACATTTACTAAACCAATACATTTACACGTTTTGCAAGAGACTTTTGTTCTCTAACATCCAAAACAAAGCATCTAAAGAGAACAAAAAATACTTACAAAAATCCAAATCAAAGGTTTGAAGAATCCAAATGATCAAGTATGTGAATCTGTAAACATAAAGAATACACCCATCATTTAACATTAAAACTAGAGCAAATCAACAAAATCGCTGAATATACATGTTATTACCTTGGCAAAACAACCAAAGATTTTACGAAATTTCGTTAATATTGGGAGTTAAAGATTAAAAGATTTACTTACATATTTTTGTAAACAGCACGACCAAGGACTTTTCAAAGGAACATTTTTGAAACTGCTTAAGAATTAATTTGGTTCACATACAATAATCAGGGGGTGGTAAATAGGCTTTTACAAAACTAAGCATCAAATATGATCATATGAAACCTTTTATAATGACATTAATTCATTTGTCCTTGTAGTTTGACTGAACATAACAACATAAATAGATTATTAAACTAAATGTTTCCCCCCGTCATGAAATCGAATATCAAACATTCGAAAATCGAATAAAACGGAAAGAATAAAAAAAAGACATAATTAAGACGTCTTTAATATGTCTTGAGAAAGATGTCTTTTTAAAGGCGTTTAAAAGACGTCTTGGAAGTGCCAAATAAATACGTACTTTTAAAGACGATTTTTAGACGTCTTTTAGACGACTTAGATTTTTCAAGATATCATAAAGACGTCTAAAAGACGTTTTAGCTAGACGTCTTTCTAAAGACGTAACTTAGATTGGATTTAGACGTCTAAAAGACGTCTTGTGCCGGCTGGGTTAAGGCGCCTTTTAATTCATAAGAGAAGTGCGCGAAAAGAATCACTACTGATTAATTTCCTTCAGAAAATTCGAAGTCCGGAAAAGCCTCAAACAGTTCTTCTTCACTTAGTACTTTTATGGTCGATCCATCGCTAAGTTTTATTCTGACAGACTCATTTTGATATTTAAACTTATCAATAGCTTTTTTCCTTTTCAATTCTCTGCAACGCCACGTTAAACGCTGATAAAATCTGTTCAAATTTTCGTTCACGAAAACTTCCGAATTCGAAGGAAGGCCACAGTATTCAAAATCAATGTTGTTGAGTTTTTTTTTGTTTTTTAAAGTTATTTCACAGGCTTTTCTGTTTACAAAACAAACAACCACGTTTTTAGTTTTTCGTTTCCTGGACTTCGGGAGTCTATGACAGGCCTCAATCTCGTTACCTTTGACATCAACATCAATGCACTCCAAAATTTTCATCATCGTTGTTTCTAAGTTTTCATCAGCAACACTGTCATCAATACCCGCGAATTCTAAATTATTTCGTCTAACGTACTGGTTGTTGGCATTCACTTGCGTTTCAAGTCATCTTACTTTTTCTTCTAGCCCCTGTACTTTACTTTGTAACACTTTGGCGGCGTTTACATGAGCCCGTAGCGAGATTTCAACCGTAGTGAAACTTCGGACCGTAGTGAAATGTACTTCTCTTTACATGATCCCGTAGCGAAATCTCACCCGTAGTGAAACATGAACGGCCGGATTAGACACGATTAGACAGGAATAATTCATTCTATTAAAAATGGCGTCACGTTTGGTTTTGCTGAAAAATTTGACAATGATATCGAGCCTTTTTACATCACTTGGCGTGACGTTTGCCATAACACTGTCGAAAATTTTAAATTTATTGCTCCATCGACGATCGATGCAAATGAGAGCTCTCTCTGATGCTGTTACTGAAGAAAATAAAGCTTTGCGGAAATATAAACGTAAGATTAAAAGGTGAGAGTGTGTTTTTTCCTTCAAGTAATCTGCTTCTTTTTTTCATCTATAAAAGTAAATATTAATTTTTCTAAGGTGTTATGGATTTCACGTGGAATTATTTTGTTTGAATATTTTCTAAAACTATGTTTTTTCCATTATTTTGTACAGATTCAGAATGAAAAGAACCCATTGGAAAATTCCTGGACGTACAGATCAGTGGTGGAAAAACCTTTTGACTGGGGAACTTCCTCCCCAAGAGTGGTGTCGAAACATCAGAATGACTTGTCATAGTTTCATGGAGCTTGTTGACTCTATACGAACCAACTGTGCTGCTGATACTCAGTCCATTCGACACGATACAATATCTTCTGAAAAGAGAGTAGCAATGGTGCTGTACTACCTCAAAGACCAGGGTTCTCTCAGAATGACAGCCAATATTTTTGGCGTATCATTGGCTACATTATCTATTTCCTTAAGGAAAGTCTGCATTGCTATTAACAAAGTGATGGGTCCTAAGCTAATTAAATTTCCGAAGACAGCAAAGGAAATAAAAGAGATGACTCAATTATTTTCAAGCAAGTTTGGATTTCCACAGGTAATTGGTTGTGTGGATGGAACTCATATTCCTATAAGGCAGCCTAAGGAGAATCCCCACGACTACTTCTGCTACAAGATGCGTTACAGTTTGAATTGCCAGGCTATTTGTGATGAATCTGGAACATTCACTGATATTGAAATTACGTGGCCTGGGAGTGTCCATGATGCCCGTGTATTTGGGAATAGCAAAATCAACAAAAAAATGAAATCAGGTGAATTGAATGTTTATCGTGAATTGGTCCCTGGATTTTCACCTGTTCCTCCTGTGTTAATTGGTGATCCTGCTTTTCCTTTGTTGCCAAATGTTATGAAAGAGTTTACAACTTGTATTGATCGAAAAAGTCAAACCTTCAATAATAAACTTTGTACAGTTCGTAATCAAATTGAGTGTGCTTTTGGCCGACTGAAAGCTAGATGGAGAATACTGAACCGTCCTGTTGGATTAGATCTGGATTTTACAATTAGTATGATTTATTGCTGCTTCATTTTACACAATTTCTGCGAAAGAAATAATGAAGACATAAATAATGAAATTCTGCAAAAAACACTGATAAATGAACATCAATGTCAGAACTGTCAACATCATACGAACCAACAGTTGCATTCATACAATAGTGCATATGGAAAACGTGTAAGAGAAGCTATAGCTGAATATTTATATAGCAACTCTCCTTAGTATTGCTAACTTTGGCAACTCCTTTTTGACTCAATTTTGAAGAAACACTAAACAACTCCAGTACTGGTGAGAAACAAAAGCAACCCAAGTTCTAGTCAATGTTAAGTTGCTTGTGTATACTCTTTAACAAATTTTCTTTTTCTTGTTAACATCAAATTTCATGGGCATTAACATGATTTTTACTGCTAATTTTTCATAACACCTTGTGTTTTCAGCATATTGTATTATATTCTTGTATTACATTCTTGGATATTCTTGGGTTATCAAAGATTTGTTTTGAACCTATTTTTGTCTATTTCGTTCTTTACCTTCACCATCTTTGTAAATGTACAGTTTATTATTATAATAAATAATTTCTGGCCACAACTTTTACAAACAAATTTTCTTAGTTATTTTGGATTTCAGAAATGTCCAAGGTTATAAGTAAATTAACTCGAAACTATTACCTTAAGGGAAGAAATGCCATATTTGGCAGAATTAATTTTTGCGGATGAACACCTCGAAAGAGATTTTGCCAAAATAACCTCTACTTCCGTACAAATTTCTGACATGAGAAAGTTATTGGAATGTCTATTGTTCTTTCAAAGTGCTACTTATTAACTTCCATTCATAGTGGGATTTTTCAATATATAATAGACAAATACTCTAAAATTAGATTCAACATTGTGGTATAAAAAAACAACTCTCATCAAATGTTTTTCTATTTTTCATAACTTTAATATATATACATGTGACAAGAATAAACAAAAGAATAAAATAGAATAAACAAAAGAGAAAATGTATATAAACATTTTGCAAAAAGAGTTTTTTCTGCTTAATATAATCCAGAAGTCAATTCGTAAAACAAAAAGAAATGGGAAACAGGAACTAAGATAAACACCCTACAAATAGGAAAATAAGTCACTGTCTGTCATTGGCATTATTTGTAAAGGGATTTCCATTTGGTGACATTATGTAAGGTGACGACATGCCAAACTGTGGATACTGTGGAGGTTGCTGTGCTTGCAGAAAGGATTGGGCCAGTATTTGCAACCCTTCCTTCAAACTCTGACCCACAGCATTCACAGACTCAGTCAAAGCAATGGTAGCTCTGTCTGTTTGCTCTACTGACTTTTTCATCAAGTCTGAATTTTCTTGTTTCAACTTCAGTTCGTCTCGTGCAAGATCTAAGTAGAGCACATCACGTTGGTGTGCAGACAACTTTTTGGTCATCTTGTCTCTTTTGTTGTCTCTCAGTCGCTTTGTTGGTCCTTGTTCCTGTATTCGTTCCTCCCCTATTGAAGATTCAGTGTCATCAAAATTAAATAATGCATCATGCTCTTGTTGACTTTCTTCCATAGCATGTTCATCAGTATCTGGCATTGAAGCACAAGCTCCCAACAATTTCGAAACAGCTGGGCAGCCGCCCCATATTTCCTGTAGCAAATCATAATGCTCCATCACCAGACGCCCTGATCCAGAACGCGTTCCAGAATCCACTGCTGCTTTATAGCCTTGGCGCAGATCTCTTATTTTATTTTTGACACGTGTATAACCTGTTTTAATCATTTTTGACAGCTGATCCACTCTTCTTTTATATGTAAGGAGTTCATGTTGTGATAACGTGTCTAAATCATCACTGGGCAGTTCCTTTGGACCAAAATCACTGGTTGGGAACATCTCTCCCATTTTTTTTCTCACACCACTATAGAACGCTACCAAATCATGCTCAAAGTCTTCTCCCTCAAACTGTCATCAGTCCACTTCCATCTTTCAGCCACTTCCACAGGTTTGGTCTTGTTCACTTTTTGCCTTTTAGCTGGTGGTTTAACTTTTTGTTTATCTTTCTGCTTTGTTTCTAAACCGCTTGGACGACCGACAAGGTTTTCAGATGTGCTCATTAGTGTGCGAAACTGTTCTTGATTAATTGTTTGGAAGTCATTCAAAAGAATTTCTTCATTTTCAGATTCTGAGGTTGAAGATTCTTCTAATGATCTCCTCACCACTTTTTGAGCACTAAAATGATATAGAATATCATCTAAATAATCAAATATATACAGAAAAATTAAAAGCATATGTGGTGTGGGGAGTATGCACAACATACATAAAAATATTTTATTTAATAATGCAGACATAATGCTTTGTACTTATGTATTCTCCACGTGTTTACTTGAACTGATTGGCACCATCATGGATTTTGTTTCTACCATGCTTCACGCATGCTCAACTATAAAAATTTCACGTTTCACCACGGGCTGGCTGTTTACATGACAATTCTCAGGCCGTATTGAGATTTTGCTACGGGGTTTAACCCCGTGGTGAAATCAAACCCGTAGTGAGTTTGACTACGGGGTATCTCATGTAAATGGTTCAAAGCGTTACACGGAATACCGTAATGAAATTCATGTGTTTCACTACGGGTGAAATCTCGCTACGGGATCATGTAAACGCCGCCTTTGTTAGCATCTGTTAAACTCTTGATCAACGCGTTTTTTATTTCATTGATGTCTTCCTGCATTTGAAGATTTCTGGTTGATATAGATTTGAATTCATTTTCAAATTTATTGAATCCTTCGTTAATTGTCGTTTGTAATACCGATAAATCTTTGGATCTTGTAGTGGACATGTTTGTAGGCGGCGCGCTTTGCTGTTAGGTAAATTATACAGATACGTCCGTTCGCATCGGCGGTTAAAAGCCAAAAAATTTAGTGCACCTTGCTTCATTGACATCTGAACACTTCGACCCGTATAGTTTACAGACATACTTTTCGATTGCAGGAAATGAACCGGAAGTGAAGTAGAATGATTTGCCCATCTCCTTG
Organism: Turritopsis dohrnii; assembly: GCA_027922465.2. Taxonomy (NCBI): domain Eukaryota; kingdom Metazoa; phylum Cnidaria; class Hydrozoa; order Anthoathecata; family Oceaniidae; genus Turritopsis; species Turritopsis dohrnii. The sequence goes on along the minus strand of BQMF02000127.1, from coordinate 274,797 downwards.
AAACCCAACAAACATTGAAAAACATACCTTGCATCTTTAACTCTCTTCAAAGACTTTTCTGTAGAAAAACCTCGAAGCTTACTGAGCTGATCAGAGCAGTGAATAATACACTCTTCTTTCTTTTTCTTTGTCACAGGAGAGTGAGAAATGCGACGAGAAGACATTTTGTTCCATCTCGCTTTAAGTTTTTTTTTCACGTGGTGATGTTTTTCCTGGATTTTTTTTTCAAATGTAAACAAATATATGTTAAATGGGGGTCAAAATTTTAACTTTCATTATGCTTAATTTTTTTTTACCAATTTAAGATTTCCAAAACCTAAATTTATCTTATGAAATCATTAACAATACACTCTTTTTTTTACTGACATTTAACTATGCTTTTTTTGCAAAATATAATAATTAAGAAGACCCTTGTCCCAGTTTTTTTTTTTTGAATTCCATTTTCGAATGTGATGTTATCAGAATATTCTAAGATGGCGGAAAAGTTGTGGCAGGAGCTTGAAATGTATGGGAGAGGTTTTTACTAATATTCGATCAATAAAGGAGATAATTGGGTCCGGTAAACATTTTTAGCTTTTATTTGATATGATTTGACTGAAACATTCACTTTTAAAATGCCCGCAGACTTTGCACTGTTTCCACTTTTTCCATGTCATCAGCTGCCTGTCTATAACAGATGCGGAGAGGCAGTTATTCAAACTTCCCGTCAAAGATGGTGGACTTGGTATTCCGATTCTATCAGAAAAATCAGTAACTGACTTCCAATCTTCTGTTATCATCACTGCCCCACTTACCGATGTCATTATAAATCAAGAGCATAACATTCCATACAAGGAGACTGTCAGAGAAATCCGAAACAAACGTACTCAGGAAATATCAGAGAAGAACAAGACTCAACGTGACCTAATTGATAACCAGTTAAACAAAGACGATAAGCGTGCTGTAGAACAAAGCCGTGAGAAAGGTGCATCCAGTTGGCTGACGGTTCTGCCCTTGAAAGAGCATGGATTCACCTTAAATAAAGAGGAGTTTCGAGATGCAGTAGCATTGAGATTCAATCGTGATATCAAAAATCTCCCTACAAAGTGCCCATGTGGAAGCAAATTCGATGTCAACCACGCTATGAATTGTAAAAAGGGGGGCTTTGTTTCCATTCGCCACGATAATGTTAGAAATTTTGAAGCAAACTTATTGAACAAAGTTTGTAAAGATGTGAAGATTGAACCCAAGGTTCAACCCGTAAACAATGATGAAGCCAGGCTTGATGTACAAGCTTGGGGTTTTTGGAGACAGGGACAATCAGCCTATTTTGATGTTCGATTCACAAATACAAACTGTCAGTCTCAAGTAAACACTCCTGTCAACAAAATACACGAAACACACGAGGCTGAGAAGAAACGAAAATATAATGACAGAGTTTTGAATAATGAATACAGCTCATTCACTTCTCTTGTTTTTTCTATCAACAGAGGAATGGGCTAGGAATGTCTTACTTATCACAAACATCTTGCAGAGCGCATTGCAGACGAGACAGGACAGAGGTATGATCATATAATGACCTGGATCAGGTGCAAACTGTCATTTGTCATTATGAGATCTGCTCTGCTCTGCCTTAGGGGCAGCCGTTCCTTCAAGATAAATTGTGAAAGTGTGGATGACTTTACTATGGCTGTGGAGGAAGCTAGGCTTTGAAGGTTTTCTTCTCTTTCCTTATGTATGTAAATTATTATAAATATTTTATAGAATTTAAATTTTAACATATTGTACTTTATGAAATATAAACCTTTTATTGTATGATCATTAAATAAGAAAAGCAACGTCTTAAAAGGAAGAATTCCCTATAAAAACAAGGATATCCCAGATGAAAATAATAAACTTGAGTCACACCTAAATTTATGGAGATTCTTCTACATTATAACATGAACAAGGTCTCCGTAATTTCTATTTTTCTCATCTATTAGTTAAATACTTTATCAAATCATTTTTTCAAAATATGTGTAATTGTGTACCACTTGTAATTTGAAAGATTGAGACTACTAGAAAGTTTCTTCATCCTTAAACTTTTGGTATTATTTAATTGTCCACTATCAGTAAAAGCAGTACAATATAGTCACGCGCAATTACTGGGAACATTTCATTGGAATCTTTATTATATTGTTTCACAATTTCTTTTTTTTTACATTATATTTCTTCTTCTGCGGTGGTTTGTAACCCGGAAGATCACGCCCCCCATTCCGGGTCCAGACCTGAAAAGCTCTTTCAGATTTGGAGCCCGGATGGGTTTCCTGATAGCGGGCAAAGTCAATGAAAGTTAATTCCCAATAAAAGCAAAATAAATCAATAAAAATGAACACTACTTTAGCGGATGCAGTTGACTAATATAATCTCACTTGTAGCACATGACGCACCACTGCCACTTGGCTTTGAACCTTCAACTTCTAAAAACATATGCATATGTATACATACATACCCCTAACAGATGAAGGAGTAAAACGAAGAAAGCTTCAGCCTAAATACATTGATTTAAAATATGTATGTTTACAATCTTACCATCAGGATTGTTGGCTGCATCGACTTCCATCATGTCTAAAAATGACACGAAGGTAATAACACATATTCAAAAACTAATTCCACACAGCTGGCGATTGTCTAAAACACAGAAATGCTGAGTAGTCAACTTATAAATCATTAATGATTTTACTCGAACAATATTTCATCTTTAATGTGTTGAAAAGTGAAAACTGTTGCATTTAAACTCAAGAACTTACTACTACTTCCACATGGCTGACGATTATCTAAAATATACAGAGATGCTGAGCAGTCAACTGAAGAAGGCTTTATAATACATTTATCTTACAACTAATGGCTAACAAATTCATGCAGCCATAACTTTGTAACTTAGTCCAAGGCAAAAAAGTATGTTCAATATGTAATCAATATATCAAATTTAAAAAAAGTGAAAACACGCTTTAACACCTGCTGAGGCCTCTCGACAACCTTTTTGGGGACTAAAATATATGATGTTAATAGTTTTTATCTTTGAAACTAATGAATAGACGCTGTATCATTTCCATAATGTCAAATCAGTCTCAGATTGCTTAAAAGGTACCTACAGGCACTGCATGGTCACTCACCCACTTTTTTTTTTATCCATCTCATCCATGTCTAAAAATAAAGAAATTGAAAGTATAAGCATCATATATACTTTAATGAAAGAGATGATAGAAGGCTAGACGCAAATCATACTTTTAACAACAGCTTTCTCGAAAACTAAAAGGTAAAACGTATATATAATTATAGCTATGATGAATAATTACAGCGATAAATTGAAGAAAAGCACATTAAAAGATGTCCAACGTACTTGTTTCTTTCTGTACCACTCTTGCCATTTTTTATTTTTCTATTTTTCTAGTACTAAAATAATAAAAAACATATCTACAAGCCCCCACAAAATATTTGGGAAAACCCCCTTCCCCCTGATCTCAATGTTGTATGAAGTGCTGCTAGGCCCCCGACTACTTTTCCTCATCCCAGAAACATTCTGTTATCTTTCAACATAAGCAACATTGAATTTGGGGGCAGGGGGGACGTGGCTCATCAACTTGCAGGGGCATTTTTCCTTTTAAAACCAATATTTTAAGTTTTCCCAATATATTTTGTGGAGGGTTGTCTGAAAATTTCAAACTGAAATGCTTGATTGCTTGGCAACCGTGTGTGATAGGCCTTTGATTTTTGGTTCTGTAAACTACTATTGACATTAAAATTGCAGTGATAAACAGTTTTTCGAAATATCCGTAATGGCGGACTTAGTTGTGACAGTTTGGCTTTGCACCATGTGGATCTTCTTTTTGTTGGAAAACCTAAACAGTTCTTCATATAACTAACTTGTTTCGATCATATGGACATAATTTTCCTATCTCTCTTTCCCGGAAAACCTTTCTTTCTTGAAAGAAACGTTTTCTTTCCAAAGTAAACAAAGAAATTTAGCAGTTTGATATTCCCCCTTTTGGATGAAGACAGCATATAGAAAGACTCCTTTGAAATGCCTGTACATTTTAAGATATCTGCATCAGGAGATGAACATATCAGGAAGAACAGTTTGCAAAATGTACCCAATGTATTCATCATCAAGTATTTATTGACATGCTAAAAAAGCCACCTATTCTGTCTGGCAACTCACCACAGGATCCACAGAAAAAGGGAAATTTACCCAGACTAACTAAAAGAAATAAGTATCCTCTTATCCGTCAAATACCCAAGTTGCCAGCTGATGCTAGCTCATTCACTGTAAAAAAAATGGCGTGTCGCAGCAGACATACACAAAGATTTACACGATTCATGATATGAAACTGTCCATTTTGCAGACCTTGTTCTTATGAGAGAACTATAATAAGTAATTTTAAACTTAGGGATATCATTGTACACGTTACACACACGTTACGCACACGTTACACACACGTTACATTTAATGTTCTAAGAAATCTATAGGGAATTTGACACGTTACACACGTTACACACTTTTTTTATAAAAAGATATGTATTTGTTTTTTTTAAAAAAAGTTGATGTAACGTGTGTAACGTGTTCCAAAACAGTGTACTTTATTGAAAAGTCAGCCAAAAAGCAAGTGTAACGTGTGCGTAACGTGTGTGTAACGTGTGTAACGTGTGAAACACTTCTGTTTCTGCTTTCATTATGTCACATTTTGTTTTGTTTGAGCCATCCTACACTGACAAAATGTCCTAAGTAGCAGTCGTAACTAAGCACAAGTCCATAAACTAAATAAACAAAACCCCTTTTATATAATCTATGCATATATATATACCTAATACATGAGGCAATGACTTAAACTGGACTCCAAGACTGTTTCTCAATGGTAGTAAAGGAGTACAGGGAATTATAAGCACAATTATTTTGATGATGAGATATCTCCTTCAAGATAATGACCTTGTATTTCACTCTCTATAGTATATATAGTCCAGTTTATTTCTGCTGCCTTCAAATACTTGATACATTTTTCTTTGGCCTGAATAATCATAACTGTATGTTTGTACATATATACCTTCTATAGCTTTGGCTATCAATGGTGTGGCACAGTGACATGCATAACTTGTATGGGATACATTAGAAGCTCAAACTTGAAGGTATGCTTATTTGTTTATCTTTTTAGAAAGACTGTCCAGAAACCATGACTGACTTTTGTGTGGCCATGTAGATCTGTTTTTTGGCCAGAAAGTCTTTGTGAAATGCCTGTGTATTATTGAAATGCAGTAAATAGAGATCTTTTTAATATTTTGTAAGCAAACCTCTGTTCATTTGTTTTTTTGAATTCAGACAAGCCCCCACAAAATATTTGGGAAAACCCCCTTCCCCCTGATCTCAATGTTGTATGAAGTGCTGCTAGGCCCCCGACTACTTTTCCTCATCCCAGAAACATTCTGTTATCTTTCAACATAAGCAACATTGAATTTGGGGGCAGGGGGGACGTGGCTCATCAACTTGCAGGGGCATTTTTCCTTTTAAAACCAATATTTTAAGTTTTCCCAATATATTTTGTGGAGGGTTGTCTGAAAATTTCAAACTGAAATGCTTGATTGCTTGGCAACCGTGTGTGATAGGCCTTTGATTTTTGGTTCTGTAAACTACCATTGACATTAAAATTGCAGTGATAAACAGTTTTTCGAAATATCCGTAATGGCGGACTTAGTTGTGACAGTTTGGCTTTGCACCATGTGGATCTTCTTTTTGTTGGAAAACCTAAACAGTTCTTCATATAACTAACTTGTTTCGATCATATGGACATAATTTTCCTATCTCTCTTTCCCGGAAAACCTTTCTTTCTTGAAAGAAACGTTTTCTTTCCAAAGTAAACAAAGAAATTTAGCAGTTTGATATTCCCCCTTTTGGATGAAGACAGCATATAGAAAGACTCCTTTGAAATGCCTGTACATTTTAAGATATCTGCATCAGGAGATGAACATATCAGGAAGAACAGTTTGCAAAATGTACCCAATGTATTCATCATCAAGTATTTATTGACATGCTAAAAAAGCCACCTATTCTGTCTGGCAACTCACCACAGGATCCACAGAAAAAGGGAAATTTACCCAGACTAACTAAAAGAAATAAGTATCCTCTTATCCGTCAAATACCCAAGTTGCCAGCTGATGCTAGCTCATTCACTGTAAAAAAAAATGGCGTGTCGCAGCAGACATACGCAAAGATTTACACGATTCATGATATGAAACTGTCCATTTTGCAGACCTTGTTCTTATGAGAGAACTATAATAAGTAATTTTAAACTTAGGGATATCATTGTACACGTTACACACACGTTACGCACACGTTACACACACGTTACATTTAATGTTCTAAGAAATCTATAGGGAATTTGACACGTTACACACGTTACACACTTTTTTTATAAAAAGATATGTATTTGTTTTTTTTAAAAAAAGTTGATGTAACGTGTGTAACGTGTTCCAAAACAGTGTACTTTATTGAAAAGTCAGCCAAAAAGCAAGTGTAACGTGTGCGTAACGTGTGTGTAACGTGTGTAACGTGTGAAACACTTCTGTTTCTGCTTTCATTATGTCACATTTTGTTTTGTTTGAGCCATCCTACACTGACAAAATGTCCTAAGTAGCAGTCGTAACTAAGCACAAGTCCATAAACTAAATAAACAAAACCCCTTTTATATAATCTATGCATATATATATACCTAATACATGAGGCAATGACTTAAACTGGACTCCAAGACTGTTTCTCAATGGTAGTAAAGGAGTACAGGGAATTATAAGCACAATTATTTTGATGATGAGATATCTCCTTCAAGATAATGACCTTGTATTTCACTCTCTATAGTATATATAGTCCAGTTTATTTCTGCTGCCTTCAAATACTTGATACATTTTTCTTTGGCCTGAATAATCATAACTGTATGTTTGTACATATATACCTTCTATAGCTTTGGCTATCAATGGTGTGGCACAGTGACATGCATAACTTGTATGGGATACATTAGAAGCTCAAACTTGAAGGTATGCTTATTTGTTTATCTTTTTAGAAAGACTGTCCAGAAACCATGACTGACTTTTGTGTGGCCATGTAGATCTGTTTTTTGGCCAGAAAGTCTTTGTGAAATGCCTGTGTATTATTGAAATGCAGTAAATAGAGATCTTTTTAATATTTTGTAAGCAAACCTCTGTTCATTTGTTTTTTTGAATTCAGACAAGCCCCCACAAAATATTTGGGAAAACCCCCTTCCCCCTGATCTCAATGTTGTATGAAGTGCTGCTAGGCCCCCGACTACTTTTCCTCATCCCAGAAACATTCTGTTATCTTTCAACATAAGCAACATTGAATTTGGGGGCAGGGGGGACCGTGGCTCATCAACTTGCAGGGGCATTTTTCCTTTTAAAACCAATATTTTAAGTTTTCCCAATATATTTTGTGGAGGGTTGTCTGAAAATTTCAAACTGAAATGCTTGATTGCTTGGCAACCGTGTGTGATAGGCCTTTGATTTTTGGTTCTGTAAACTACCATTGACATTAAAATTGCAGTGATAAACAGTTTTTCGAAATATCCGTAATGGCGGACTTAGTTGTGACAGTTTGGCTTTGCACCATGTGGATCTTCTTTTTGTTGGAAAACCTAAACAGTTCTTCATATAACTAACTTGTTTCGATCATATGGACATAATTTTCCTATCTCTCTTTCCCGGAAAACCTTTCTTTCTTGAAAGAAACGTTTTCTTTCCAAAGTAAACAAAGAAATTTAGCAGTTTGATATTCCCCCTTTTGGATGAAGACAGCATATAGAAAGACTCCTTTGAAATGCCTGTACATTTTAAGATATCTGCATCAGGAGATGAACATATCAGGAAGAACAGTTTGCAAAATGTACCCAATGTATTCATCATCAAGTATTTATTGACATGCTAAAAAAGCCACCTATTCTGTCTGGCAACTCACCACAGGATCCACAGAAAAAGGGAAATTTACCCAGACTAACTAAAAGAAATAAGTATCCTCTTATCCGTCAAATACCCAAGTTGCCAGCTGATGCTAGCTCATTCACTGTAAAAAAAATGGCGTGTCGCAGCAGACATACGCAAAGATTTACACGATTCATGATATGAAACTGTCCATTTTGCAGACCTTGTTCTTATGAGAGAACTATAATAAGTAATTTTAAACTTAGGGATATCATTGTACACGTTACACACACGTTACGCACACGTTACACACACGTTACATTTAATGTTCTAAGAAATCTATAGGGAATTTGACACGTTACACACGTTACACACTTTTTTTATAAAAAGATATGTATTTGTTTTTTTTTAAAAAGTTGATGTAACGTGTGTAACGTGTTCCAAAACAGTGTACTTTATTGAAAAGTCAGCCAAAAAGCAAGTGTAACGTGTGCGTAACGTGTGTGTAACGTGTGTGTAACGTGTGAAACACTTCTGTTTCTGCTTTCATTATGTCACATTTTGTTTTGTTTGAGCCATCCTACACTGACAAAATGTCCTAAGTAGCAGTCGTAACTAAGCACAAGTCCATAAACTAAATAAACAAAACCCCTTTTATATAATCTATGCATATATCTTATTATACTAATTCGCGCTGTGTGTCACACTTTTATTTTAGAGAGTGACATATTTGTTTTTTTTTCACGGTCAAATCCTTCTTATTTTTTCCCTTTTCGTCGTAAAACCACGCCAAAGCGAGAGTGATTTTTTTGATTTTTCGCGATTAGTATATGCTCCTCCGTTTTGTTATTTTTGGCTTGCGCAGTGGAAATCAGCCGAAAAACGTCTTTGGAGGAGTGCGAGCAATGCAATGTTAATCGTTCGAAATTTGTCAACGATCATTTCGTGAGCAAGAAACTTCGCGAAGAAGACGTGTTTCTTTTTGTATACGAATATTTTGATTTAAATTTGATTGTTTTAGGCAGCAAATCGACGAAAGAACTGACGAAGAAACACAGGTTTGTATGCACGAAGGTATTGTTATTATTATAAAACGTTTTATTATCGTTTGTTTACAATGAAAAATCATATTTAGATATACAGAAGAAGTGCAGTGAAGTTTTTAAAAATTAGCTGCAGAAAGATCGAACGAACAAAAGGTATTATTATAAAACTTTTATACAGAAGAAGTGCAGTGGAGTTTTGAAAAATTGGCTGGGCAGAACGATAAGACTTTTATTGTTTAATATTTTAGATTAATAAAAGAACAGGTTTTTAAATGTTTGTTTACGTTTTAGTTATCAAATATCGCTATACAGAAGAAAGTGAAGTGGAGAAATGCAGTTTGATGTTTATTTACACAGTAAGGAATGGTTTTAAGTTTTGAAAGATTAATTGCTTTAGCTTTGAGTGGATGTCTCAGTTATTCTGTCGTTTAGTATGTGTATATGCTGCTGGATCAAAAGGAAGACGAGAGAAATTTGTTTTGGTAATGCGCGCTATTATTACATTAAAAATGGTCCTGCAGCTATGAATGTTTTTATTTCTCCAAGACGCTGTGGAAGTGGGGAATGTGTTATGCTGTCTGATTGTATCTATTGTATCTAATTATATCGATGCTTGATGCTTTTGTCTGCCTGCCAAAAAGTACAAAATCTACTGGAAAATACAGAAAGTTTAGCAGTTTTTCCAAACGAAGAGAGCAGTTTTATTTTATGTATTTCACTTAAAAAAAATGGTAGTGAAAGTGTTTTATAAATACCTATGTATGTTTGTGCTGGAAAGTAAATAAAGTATTAGTAATTTGTTTACAGGTATGAATATAGAAGTAAAGAGTTGAGAAGTGTTTGAAAATGCCTACAGAAGATGATCAAAGCAGTTCAGTTTACTAACATGTGAATTGGAAGTGAAAGGTATCCCGTTTTGTTTGAAGTTCAGAAGTTAAAATAGTATAAATCTATTTAGTTATAACACAGTTGGTATGCTGGATAAATAAGAATAAAGGGTTGTTTAACTGTTGTGAATTAACCAGAGGAGATTTTAACTCAGATTAAAAATGTGGTTGTTTTCAATTTTTTATAAACTCTTTAGATATATAAGTTCTGTCATTACGTTTGTGTTTTTAATTATTATTCATAAGGTAGATGTGAATGGATTATGTATTTAAGAAGTTCGTTAGTTATTACTATGCAATGAAATGTTTATGCATTATTTTGTGTTATGGTAATCGTTTACGTACCTGGGTATATATATAAGTTTGGCATTATGATTTTATTTGTGACTTTTTGTCTTCTGGGTAAATTTTTGTTTTAAGGATAAATGCGTAGTTGAATTTCATTTTTTGTTGTTTATTTCAGAATTCTTATAGCATGATTAGGTTTTCGGTATTACAGTATTACAATTATTATTACGGTGTTTTGTTGTTTTGAGTTATTGTTTTTAGGAGAAATGCGTAGTTGAATTGCATTATTTTTTGTTGTTGTTGTTTATTTCAATATTCTCATAGCATGATTAGGTTTTCGGTATTACAATTCAAGTATTATTTTTTCAGGTAATGAAAAAAAAGCATAACGAAATGAAACTCATGGTTTTAATCATGACGTTGATGGTTTTAGGAAGAACAGACTATATATCATTTCAAAAATTCATTAATGGTTGCAGTCGAGTAGTAACTTTGGAACAAAAGAAAAAGTTGGAAGGTATCAATTTGTTTTGAATTAACATTTTGTTTGGTTTCGTATGTCTGGGTAAACAGTTCTGTGTTATATATTGCCATTTTTTTTTACATTAAAGTTACTTCTCTTCTGCGTATGAATATATTATTCTGAACCATGTTGCTATTTGTTTCTGTTTTTAATCTTCTGAATGTAATAACAAATTAATGCCTGAAAAGAAACTTTTACACGAGTTAAATTCTGACACAACGCATACTGAACATGGGTGGCGAGCGACGCGTACGTACCACAGGAATGGTGCATTTGACCTAATGTTTTCAAAGATAAGTTCGGTAAAAAGTTTTTACCCGGGATACTAGTCTATATACTAATACGCGCTGTGCATCCAGTTTTTAACTTGGTAAGTGTGAAAAAAGACTGGGGACGAAATGTTTCTATGGAAAATTCAATACGGCATCTTTAGAAAGTGAGTAACTGAGTGTACTGTGTGCACATCCACGATTAGTATATGCTCCTCCGTTTGGTTCTTTTTTGGTTTCGCACTGAAAATCTGCCGAAAAACGTCAATGGAGAAGCGCGAGCAATGCAATGTTTTTCGTTCGAAATTGGTTAACGATCATTTTGTAGCAGTAAAAACAAAAACAAAAAACTTCACGAACACGAAGATCTTTAATTTTATTGTTTTAGTCGTTTTCGGAGAAAGATCGTATCGTAAAGATTGAATTAACAAGTGTAAGTTTTGAGACTTTTTTCGTCTTTTTCCATTTAATTCATTTTTGACTGTTTGGTAGGCTGGAACTATACTCATGATAATTTAATAACTTTTTCTATGTTTGCTTTCCGATTTGGATAAGAAATCAAGTTTGTGTTTTGTTTTATTTTGCTTTCCTTTTTTGTTTGTGTGTATGTGTAGCATTTTGTTTATTATGATATGGTTTTCATTGCTCATGGAAATCTTCTTTTTTTAGTTTAAAATAATTACGAAAGAATTTAACAAGTCTAAATGCTTGAGTGTTTTGGTAAAGAACAGACTATTAAAATAACGAATGGTATCGAATCTTAGTGGGAAAAAAAGCAACATTATCAGGTATAATTCCGCATATCATTTACATGGCGTTTTTATTCTTCTTCATAACATATCTTTTATTTCTTTTTTGACTGTTTGGTAGGCTGAAGCTAAACTCATGATCTTTTAATAAATATTCCCTGTTCCTACCCATATGTTTGCTTCAAGTTTGCGTTCGTTCTTTTAGTTTGCTTTTGTTTGTGCGTATATGTAGCTAAATATGTTTTTATGATTAATAGAAATCTTCTTTTTTAGGTAAAATTAATTATGAAAGAATAAATAAATTCGACATTGTAATATGAAGGGTGTTTGGTAAAGAACTGACTAATGAAATAACGAATGCTATCGAATCTTATTGGAGTAAAGAAGCAACGTTAGCAGGTATAATTCCGTTTATCATTCATATTTCCTTTGGCGTTTTTATTTTTCACTACACGCCAAGGCAGCTTTGTTTACCACCCATTATCATTAAAGACTGAAAGAACAAAATTCCCACCTATTGCCCTTTGCTATGCGCCATCTTAACCAACAAATACAGCAGCCACTTCATCCATCGTGACATGAGGTTTTTTTTGTGTCTGTGTCAAAATCTACATTTTATGTTTCGTAATCACCTCTTTCTCTTTTCACGATGAACTGAAATCTTACGACATTTTAATAATGACGTTAGATTAAAAAATAGTGCCGCATCTGCGTAGCCTTACGTCAAATATATGTAGGAAAAACCGTTTAAAAAAAGTTAAATATTTCACTCCCTAAATTAGAAGTGGTATGCACAACGCCGATTATGATAACTTTTTATTTCTATAAATGTTCGACACGGGTGTGAGCGATGCGTCGTTTTGAGAAATGCAACAGTAAAAAGTTTTTACACGGGATACTATATATACCTAATACATGAGGCAATGACTTAAACTGGACTCCAAGACTGTTTCTCAATGGTAGTAAAGGAGTACAGGGAATTATAAGCACAATTATTTTGATGATGAGATATCTCCTTCAAGATAATGACCTTGTATTTCACTCTCTATAGTATATATAGTCCAGTTTATTTCTGCTGCCTTCAAATACTTGATACATTTTTCTTTGGCCTGAATAATCATAACTGTATGTTTGTACATATATACCTTCTATAGCTTTGGCTATCAATGGTGTGGCACAGTGACATGCATAACTTGTATGGGATACATTAGCAGCTCAAACTTGATGGTATGCTTATTTGTTTATCTTTTTAATAAGACTGTCTGGAGAACCATGACTGACCTTTGTGTGGCCATGTAGATCTGCTTTTTGGCCAGAAAGTCTTTTTGAAATGCCTGTGTGTTATTGAAATGCAGTAAATAGAGATCTTTTTAATATTTTGTAGGCAAACCTCTGTTCATTTGTTTTTTTGAATTCAGACAAGCCCCCACAAAATATTTGGGAAAACCCCCTTCCCCCTGATCTCAATGTTGTATGAAGTGCTGCTAGGCCCCCGACTACTTTTCTTCATCCCAGAAACATTCTGTTATCTTTCAACATAAGCAACATTGAATTTGGGGGCAGGGGCGACCTGGCTTATCAACTTGCAGGGGCATTTTCCCTTTTAAAACCAATATTTAAGTTTTCCCAATATATTTTGTGGAGGGTTGTCTGAAAATTTCAAACTGAAATGCTTGATTGCTTGGCAACCGTGTGTGATAGGCCTTTGATTTTTGGTTCTGTAAACTACCATTGGCATTAAAATTGCAGTGATAAACAGTTTTTCGAAATATCCGTAATGGCGGACTTAGTTGTGACAGTTTGGCTTTGCACCATGTGGATCTTCTTTTTGTTGGAAAACCTATACAGTTCTTCATATAACTAACTTGTTTCGATCATATGGACATAATTTTCCTAATCCCTCTTTCCCGGAAAACCTCTCTTTCTTGAAAGAAACGTTTTCTTTCCAAAGTAAACAAAGAAAATTAGCAGTTTGATATTCCCCCTTTTGGATGAAGACAGCATATAGAAAGACTCCTTTGAAATGCCTGTACATTTTAAGATATCTGCATCAGGAGATGAACATATCAGGAAGAACAGTTTGCAAAATGTACCCAATGTATTCATCATCAAGTATTTATTGACATGCTAAAAAAGCTACCTATTCTGTCTGGCAACTCACCACAGGATCCACAGAAAAAGGGAAATCTACCCAGACTAACTAAAAGAAATAAGTATCCTCTTATCCGTCAAATACCCAAGTTGCCAGCTGATGCTAGTTCATTCACTGTAAAAAAAATGGCGTGTCGCAGCAGACATACGCAAAGATTTACACGATTCATGATATGAAACTGTCCATTTTGCAGACCTTGTTCTTATGAGAGAACTATAATAAGTAATTTTAAACTTAGGGATATCATTGTACACGTTACACACACGTTACGCACACGTTACACACACGTTACATTTAATGTTCTAAGAAATCTATAGGGAATTTGACACGTTACACACGTTACACACTTTTTTTATAAAAAGATATGTATTTGTTTTTTTTTAAAAAAGTTGATGTAACGTGTGTAACGTGTTCCAAAACAGTGTACTTTATTGAAAAGTCAGCCAAAAAGCAAGTGTAACGTGTGCGTAACGTGTGTGTAACGTGTGTAACGTGTGAAACACTTCTGTTTCTGCTTTCATTATGTCACATTTTGTTTTGTTTGAGCCATCCTACACTGACAAAATGTCCTAAGTAGCAGTCGTAACTAAGCACAAGTCCATAAACTAAATAAACAAAACCCCTTTTATATAATCTATGCATATATATATACCTAATACATGAGGCAATGACTTAAACTGGACTCCAAGACTGTTTCTCAATGGTAGTAAAGGAGTACAGGGAATTATAAGCACAATTATTTTGATGATGAGATATCTCCTTCAAGATAATGACCTTGTATTTCACTCTCTATAGTATATATAGTCCAGTTTATTTCTGCTGCCTTCAAATACTTGATACATTTTTCTTTGGCCTGAATAATCATAACTGTATGTTTGTACATATATACCTTCTATAGCTTTGGCTATCAATGGTGTGGCACAGTGACATGCATAACTTGTATGGGATACATTAGCAGCTCAAACTTGAATGGTATGCTTATTTGTTTATCTTTTTAATAAGACTGTCTGGAGAACCATGACTGACCTTTGTGTGGCCATGTAGATCTGCTTTTTGGCCAGAAAGTCTTTTTGAAATGCCTGTGTGTTATTGAAATGCAGTAAATAGAGATCTTTTTAATATTTTGTAGGCAAACCTCTGTTCATTTGTTTTTTTGAATTCAGACAAGCCCCCACAAAATATTTGGGAAAACCCCCTTCCCCCTGATCCCAATGTTGTATGAAGTGCTGCTAGGCCCCCGACTACTTTTCTTCACCCCAGAAACATTCTGTTATCTTTCAACATAAGCAACATTGAATTTGGGGGCAGGGGCGACCTGGCTTATCAACTTGCAGGGGCATTTTCCCTTTTAAAACCAATATTTAAAGTTTCCCAATATATTTTGTGGAGGGTTGTCTGAAAATTTCAAACTGAAATGCTTGATTGCTTGGCAACCGTGTGTGATAGGCCTTTGATTTTTGGTTCTGTAAACTACCATTGGCATTAAAATTGCAGTGATAAACAGTTTTTTCGAAATATCCGTAATGGCGGACTTAGTTGTGACAGTTTGGCTTTGCACCATGTGGATCTTCTTTTTGTTGGAAAACCTATACAGTTCTTCATATAACTAACTTGTTTCGATCATATGGACATAATTTTCCTATCCTCTCTTTCCCGGAAAACCTCTCTTTCTTGAAAGAAACGTTTTCTTTCCAAAGTAAACAAAGAAAATTAGCAGTTTGATATTCCCCCTTTTGGATGAAGACAGCATATAGAAAGACTCCTTTGAAATGCCTGTACATTTTAAGATATCTGCATCAGGAGATGAACATATCAGGAAGAACAGTTTGCAAAATGTACCCAATGTATTCATCATCAAGTATTTATTGACATGCTAAAAAAGCTACCTATTCTGTCTGGCAACTCACCACAGGATCCACAGAAAAAGGGAAATCTACCCAGACTAACTAAAAGAAATAAGTATCCTCTTATCCGTCAAATACCCAAGTTGCCAGCTGATGCTAGTTCATTCACTGTAAAAAAAATGGCGTGTCGCAGCAGACATACGCAAAGATTTACACGATTCATGATATGAAACTGTCCATTTTGCAGACCTTGTTCTTATGAGAGAACTATAATAAGTAATTTTAAACTTAGGGATATCATTGTACACGTTACACACACGTTACGCACACGTTACACACACGTTACATTTAATGTTCTAAGAAATCTATAGGGAATTTGACACGTTACACACGTTACACACTTTTTTTATAAAAAGATATGTATTTGTTTTTTTTTAAAAAAGTTGATGTAACGTGTGTAACGTGTTCCAAAACAGTGTACTTTATTGAAAAGTCAGCCAAAAAGCAAGTGTAACGTGTGCGTAACGTGTGTGTAACGTGTGTAACGTGTGAAACACTTCTGTTTCTGCTTTCATTATGTCACATTTTGTTTTGTTTGAGCCATCCTACACTGACAAAATGTCCTAAGTAGCAGTCGTAACTAAGCACAAGTCCATAAACTAAATAAACAAAACCCCTTTTATATAATCTATGCATATATATATACCTAATACATGAGGCAATGACTTAAACTGGACTCCAAGACTGTTTCTCAATGGTAGTAAAGGAGTACAGGGAATTATAAGCACAATTATTTTGATGATGAGATATCTCCTTCAAGATAATGACCTTGTATTTCACTCTCTATAGTATATATAGTCCAGTTTATTTCTGCTGCCTTCAAATACTTGATACATTTTTCTTTGGCCTGAATAATCATAACTGTATGTTTGTACATATATACCTTCTATAGCTTTGGCTATCAATGGTGTGGCACAGTGACATGCATAACTTGTATGGGATACATTAGCAGCTCAAACTTGATGGTATGCTTATTTGTTTATCTTTTTAGAAAGACTGTCCTGAGAACCATGACTGACCTTTGTGTGGCCATGTAGATCTGCTTTTTGGCCAGAAAGTCTTTGTGAAATGCCTGTGTATTATTGAAATGCAGTAAATAGAGATCTTTTTAATATTTTGTAAGCAAACCTCTGTTCATTTGTTTTTTTGAATTCAGACAAGCCCCCACAAAATATTTGGGAAAACCCCCTTCCCCCTGATCTCAATGTTGTATGAAGTGCTGCTAGGCCCCCGACTACTTTTCCTCATCCCAGAAACATTCTGTTATCTTTCAACATAAGCAACATTGAATTTGGGGGCAGGGGGGACCGTGGCTCATCAACTTGCAGGGGCATTTTCCCTTTTAAAACCAATATTTTAAGTTTTCCCAATATATTTTGTGGAGGGTTGTCTGAAAATTTCAAACTGAAATGCTTGATTGCTTGGCAACCGTGTGTGATAGGCCTTTGATTTTTGGTTCTGTAAACTACCATTGACATTAAAATTGCAGTGATAAACAGTTTTTCGAAATATCCGTAATGGCGGACTTAGTTGTGACAGTTTGGCTTTGCACCATGTGGATCTTCTTTTTGTTGGAAAACCTAAACAGTTCTTCATATAACTAACTTGTTTCGATCATATGGACATAATTTTCCTATCTCTCTTTCCCGGAAAACCTCTCTTTCTTGAAAGAAACGTTTTCTTTCCAAAGTAAACAAAGAAAATTAGCAGTTTGATATTCCCCCTTTTGGATGAAGACAGCATATAGAAAGACTCCTTTGAAATGCCTGTACATTTTAAGATATCTGCATCAGGAGATGAACATATCAGGAAGAACAGTTTGCAAAATGTACCCAATGTATTCATCATCAAGTATTTATTGACATGCTAAAAAAGCCTACCTATTCTGTCTGGCAACTCACCACAGGATCCACAGAAAAAGGGAAATTTACCCAGACTAACTAAAAGAAATAAGTATCCTCTTATCCGTCAAATACCCAAGTTGCCAGCTGATGCTAGCTCATTCACTGTAAAAAAAATGGCGTGTCGCAGCAGACATACGCAAAGATTTACACGATTCATGATATGAAACTGTCCATTTTGCAGACCTTGTTCTTATGAGAGAACTATAATAAGTAATTTTAAACTTAGGGATATCATTGTACACGTTACACACACGTTACGCACACGTTACACACACGTTACATTTAATGTTCTAAGAAATCTATAGGGAATTTGACACGTTACACACGTTACACACTTTTTTTATAAAAAGATATGTATTTGTTTTTTTTTAAAAAAGTTGATGTAACGTGTGTAACGTGTTCCAAAACAGTGTACTTTATTGAAAAGTCAGCCAAAAAGCAAGTGTAACGTGTGCGTAACGTGTGTGTAACGTGTGTAACGTGTGAAACACTTCTGTTTCTGCTTTCATTATGTCACATTTTGTTTTGTTTGAGCCATCCTACACTGACAAAATGTCCTAAGTAGCAGTCGTAACTAAGCACAAGTCCATAAACTAAATAAACAAAACCCCTTTTATATAATCTATGCATATATATATACCTAAAACATTAGGTCAAATCCACCATTCCCTGCGTGTACGTACCCCATGATGAAAAAATAAATCATAGAATCGCAACTCAAAAACATCCCAGGCGGCGTCGCTCGCCACCCTTGTTCAGTATGCGTTGTGTCGCAGAATTTAACTCTTGCAAAAGTTTCTTTTCAGGCATTAATTTTTTAATTCATTTCTTACATTCAGAAAATTTAAAACAGAAACAAATAGCAACATGGCTCAGAATATATATTCATACGCAGAAGAGAAGTAACTTTAATGTAAAAAAACGCAATATATAACTCAGAACCGTTAACCCAGACATACAAAACCAAACATTGAATAATATTACAAAAATGATACCTTCCAACTTTTCTTTTGTTCAAAAGTTACTACTGGACTGCAACCATTAATGAATTTTTGAAATGATATATTTAGTTCTTCCCAAAACCATCAACATCATGATTAAAACCATGAGTTTCATTTCCTTGTGCTTTTTTTATTATTGCCTAACATGAGGCAATGACTTAAACTGGACTCCAAGACTGTTTCTCAATGGTAGTAAAGGAGTACAGGGAATTATAAGCACAATTATTTTGATGATGAGATATCTCCTTCAAGATAATGACCTTGTATTTCACTCTCTATAGTATATATAGTCCAGTTTATTTCTGCTGCCTTCAAATACTTGATACATTTTTCTTTGGCCTGAATAATCATAACTGTATGTTTGTACATATATACCTTCTATAGCTTTGGCTATCAATGGTGTGGCACAGTGACATGCATAACTTGTATGGGATACATTAGCAGCTCAAACTTGATGGTATGCTTATTTGTTTATCTTTTTAATAAGACTGTCTGGAGAACCATGACTGACCTTTGTGTGGCCATGTAGATCTGCTTTTTGGCCAGAAAGTCTTTGTGAAATGCCTGTGTGTTATTGAAATGCAGTAAATAGAGATCTTTTTAATATTTTGTAAGCAAACCTCTGTTCATTTGTTTTTTTGAATTCAGACAAGCCCCCACAAAATATTTGGGAAAACCCCCTTCCCCCTGATCTCAATGTTGTATGAAGTGCTGCTAGGCCCCCGACTACTTTTCCTCATCCCAGAAACATTCTGTTATCTTTCAACATAAGCAACATTGAATTTGGGGGCAGGGGGGACGTGGCTCATCAACTTGCAGGGGCATTTTTCCTTTTAAAACCAATATTTTAAGTTTTCCCAATATATTTTGTGGAGGGTTGTCTGAAAATTTCAAACTGAAATGCTTGATTGCTTGGCAACCGTGTGTGATAGGCCTTTGATTTTTGGTTCTGTAAACTACCATTGACATTAAAATTGCAGTGATAAACAGTTTTTCGAAATATCCGTAATGGCGGACTTAGTTGTGACAGTTTGGCTTTGCACCATGTGGATCTTCTTTTTGTTGGAAAACCTAAACAGTTCTTCATATAACTAACTTGTTTCGATCATATGGACATAATTTTCCTATCTCTCTTTCCCGGAAAACCTTTCTTTCTTGAAAGAAACGTTTTCTTTCCAAAGTAAACAAAGAAATTTAGCAGTTTGATATTCCCCCTTTTGGATGAAGACAGCATATAGAAAGACTCCTTTGAAATGCCTGTACATTTTAAGATATCTGCATCAGGAGATGAACATATCAGGAAGAACAGTTTGCAAAATGTACCCAATGTATTCATCATCAAGTATTTATTGACATGCTAAAAAAGCCACCTATTCTGTCTGGCAACTCACCACAGGATCCACAGAAAAAGGGAAATTTACCCAGACTAACTAAAAGAAATAAGTATCCTCTTATCCGTCAAATACCCAAGTTGCCAGCTGATGCTAGCTCATTCACTGTAAAAAAAATGGCGTGTCGCAGCAGACATACGCAAAGATTTACACGATTCATGATATGAAACTGTCCATTTTGCAGACCTTGTTCTTATGAGAGAACTATAATAAGTAATTTTAAACTTAGGGATATCATTGTACACGTTACACACACGTTACGCACACGTTACACACACGTTACATTTAATGTTCTAAGAAATCTATAGGGAATTTGACACGTTACACACGTTACACACTTTTTTTATAAAAAGATATGTATTTGTTTTTTTTAAAAAAAGTTGATGTAACGTGTGTAACGTGTTCCAAAACAGTGTACTTTATTGAAAAGTCAGCCAAAAAGCAAGTGTAACGTGTGCGTAACGTGTGTGTAACGTGTGTGTAACGTGTGAAACACTTCTGTTTCTGCTTTCATTATGTCACATTTTGTTTTGTTTGAGCCATCCTACACTGACAAAATGTCCTAAGTAGCAGTCGTAACTAAGCACAAGTCCATAAACTAAATAAACAAAACCCCTTTTATATAATCTATGCATATATATATACCTAATACATGAGGCAATGACTTAAACTGGACTCCAAGACTGTTTCTCAATGGTAGTAAAGGAGTACAGGGAATTATAAGCACAATTATTTTGATGATGAGATATCTCCTTCAAGATAATGACCTTGTATTTCACTCTCTATAGTATATATAGTCCAGTTTATTTCTGCTGCCTTCAAATACTTGATACATTTTTCTTTGGCCTGAATAATCATAACTGTATGTTTGTACATATATACCTTCTATAGCTTTGGCTATCAATGGTGTGGCACAGTGACATGCATAACTTGTATGGGATACATTAGAAGCTCAAACTTGAAGGTATGCTTATTTGTTTATCTTTTTAGAAAGACTGTCCAGAAACCATGACTGACTTTTGTGTGGCCATGTAGATCTGTTTTTTGGCCAGAAAGTCTTTGTGAAATGCCTGTGTATTATTGAAATGCAGTAAATAGAGATCTTTTTAATATTTTGTAAGCAAACCTCTGTTCATTTGTTTTTTTGAATTCAGACAAGCCCCCACAAAATATTTGGGAAAACCCCCTTCCCCCTGATCTCAATGTTGTATGAAGTGCTGCTAGGCCCCCGACTACTTTTCCTCATCCCAGAAACATTCTGTTATCTTTCAACATAAGCAACATTGAATTTGGGGGCAGGGGGGACGTGGCTCATCAACTTGCAGGGGCATTTTTCCTTTTAAAACCAATATTTTAAGTTTTCCCAATATATTTTGTGGAGGGTTGTCTGAAAATTTCAAACTGAAATGCTTGATTGCTTGGCAACCGTGTGTGATAGGCCTTTGATTTTTGGTTCTGTAAACTACCATTGACATTAAAATTGCAGTGATAAACAGTTTTTCGAAATATCCGTAATGGCGGACTTAGTTGTGACAGTTTGGCTTTGCACCATGTGGATCTTCTTTTTGTTGGAAAACCTAAACAGTTCTTCATATAACTAACTTGTTTCGATCATATGGACATAATTTTCCTATCTCTCTTTCCCGGAAAACCTTTCTTTCTTGAAAGAAACGTTTTCTTTCCAAAGTAAACAAAGAAATTTAGCAGTTTGATATTCCCCCTTTTGGATGAAGACAGCATATAGAAAGACTCCTTTGAAATGCCTGTACATTTTAAGATATCTGCATCAGGAGATGAACATATCAGGAAGAACAGTTTGCAAAATGTACCCAATGTATTCATCATCAAGTATTTATTGACATGCTAAAAAAGCCACCTATTCTGTCTGGCAACTCACCACAGGATCCACAGAAAAAGGGAAATTTACCCAGACTAACTAAAAGAAATAAGTATCCTCTTATCCGTCAAATACCCAAGTTGCCAGCTGATGCTAGCTCATTCACTGTAAAAAAAATGGCGTGTCGCAGCAGACATACGCAAAGATTTACACGATTCATGATATGAAACTGTCCATTTTGCAGACCTTGTTCTTATGAGAGAACTATAATAAGTAATTTTAAACTTAGGGATATCATTGTACACGTTACACACACGTTACGCACACGTTACACACACGTTACATTTAATGTTCTAAGAAATCTATAGGGAATTTGACAGAAAAGTGTTACTTGTAAAATGTAGAAATCTAATTTTGTCAAAAATGCCAAACCAATCATCATATTTATATCTTTGAAAAAGATACTCTGACTTTTGGTTCGTGAATTGCCTATGGAAGTTGATTATGATTTTCCATGCGCAATTCATGGTAACAGAGTACACAACGGGAACGTAAGTCAATGGGACTTGTACTCCACCTAAAGAAGAAATGAACATATCATGTGACATAAGTTGATTACATTAATTTAGTATTAACTATAGCTGGCACCTTAAGGAACAGTAATCGTATATTAGAAAACAGAGACGGTAGTTCTACTATAAACAGCATTAACGAACCACCTGGCGGATAGAGTAAATATCACACTGCCAAGTTTACACAAAAGAAAACCATACACAGTGTAACAGTCATCCATCACATCTGTCACAATAATACACATGTTACTGAACTAACAAAAGGGCACAGATTATGTCAAATAAAGAAGTGTTCAAAAATAAACACAATAAAATTATTCAACTTCCCATTGATGTAACCTTGTTTACCTGTGGCAGCAACTTTGACTTTAACATTATCAAATGCCTTTGCCCTAGAACAGGCTACATATAGCTGACCATGTGAAAAGCACGATCGTTGTAGAAACAAACCAATTTTTTCTCTTATTATTAGTGAAAGAATAAGCCAAATGAATCAGCAGTTGTCTATGTTTCAAAGTGAAAGGCATACTTGTGTCAGAGGGCGACAATTGTACTCTAGGTATGAAAATTGTTTCTCCAACAGCTGACCATGTCAAAACGTCATTCTATTCT
This sequence comes from Turritopsis dohrnii, assembly GCA_027922465.2. Lineage (NCBI taxonomy): Eukaryota > Metazoa > Cnidaria > Hydrozoa > Anthoathecata > Oceaniidae > Turritopsis > Turritopsis dohrnii. Next base: position 251,727 of record BQMF02000127.1, on the reverse strand, counting down.
GCGATAGGTCTCAAACAATCAAGCGTGTCTCGTTGCAAAGACCCTTCTTGATGTTCAAATTTCATAAAAGCATAATTATTACTCCAACTTCAAGTTTCAAACAATGTGGAGGCATACCGGATGGTGTGATGCTATTTAAAAAATCAAGCAGATAATTTTGTCGCTCGTCCTGATCATCACAATCAACTTCATCAGCACTATAATAGCAAACTGGATCACCAGGCAATCCTTCCAACACCTCATTATTAATTATTAATGACTGTTCATTTGTAGGTGTCAAAATAGCAGTTGAAGCAAATTGATGAGGTTCCAAGCCGTCAAACATGACGGAAATAAGGGATTGTCCCAAAATGTTCGTATATACTTCGTATAAACTACTTCGTATGAGTTCTCTTACTATTTCGTATGAGAAAAATACTTCGTATGAAGACGCAATACTTCATACGAAGTATTTCGTATCACAAACGAAATTAATTCGTATCAATTTTGTCTCTGAAACGATCTTAAACTAATACACTTCGTTTTAAAAGTTTTACTTAAACGGACTTCGTATAGTGATACGCACTTCGTACCACTTACTTCGTATCACATAATTATTATAAAATATTGGTATAACAAAACGATTGTGAATTTTTATCAACATACTTTGTTTTTTCAAACAAACTTCGTACGGTGATTCACACTTCGCATTAGTTAATTTAATGGCTTAAAATCACCTTCATTATTTGCAGAGTGTGAACTGTGAATGTTCATATTTCCTTTTTTCCTTCATGCAAATGACAGATATTAAAACTTCTTAAACAGTACGGCATGTTTGCGAACGTGGAATGAAGCAGCCATTTAAAAAAAATATTTCTGAACACCATTACAAAACAGCAGTTAAATTATTGTTTAAACTCTAAAAAATTTTACGTCAGCGATTAAACGCAGCGGCGTTCGAATTTAGGACATCGCATGACTTCAGGAAGTCGCTACGCTTTTATTTTACGATTTTTTTAAGTTTGTGATATGGTTGAAAATACTTTGAAACGATTTTTATAAAATATCATAAAAAAGCAGTTTTACTATCAGTTTTACTCTTGTTATCAAAATTGCGATAATTTTTAGCGGAGACAGGTGTGCCGATTAGGAGTTGGTTCACACTTCGCGATAACAAAAATGAAAACAAATACTCTCTATGTATCAAAGTCATTAGAAAATTTCATATTAGTAAAAACGTTTTTTTTAAAAAACGACTCCTGTTTTACAAAACTACTTAGTTACCAGTACTCATTGCCACAAAACAAAGTGAGTAAAAAGGTTTTTTTCTTATTTTTTATAAAAACCTTCGTTTCCAAGATGTTTCATTTTTTCCGTCTAAAAGTGAATTTTTCAGTCCAAAACTTTATTTACTTTTAACTGGTTCATGTTTCGGAAAAACAACAACAAAAAATAACAATGGAATCTAAAATGTAGTAGGAACTTTGCCAATAAACCACCACTGAGAAAAAGCGTTTTAAAAGTTTACAAAACATCACACCTTCAACATGATCATAATGAACATGACAAGTTTATTATATACAGTATGTTACATAATTCATGTTTACACATTAAATAATGAGTAATACTTTTAATTGGAAAAGTTCAAACGTGTGTTGTTACGGTTACCATTGATGATCACGCAACTTATTTTCCTAAGAAAAATCTACCGCTTACCGTTGAATTATATCTATGACTAAATATTGGAAGGAATGATTTCGTTGAAAATGTTAAATAAGGGCAAAAAACTAAACTTTTTGTTTTTTTCATTTTTTTCATATTCATAAAGAAATACGACGCAACAAAAATAAATAACACAAAATATGAAATTCAAATCTTTAAATTTCTGTCTCGTAATAACTCCCTCTTCACTTGTCTGCACTTCGAATTCACAATTTCATTGAAAAGTCCCATTGTTTTATATTCATCTTTATAATGTCGTTCAGCTTGTGTTTTAATCATTTGAAGGCGGCCAGGGGAAAGGGTATCGGTTACTTGTACGCCGCTTTTGGTATCCTTGTATTCTTTTGAAGGCTAGCTCTTCTTTCGGGTAATACAGGATGAGTTGGGACTTTATAAATGGTGAGCATTGGTTTACTTTTCGGCTTTGACTCGTTTTCCGCTTTTTTTCTGGGTGCATTGATCGCATATGTAAGTTGGTTTTTCACTGTATTATTTGTATCAGTTGATTCGCTATGTATCGCTTCGATGGTTTGGAACTGTGGATTTTCCTTCGTTTTGAGCATCACTTTCGTTAATAAGGGAGATGGACGATGATAGGAGGCTAGCAAATGTTTCTTCGGAAGAACTATTTGCCGGAAAAGATGCTGGTGTGGTTGGGTCAAGAGTGTAAAGGTTGCAGGGAGGTGTTGCTTCAGTTGCAGGGAGGTGTTGTGAAGCTTCATTGAACTGAATGGTATTCTTTGTTTTTTCTTTTGTTTTTTTATGTGTTTCTCCAAGGCTTTTGTTGTTGTGTCAACTACTCAAGTCTTTCACTAATTGTGTGAATGTCTGAGTCCGTCTGTTTCGCAATTTGTTTAATTTAGCTTATGTCGTTTTTCATTTCTTTAATTTCCTTCATCAAAATATTAATCACGAACATAAATCATCATTTACAATGTTCTCGTCATTTGTTCGTTGAACCTCTTCATAGATGAATTCCACAGGTTGCTGCGGTGATGGTTCTGAATCGACATAATTCGGTGTTTTAAATACGGTTTTAATTGCGAATAATGGATCATGTTCGTTCGGTTCGGTTTGGAAATTTTCGGCAGCTGGTTCTTGTTCGGTGTCACTACTGGGTGTTATGTATTCCTCTATTTCTTCGGCTTCCGGTTCTTTTTCGTAACCTCTTGTTACTGATTTTTCGTCTTCTTTCTCCAATTCTTTCAAGTCCTCGTATAAGATTGTTTCTCCTGTCGTAGTTGTTATCAGCGAAGAACAATCATAAATTAATACAAACAATAATAAACCAATAAAATTTTGAATAATTTTCAGCAAATCACAATGTTTTGATTTTGCTGAAGAAAGAAAGATCAGTTTCTGTTAATCTTACAGAAGCCTTATATTGACCGTTTGTTTGAACATTTGCTGAACACTGCTTTTTTGTGTCGTACACAACGTCGTTTTCTTCTAAATGTTTCGGGTTCTTACGCTGCGGAAAATATTTCGCTAATATTGCGTTCCTTGAACGCATAGGTTGCCTTTCTATGGGCAGTCGTATGTTATGGTTTGGCAGCCAACAGTCATATGCTTTTGAGTATCCGGCCCATGTCACCTTGCTACTTTCTTTGTTAGAATCGAGGATAGTTGCCACTACCCAGTGCTTTGTTTCAGGATCCAAAGCTTGTACTTTTATTTTTTTATGAAAAACAACCTATAATAAAATGAAAGTGAAATAATTATAGTATAAACAACACTTCAGAATAAAAATAGCTAACACATAATTAACTATAGGTAAGTTTGAACATTCACAGTTACAAAATCGGCTCTTAAAAACACAAAAACAAGTGTGAAGAGACAAAAATATATTAAAATAACGACTTATTAATATTGTTAACAGGTTGAGACAGTAAAGTAACAAACAACGCCTGTATCAAAAGCTATCAACTAATTAATATTAACAGGTTGAGACAATACGTACATTGTAAGTATATAAATGAATAAATAAATAATTTCGACTTCACAACAACATAGCACTGTCAATCCAACACAAATATTAATATTTAATACTCAAAATTTCATCATAAACAGTTTTTTTCAAAACTTATCATGTCTTCTACTGAAGTTACGATAGCAATGTTGAATGGATTTTTGATACCGACGATTCCAATGAAAGTGATAGTGAAGATTCATTACCGAGTATGTACATCCTTTATTCTATATCTCATTTAATCATTTCAATTTAGGTGATAATCACCAAAAGTTACTAGCTAGATATGTTAAATATTATATTCCAGACATTTCCACTTTATTGAAATATTAAATTTGTTTCTTTATTTATTTTTATTTATTTATTTTTTAATTATACTCAATCCAATGAAATTTCATAAAGTATCTTCTTGGGTGTGTTTCTTACGTTATATTATTTTTATGTGCTCTTTCTTTTTCTTCTACTTTCTTCATAGCGCCAACGAAGAAGAGAGGAAAACCAGGTCTTCATGTGAAACACAAAAATCTTGTGCATTGTGTTAAGCTGTTTATCGAACAAAGCTCTTCCGAAGCGCATCTATGACGCCGAGATAACACAATGTATACAAACGGACTTTCATTGAGAGACATCGCAGTCCACGTAAAGAGAGTTTTGGGTGTAGAAATTAGTCGCAGTACCATCCATCGTCTGTTGTTACCGCCACGTCGCAACACAGTTAATGGTAAAACCTTTAAGTCATTAATTAATGCTCGTGTACCACCAAAACAAAATACAAAAGAAAAGACAACACACAAAGATTTTCATTTTACATGTGCCCAAGTAAACTTTGTGAACGAAATGGCATTTTTGTCCCAGGAAAATACTTTGAGTTTATTTGTTGATAACAAAAACAAGGTTGAAGTTGGTATTCCAGCCACTAGTAGAAGAACAAAAATACAAACATTTCATATGATTAACGATTCTCCCAACTACAACAACCACGATTTTCCTAACCATAATGCAAAACTTGTCCCTGCTGGCTACCAAATATTGCGAAACCGACTCACAAGAACTCGCTCTTTATCACCACCAAGAAGTAAACTTGTACGACGTAGGAGGGCAATGTCCGAAGGCTCTGGGATAGTTGAAGAGCTTAAAAAGATCTCTAAGACATGCAAAGATCGGCATAACAGAGATAAAATCCAATGGCCTCGTTCAGGGCCTCTCTTAGTTCATTTGTATCCTTCTCGAGTCATTGAAAGTACGAATGTTTTGCAAGGAAATCATTTAATGAACCTCATCGAACAAGAGAGAAAAACGAAATAAATAATAATATGGTAATAATAGCGGATGGTGGTTCAGACTGGTCGGTAAAAGGAGTTATAAATTTTATGGCTTTAGGCTTTCTATGGAGAAACCTTTGCCTTGACACGCTAATTGTTCAATGCTATGCGCCAGGTCACTCAAGGTTCAACCCTATAGAAAGATGTTGGTCATACCTGACCAATAAACTTGCAACTGTCACGCTACCAGACGATATCGACGGAAAAGTACCAGATCAAACAGATGAACAAGGTTGGTTAACGGTATTAGATCGAGCAGTTGATCTATGTGCAAGATTTTGGGACAAAAGATGTTACGATGGTTTTGAAATAGACGTTAAAACCCTGAAAAGCGACAATCCCATAATACCACATGTAAAGCAAACACATAGTATGTTTAAAAACTTCAAAAACTCATCAAAAAAGAAATTAAAAGAAACCCAAGGTTTTCACGAGCTCATGACTTTGTACCAAGTTTTTGTCAAACACGCAAACCGAAAAGCATATCAACTGGAATTTGTTCGGTGTTCAGATCCAGAATGCATTCATTGCATCAGACTGCCAAAGCATAATAATAAATTCTTACAATTAATCAAAGTTTTTGGCGGCAATTGTCCATCACCTGTATTCAGTGACGTCTACAAAGGACATTATAAGACTTTCATTGAAATGTTGCAAGGCTGTACAAAACGAGAAAAAAAGAATATAACAAATCCTACAGAATTTGGTTTGTGTCCACACGCATGCTCATATGCTTTTTTTCAAAAGCAGACAGGGATAGACATTATAGACTTATGAAACATTAAAATTTTATTTTTTCCACTTGTATTTAATGCTATTTTTCTATTGAATACACAAAATTAATTTCGACTTTGTCACTTTTTTCATTCAAAGGAGAACTAACCTCAAAAAATTACGAAAATCAATCTCTTTGGTTTAATTGTAATCTACAAAACTTCGTTTCGAGGTGATATAAAACTCCGGTACGGGATTGTTATACTTCGTTTAAAACTGAGAAAAAAAGTATGTTCTTCCTTTCAAACTCAAACTTCGTTTCGAGGTGATAAAACTTCGTATAGTATAGCTCCATATGATTATTTTTAAATCAGTTCGTATAACAAACAAGTGTTTTGTATGAGAGTTCGTTTGAGCTTATACTTTCATACGAAGTAGATCATATGTGAAACGGAATAAAAGACTCAAGTGATACGAAGTACTTCGTAAAAATCGTATTGTGATACGAAAAATCTGTACGAACATTTTGGGACGATCCCTAAGCAATCTGGAATTTCAATGGCACCTTTAGCAGGATCTGCTTGTTTTAATGGATAGTTCGCCATTACCCAATTGTAGCAGACACTGACAAAATTGTTGTTCCTCAGGTCTAGCTCTCATGTTTTGAGTTAATGTGAATTTTGACACTGAAGCCCGCAATGCAGAACTGGTTAAGCACACCTCAATAACATCAGCGGGTTTTGCTTTCTTTACAACAGGTAAGCATTGACGGAAATCTCCGCCCCACAACATTACTTTGCCACCAAAAGAAGTATCCTTGTTGCAAACATCACAAAGTAATCGATCGATGGCATGAAAAATATGGGTGGAAACCATTGTTGCTTCATTTGCATTGTTTTGGGTTGCATCACAGAATGACTTTGGAAAATTCTTTGTGCAGTTACCCCCATCTCCCATATAGACTGAATTAGGGTTAGTATTTCCACAGGGACGATGAATCATACATGATCTGATGATGTTATGAAGTTCTGGTTCCTGCTATGGATCTAGTATTTCTGCAGAAATTAAGCTGTCAATGTCATCAGCATTCTGCAGTTTATCCTCTTGAGCTAAATGGATAAGAATTTGCGCATGAGGTAAAGAACGTTTCTGAAACTCAATAACATACAGGTGAGAAATGGCTTTCACCAAAACACCATTTTTAGTAATATCCTCTAAAGGTGATTTTAATTTCAAATTAAAAACACGTGCAACCAAGTCAGGTCGATAATGTGCAGGCTCAATATCCAAATTTTCAGTAATTTCTCGCCATTTGGGATTGCACGTGAAAGTGCAAAATAAATCTGGTTTGCCCATTTTGGTGACCATAGCCATAGCATCTTGATAATTTCTGTTGCATGGCTCTTGGACCAACCTAAAATGAAGAAGGTAGAACAACTGGTCTGCCTGCATTAAGGCCACGATTTTCTGCAACATTGGCAAGATGATCAATTAGGCCTTGATATTGTTCAACACGAAGAGCTGCCTGGTTCATTCGTATGAAGTTCAAACGATTAGATTCAATTTTGCAATAACTATCCACAGCATATTGTTGAAGTGATCTTTTGCCTTTTAAGATTGGGCTAAATGCATCTCTAAATGCAGACCTGAATGTATAATATTGCAGCATGGTTGTGCGACGTTGCTGACCTACCGCATATTCTGTTACATGAGGAATGTCAGAACTCCAATCTAACTCTCCTCTTGGAAAAAATATAAGGTAAACCATAGGATCCAGATTAGGCGAAAGCACTGGTAAAGGCGGGTGATAGAAGTTTAAGAAGTGGCGCACTTTTTCACAACTGCTAATTATAAATATGAATATGTCGAGAAGGAATTTGCTGATTGCTTTTCTGTTAATTAGACGATCAAAGAAAAAACAAAAAAAGAAGGCAGCTATACCAAGATCGTCACAAAAAAGGAGAGTACCATTTACTCATAAAAGAGATGAAAATATTCGATAAAGAGTATTTTTTCCAACATTTTCGGATGACTCCAGCTAAATTTGAAGAACTGCTGTCGTTAGTAGAACCAAAAATAACGAAAAACTCAATAAAAAGGGAACCTATATCTCCAGGAGAACGATTATGCTTGACTCTTCGTTACTTAGTGACAGGGGATGCCCAAACTACGATAGCTGCCAGTTACCGCATGAGTAAAACTAGCGTTGGAAGAATAATTAAAGAGACTTGTCAAGCCTTATGGGATGTATTGCTAAAGGAAGGTTACTTGAAAGTACCTGCAACTCAATCAGACTGGGAAAAAATTGCAAGTGACTTTGAAAGAAAATGGAATTTTCCAAATTGTGTTGGTGCCATTCATGGAAAACATGTTGTGATGCAAGCACCACAGCGATCTGGTTCAAGCTTTTTCAACTACAAGAAGTATCACAGCATAGTCTTGCTAGCTGTTGTAAACTCGAATTATGAATTCACTATGGTGGACATAGGAGATAGTGGTAGGCAGAGCGATGGAGGCGTTCTTGCGGCAAGCAAATTGGGCTATGCAATGGATAACAATTTGCTAAATCTTCCAGAAGCTCGGCGTCTAGATTAATCAGGCAAAAAGTATCCATTTGTTTTCGTCGGTCATGAAGCATTTGCATTGAAGCCATATTTAGTGAAGCCTTACCCAAGATCGTCGTTGGGCCTCAAAGTAAGAGTTGCAAATTATCGTGTGTCAAGGGCTCGGAGGCAGGTTGAAAATGTTTTTGGTATTTGTTCATCAAGATTTAGAATTTTTGTCAACCTATCGTCGCTCAAGTAGATACTGTTATGGCAATGACAAAAGCGGTTGTATCTCTACATAATTTTCTAATGTTTGGTCGAACATTTGAAAATGGTTCAGAGTACTATCAAAATGAAGAAGATTTTACACTTGAGTACCAAGCTAGTCATGGCCTTGTTTCTTTCCAATAACTATTCTCGCAAGGCAAAGACAGTCCGGGATGATTTTCGGGACTACTTTAATTCACCAGAGGGTAGTGTTCCTTGGCAATGGGCTAGCGTCAACAGTACTGAAAACCGTTTTGACAAGCAACGACATCATTAGTTACAGTAAATATGAGATATCTCAAAACAAACATGTTAAAGTTTTTTTTGTATATTTTGTTTCATGTCTACTACGAAATCACTAACAAAAATTTATACATATGTACAATATAACTAGTTTTTTCTTGTCCCATAAATAGCCTTGAGAATCTACATGATGAAGGTCCTTAATATTCACCAAATTCATATTTTTTTAAAACCTGCTCAAACTTGGCCAGTCGATTTTTATTTCTTAAGAATTGAAATCAAGCCCTTTGCAAAGAGTACATCAGCATCATACAGGGGATATTGGTGACAATAAACTTTCACTAAATGGAGATGATGTGTCAGACACAGTTATTTCGTCAAAGCATACATTGCTGTCGGTTGCATGATTGCTAACACCGTCTTTCAAGAACAGAAGTTGGTCAAATAGCTTGCATTTAGGCAATTTTCCTGCTCCTGCTCCTGATCATGTCATCAGGTCTCTTTAGACATCTTGAAAAGTTGTCCTTCAAATTTTTCCACATCTTTTTAATTGCGGCTTCTATAGAATAAAGACAAATAAACGGATTTATTTTTCAAATTAATATTAAAACAAAAAAGGATTATTTAATTCAATCTTACCATCCCTTCGAAATTTACTTGCAATCAATTTCCATGCTTGCTGCTTTTTCGGTTGTTCCTTATACCCTCTGCTGGATGTATCCCAAATACACTTATACCTCTTAATTTCTTCAATTAGAAATTCAGCTGTATCTTCATTTCCCTTCTTCTTCTTGTTCTTCTTCTTCTTCTTGAGAATAAGCACGTTGTTGTTGTTGTTGTTATTGTTGTCTCGTTTAAAAAAACATAATAAAATATAAAAAAGGTATAATTAGGCCAGTTGTATGTTTTATTTCCACGTGTGCATAGTTCATTCTGATTGGATAAAAATGTAGATTTTCTTGAGCGAGCGATTTCGCACGCTCTAGAAGTTGAGTTGGCTTCAACTACAGAAAGCGACCGCGCGACCAAATGTATTGCATAATAATGCTCAAGTTTTTTAAAGTGAGTATGCACAAAGTTGTGTGAATTCGCCCGCGCGGCCAAGTTCGCTTAAGTGGAAACCCGCCTTAAATCTTGCAATGGTCTGTCTCGAGGGTAAACAACGGTTGGCAGATTTTAGTAAGATTCAAAATGAGGGGGCGGAATTAATTGGGTGGATTGGGAAATGGCGCGGTACCAATGGCGCGTATTAAAAAATTTGTTGATTTTAATAACTTGTTTGCTACCATTTTTTTTCCTTATACACCCACGTGGTTTTCTGGTAATAATACGAACAACATGGAGAGTAATTGTAATACTGCGTGTGGTTATAACGTTGACTTAGAAACGCCAGATTATGAATATTCATCAGTAGAAAGTAGTGAAGAAGAAGAAGGTGTGTATTAACTTGATTATTTTATACATTTACTCAGTAATGTTAACTGCATACTGTTTAGAAAAGTTTGAGAGTATGTGATAGAAGGAAATGTGATAGATTCGTTAAATCATGGAGGTAAATCTAAATCTAAAGGCTAAATCAATGTTCCATTGATATGAAAGATACGAAAACTTTTCGGACTGTGTTGAATATTCAGATGCAGAAATTTCTTCCATTATGAAGTGATTTTAACTCAATTCGAATGTATTGTTTTCGAATTCGACGTGTGTTCTTTAATTATTCTCTTCAAAAATAAAACATGTATACCTATTCAATTTTCACACAAACCACATAAAAGCGTTTTTATCTGACGGCACCGGGTGTAAATCACAATTTGCTTGTATGAGATTACAAAAAAACTGGCCTTTCTTTCAGGACAACCCTTTGTTTTTGTTTGTGACTCTCTTGGTGAGGCAAACCAAGTCATAACGGACCATGAACGTACACACACAACACGCTTTTCTGCATCATTTACAAATAAGGACTTCGGATGTACAGGTAAAGGATAAAGAAATCAAAACTTCTTTATGACTGTGGAGAGTGTTCCCGTTTTTCTATACATGCCACTACTTTTTCTTATTAGACATTTTCGCTAAAAATCACAAAATACTTTGGGAAGACGAACACAGACCCTTTGATGGAGTTCTGTATATTTGTTCTTGGGTTCAAAACATTAGACTGTCATCATGGCCCTGACAAAAACGTTAAACTAAAAGAAGAAAATAAACTAGTGAAGAAAAACAAAAAGGTAGCTACTTTTGTCAACGAAATCTTTTTTCTTTAAATGAATCGCTTCGCATACAGTAGATTAAATCAATTCTATTTAGAACACAGAGCATATGTATGAGAAGGAATATACGATAGTACAAAACTCAAAGAAATTTCAATGTCCAGCAAAAAATACGCTTAAGAGAACTGGTAGAGTTTCCAAAGGAACAGGCAAGATTTAATTACAGTTTAAGTTAAGAAATTTTTTAAAACATAAATCATGTCACTGGAGACCTGTATTTTTCAGGTAAGTCAAAAAACGGAGTGGTTGAAAAGGAAAAAGTCTCAATATCTAAGAGATAAAATCAAGAATCGGAATCTTGATTCGACTGAATGGAAAAGAAAAAGTTGTTGTTATTATTGATCATTTCTTGACTCACAACCACAATGTTGGAAAGGTATAATTTAATTTTTTTCAAAAAATTCTTAAGGTCATCAGAATTTCCTACTATGTCTTAAATCAATTTTTATAGGCTGAAAATACATCGCAGAATATTGACAATCAAGTATACCAAATGATTATGGAATACTGTTAGGATGGGGTCAATAAAGTAAACAAAATGAAGCATTTACTGAAGTTGTTTGTGAAGAGAGACATCTTTGGAGGTTGAAATCTACCAGACCCCACCAACAGACGGTACTTTCCAAGAACCGAGATAATAAGAATCCATATGGTGGCATGCAATCGAAAATTGCGGTACTCCACAATTGACCAGGAATGTTTGGCAAAAAAATTGAGTATTGGGAAAAAAATGATCCATCCGTTTCAATTTATTACCGACCGAAGGTAACCAAAGAAATAAGTAGCAATGGAAGTTTCCTATTTGTGTATCAGAGTGAATGGCAGAAGGAATTGATGATTCGTTATGGCCAAGAAATGATACTTCTTGATGCAACTTACAGGACAACAAGATATGTTCTGCCCTTATTTTTTTTAAGTGTAAAGATAAATACTAATTATCAAGTTGTTGCTGCATTTATAGTGGAAAATGAAAGTAAGCAAGCAATCAAAGAAGCATTGGGAGTGATTAAAAAGTGGAATCCTTCATTTCAACCGTGTTATGGAATGACTGATTATTGTAATGAAGAAATTGAAGCTTTGGAAGAAATCTTTCCTGGTAAGAATGCTCTACTTTTGACAGGAAATAGCTACATCCCAATCTATATACAATTTTAAAAACCTTAGATTGCAAAGTATTTATATGCGAGGTTCATCGAGAGCAAGCTTGGGATCGGTGGCTGAAAAGTTTAAAGCACGGTTGTGCCTCACGGAAAGGAGACATATTGCCTAAACTTCGATGAATTGCTAGAGCTTGCACAACATCAGATCTTGAATCAGCTATGAAATCTTTTAAAAATAGTGAATTTTGGAGTGTCGCAGAGTTTCCAAGACTTGTAAAGTATCTTCAAGCATACTGGTTCCATATGCAAAAGGTATTATAACGTACTTTCAAAAGAGACACGAGGTTTGGAAGAACAGTATTCCATCTTGTTGATAGTCGGGTTTTTTTGCTTTCTTTTGCATTTGCTTACCCGGTAAGAGAGTATTGTTGAACTATATATTTCTGAATTCGATCGGTATGTTTATAGCGATGGTGTTGGGGTTACCGTCAAAACCGTTTACTTGTAAACTGCAACACAAATAATGGCGTTGAGCGTCAAAACGAGTCATTTAAGTATAGCTAATTGAAGCGATGCAAAAATTCTTCGTTAACTGGCATGGCTACGATATTGATTGAAGAGTTCTTAAATGATAAATATGAAAGGTTACTTTTTCGTCATCAAATGTACTACACAATTTATGTTTTATTTTGACTTAACGTTTATTATAGTTACACTGAAGCTAACTTCAAAATGGATTCCCGATACCGAAAGTATTCCCCACTGGTTCCGCAATACCTTATAAATAGACCACATGATCTAGTCGAGCACTGCTTGAAAAAGATAAGCCTCGCCAACTCCATGGATTTATCTGGAGTCACCATCATTGATCACGGGGTTTTTCTAGTTCGCAGTTTCACAGGCGTTATAAAAGAAGAATATCGGCTATCGTTTGGTGATGAAGTCACTATGCCAAGTTGCACCTGTTTTGACTGGTTATCATCAGCTTATCCATGTAAACATTTTTTCGCGGTCTTTCACAAGTTCAGTAAATGGAGTTGGCACACTTTATCTCCCCTTTACATTAGCTCTCCATTGTTAAATTTACATAAAATTGGAGAGAGTACATCACTCTCTAGAGCCCATGGAATCGATGAAAAAGAAGAAGAGCAACACTGTGGTGATTTTCTTCCTGATTTTTCCGTAGAAAAGTGCGATGATGGAGTGGATATGGAGTGGCAAACAGAGTCACTGCCTCCAAAAAGAAAAATTACACAAAATGTAGCATCGGAATGTAGGGAAAATCTGAATCACCTGAAAAGTTTAACATTGGAGGTGAAAGAATCGTTTGATGCCTTTATAGAACTGCATAATGTCCTTTCTAATGCTTTTTCATCAATGTATTCTGCCACCAAAAAGAGAAAGATTTAGCTGTACATCAACCGAACAAAGGTGACGATCGTTTCAGTTATCTTCCTAAACGTAAGAAAAGGAAAGTGCAAACTGAAAGAGTCAGAGTAGCGAAAGAAAGGCTATCAGGTAGCATTAATGTAAATGTTGAAGACGTTAACAGTTGTTTGGAAGAGGAGATTGTTTTTACTGATAACGACGTTTTAGGTCAAGATGAATTCACTTCTACAGTACCGGAATTTGTGATTTTGTCTGATGAAGAGCTGGAAAACGGTCCAAAAATCTCTTGCGTATCAAGTCTTTTGCCTGAATCCGAAGTATCTGACATTGCAAATCATGAAATGCTGTCAGATACAGTGATACATGGCTTGCAAAAAATGTTAACCAAACAACATCCAAAAGTATCCGGTCTTCAGGATCCCATATTGGGACAGCGACTGATGTTCCATTCTTTTGAAATCAGTTTTGTGCAGGTACTTCATAATGGATCAAATCACTGGCTAGCTGTAACTACCATAGGTTATCAAGAGGGTTCTATAGTTGTAATGGATAGCTTATTTCACGGGAGAGTGACACTACACACACAATGTCAAATTTGCTGTCTATTAAAAACGCCAAGAAATAATATAAGAGTCACGGTGCTACCTGTACAGCAACAAGAAAATGGTGTGGACTGTGGCTTATATGCTATAGCATTCCTGCAATATCTTTTACTGACTAATTCATATCCCACTAATGTCACATTTGATGAAAGCACATTGAGAAGTCATACCTTGGAAGCATTTTAAAGTGGAAATCTTCCAGCCTACTCTTAGACGAATGTTGCACCAAAGCAACGGTGCAAAACAAAAACATTTGGCCTAGAAATATTCTGCTCTTGCCGAATGATATGGTCGCCTTGCGATAAGAAGATCCATGGAAAGTAAGTAAATAGGAATAGCAAACTAATAATGTGGAGGCAGTAAAGAAATCATGTCATGTAATTGATAGAAAAAATCTCTTTAGGCATATGATAGAGTGCAGTAGATGCGGAGAATGGTATCATCGAATGTGCGAAAGAGTGGATGATTACCTTTAAGACGCTGATGAAACAGAATTGTGGTTCCGCTCGAAGTGTATCAAAGCTTGACTCTGTACACATTTTGTATTGTTTTCATGATAATCTCTTTATCTCAAATTGTCGTTCTTGTCATAAACACCCAAAATGTTCAGTAAAAAACAAGTGATATCAAATGATACAATCAATATCTGTTATATTTTACCCCAATCATTTTGAGTTCGATCATTTCATAAAAGTCAAATGAAAACACAAGAAACGCATAAGATTTCTCTTGCTAGGAATATAAGTAATGAACCATGCGCAACGTGCACACAAAAATTATGGCGGAGCTTTCGCTCACGGCAAATGGAAACGCCAAGCATGTGAATTACGCCTCCTCATTTTGAATCTATATATTAATAGCCGATTCTCTGTCTGTCTGTCTGTTTGTTTGTTTGTAAGTCACGCAAAATGGTAGATTGAGTTGTGAGCGAAATTATTTCTTTTTTTGTGTGTGACGTGAGTTCGAAACAAATACATTGCAACCCCCAATCGAACATGACTTTTTTGGCTGATGATTTAATAGGAATAACGTTTTGTTTTTATTATTATTGTTAGTTTTATATTCCACGTTGACTTGGCTTTGAAAACAGTACATCAACTAAATACAAAGAAACTAACTGATTAAACGTTTTGGACATAAAAGCAGCAGTGGCAGAACGTGGCAGCATGTGCGTTTTACCAGTGTATCCTAACGTATCCTTGCCTGACTGTCTGAGACGGGAGAACTTTTTTTCGAGTAATCAAAATGTTTAGAAACCGATAGGTAAAAAAAAGAGATTCATGAAACAAAATATTTTTTTTTGCTTTTGTCTTAATAGTTGTCTTAATTTCTTTTTAGATTTCTTTCAATCTTTTCACACTTTTCTGTAGCAGAAGTGTTCGTTATGGTTTTCAGGGTCAACACGAGAGCAATGATAAGTTATGCAGCAACGTTAACAATGTTGAGCAGGAGTTAGTAAACAAGTTGGCAAACCTTGTGAATGATTATGCGTAGGAGTGATCAGTTCCAAATGCTCGCAGCGCCATGTAAAGTAGAGAAGAATCAGGCAACGTCCTGTCGGTTCGACACAAGTATATAATCTAATCTATCATAATGGGTAGAGTACCATATATACAAACATAAACAAATATGGCGTATCCTACAAGCCGCGGTTCAGAATGGAATTTTCGCCTAGCCGCCAAATCCTTATCTACATAAGAATAGAGGCTAGTCTACAGTCAAGTAGTACGCCATGTTTTTTTAGTCAGTGCGGATGGGCTGTAGAAGATTTTTGCTTTTTCCACTAGCTTTTAAAATGATTCAAGAGAATTCAACGTTATATGATTGAAATAAATCGTTTTAGTTCAGTATTGTCTTAAAAGGTTTCGTAAAAACTTTTGCAGAAATGTGTAAAAAATAGAAAAATGTTGTTTTGTTTTTGTTGATGACAAAAATGGTATCTATGATGATGATGATTGGAACATAAAACCATTGAAGCTGTGATTTCAGTGCAAAGACGAATTCGTTATCAATACAGGCTGAAGATTTATTTTTATTTTACGTCCGGATATAATGTGAACTGAAAGCACATATGATGTACAGCTACCTATAAAGGAAACCTTTTTTCTGTGGAGAACAACCAGTTCAACCAGTTAATTCAGAAAGTACATTAAGAAAACAGCAAAGTAAAAATGTGATGTCGGATATGCAATAAGAACGTCAGAAAACCAATTGCGTATAATATTTTAACAGACAAGATTGAGACACAATAAAGAATCTGGTTGAAAAATGTGCCTCCCTGGATAGTCATTTAATCTGACAACAGAAACATAATTTACTATGGATTAATTCCATGATCACCTATACTGTTTTGATACTGTATATATATGATATTTTAGTAAAAATTGATATACTGTCAATTTTTCTTACACAAACAACAAACGTATATAAATCAAACCACAATCCAACAAACAATCTGTAAATTAAATCAAGCCAGAACACGAACGTCTACTTTCAGCTGAGTTAAGGAACTATTCGAGTCGGGAGTTCAGCGAGTTGCCAGTCGTGAGTTAGTAAATTTGTGAGTTGAAAATATTTACGGCAACGATTTATTATTCCGGCATAGGGGTCATATTTTTTTATAATGGTGCCGAACCGAAGACAACTGGATCGATGTAAGAACTTATCTGTTTAACCTACTTCATAACTTTTATTTCTCACTCAGTCTGGGTGTTTGGTAGACTTTATGCAAACTATGTTTTTCTTCGATTGTATTGAGACGAATAGCAAGCTCACACGTGCCTGATGGTAAAAAGTTTAAAGAAAGAGCATCACACAAGGCTCTGTGGTGGAACTTCAAGAACTTTTTGTTCAAATATTTAAACTCAAGTTTTCTTTTTTTCAAGTAAATAAACACTATAAACAATAAATATCAGAAGAGGGCAAAAAATCAAGTAAAAATAAGAGCCGAGTTCAAATATAAAAAAGTAAACACTTGGAGTTTCTTCTATTTCAATGTTCAAAACAAAAACAAAATCGTCAGATTTTTCCATTCTGGACTCTCCTTAAAAGTGTATCGTATGAGTGATGATTGAGCATCATTCTATTGTTAAAGTTTTGATGAACTTTGACCTCTGTTTTTCATTTTTATCGTCAGATTTTTCCGTTAATAGCTGATGCAGGGAGCTCGAAAAACGAAACGTTTGATTAATGGCGTGTTATGAATGACTTGCACGGAATAACATATTATCGCTTCTCATCTGCTTGATGGAATATTGGTATTGAATAATAAATTTTAATTTGAATGATAAGTTTTCTTTTCCTATTCGTCCGTGAAAGTTTCCGGCATCGGCTACCGTACATTTAAGCAACTCTTGAATTTAGCTACTCGCAACTCATAACTCACGCAACTCACGACTTGAAGTTTACCCGGACTCCTTTCAGCTGTGTAGTGAATTTGGTTATGGATGTGTAGTCTATTTTCACTACCGAAATCTGTTGTTTTTTTTTTCATTTGGGATTTACAATGGTCATTTTTATCAAATATACAATAAATAATGGGTGTGCACATATTTTTTTGTACAGACATGTTTATTCTGAATCCTTGAATTTAATTCTATAAATTGTCACTTTAAGCCTATCTCTTTTTTGAAAATAACTCTTCTGTCCAAATTTGAAGTCCTAATTTGAAGTGCTTTTAAGTGCTTTTGATAGTTATTTGCTTATGCATTTATTTAAAATTTAAAAACATAAAAATACATGACTTTTAGTTTCATGCATAAAATTTTATACACCTTTATTTTATACGTCTGATGATTGTGATATGCATGAAAGTTAAAGTCATGTATTTTTGTGTTTTTAAAATTTAAATAAATGAATAATGTAGTATAGTGTAGTATAATGTTTTACTTTGACTCTACGAACTGGTATTGAGTTCTTTGCCAAAATCTTTCTTATGGTTATAGTTACTTGCTTATATGTCTAACTCAAAGTATTCTTTTCTTATTTTGTAAATCTGTATACAAATTTGATTGTAGTATAATGTTGTAAGATAGTTTTATCTGAGTTACAAAAAGCAAGTGCAACTGTCTTCTGTTGAATTACATTGTTTTGTCGTGATTTTATGGTATAAAGGATGTCAAGCTTCTGCAACAATCATATGTTTATTATGCTAAAATCGCCTAACACATTGGTTCAGTTGTTGATATTTAGTTGTTTAAGGGAAAGTATTATTCAGCAAAATTTATAAGAGCAACCTTATCATTTGACCATGAACATCTTCATTTCTTAATAAGTTCAAAATAAGTTCTTTTGTGGTATTAAATTCAATTCCACCCTGATTAGTAAGGACAACATTTTTATCTGAGTATGACATTGAGGGTACTTATTGTTATTACTTATTGATACATTTTTCCTATGGTTATTAATGTACACACAATAATTGACAAAAGTTTCCCAACTTTGGGAATTTTTGTAGCATTTTTGCGAATCTTGTTAACTTTGAGATTAGATAGGAGCTTAAATTTCTAAGTAATTATTATTGTCATATTTATATCTTTCATTCTGAGGAGATCAATATAGAAACTTAATATATCAGTTTGTGCTGCCCAAACGATATGTTGGTTACCGCCAGTATATACAATCTTTTTATAGGATTCGTTATATTTAATGTGGTTAAATTAAAGTTTCATATTGTGTTGATGCACTTTTTTGGAGTACGTGGGTGGCAAATATCCAGTAACAATCATTCAGCTTATTCGTACAAAAAAACAGATCTTCATAAATGATCTCTGCGATAGCATAAAGAAAAGCCCCTTTTTATGTTATGGTAGGCTGACTTTCTTGACGAACATTGTCAGTCGCATCAATATTTTTGTTTATTTAATGCTGATGCTTCTCGAGCTGAATGATGTGAATGTCTTAGTTTTGCAGGATTAGTGTGCTAGTGTTGCATTTTTGTGGCATTTTCAGCAGCAAAGCTTGCAGAAATCCTTCTGCCCGGTAGGTCATCTTGTTTTTATTATTATTGTTAGTTTTATATTCCACGTTGACTTGGCTTTGAAAACAGTACATCAACCAAATACAAAGAAATTAACTGATTAAACATTTTGGACATAAAAGCAGCAGTGGCAGAACGTGGCAGCATGTGCGGTTTACCAGTGTATCCTAACGTATCCTTGCCTGACTGTCTGAGACAGGTGAACTTTTTTTCGAGCAATCAAAATGTTTAAAAAGAGAATCATGATACAAAATATTTTTTTTTGCTTTTGTCTTAATAGTTGTCTTTCAATCTATTATAATCAGATCGAACGTTTTTTTTTTTATTCAATTTATTCATTTAGCACGTGCCTTTTTCTCTCTCCTCCCGTGTCATCTTTTTAAAAAGAAAAACAATTTCCCCCTTACGTTTGATAGCACTCATGTTAGAGCGCGTAACTTTTTTAAAACAAAAGCTAATAAAAAGTTGAAGTTTCCTCTCTCTACGTTTTGAGTGTATTGGTACACTGATAAAAGATTGGTTTTACCAGAGGTTGTGACTTCGAATCTGCTTCTGGTTGAACACAAGTTGTACGAGACGTTTATTGATACAGTGATACAGAGCAGGTGGACATGGGCGGCGAGCGACGCCGCCTTGGCGTCTAGTCTTACTAAAACCTACTAACCTAATCAACGATGTCCCGAGCCAAAGGTGATGCACCATATTCACCAACAAAAACAGCTGCTACTTCATCATGATGAGGAAGATTGTATCGACGGCAGTCACCGCCACTTCTCAAGTGCATTCTTATCTGGAAAACAAATAGAATGTTATGATATGCAGTTAAAGATCTGCTATTATTTACTACTAGCCGCCAAGGCGGCGGCGCTCGCCGCCCATGTCCACCTGCTCTGTATCACTGTATCAATAATCGTCAAATTTCCTTATAAACGGCTCGTACAACTTGTGTTCAACCAGAAGCAGATTCGAAGTCACAACCTCTGGTAAAACCAATCTTTTATCAGTGTAACAATACACTCAAAATGTATAGAGAGAAAACTTCAACTTTTTATTAACTTTTGTTTTAAAAAAGTTACGCGCTCTAACATGGGTGCTATCAAACGTAAGGGGGAAATGGTTTCTCTTTTTAAAAAGATCACACGGGAGGAGAGAAAAAAGGCACTTGCTAAATGAATTAATTGAATAAAAAAAACGTTCGATCTGAAGCGCATAACAATTAGAATAAGAAATTTAATTATTAAAAGAAAAGCAAAAAAATATTTCGTTTCATGATACTCTTTTTTTACCAATTGGTTTTTAAACATTTTGAATACTCGAAAAAAAAGTTTACCCGTCTCAGACAGTCAAAGATACGTTAGGATACACTGGCAAACCAAACATGCTGCCATGTTCTGCCACTGCTGCTTTTTGTCCAAAATGTTTAATCAGTTAGTTTCTTTGTATTTAGTTGATGTATTGTTTTCAAGGCCAAATCAACGTGGAATATAAAACATAACAATAATAATAAAAACGAAACCTTATTCCTATTAGTTTATCAGCCAAAAAAAGTTATGCTCGATTGGGGTTGCAATGTATTTGCTTCGAACTCACGTCGCACACAAAAAAAGAAACAATTTCGCTCACAACTCAATCTACCATTTTGCGTGACTTACAAACACACAGACAGACGGAGAATCGGCTATTAATATATAGACTAGCCGGCAAGGCGGCGTCGCTGGCCGCCCATGTTCAGTATGCGTTGTGTCACCTCCCAATGAGTTCACGAATATTGGAATTCAGGAATTGACAATGGAAAGTGTTACCATCGTGTAGAGCTTGAAAAGAGTTCACGAAAAATAGAATTAACGAATTGACACTGGAAAGTAGAGCTCGAAATTCTGAGCAAGAAAATGCCCATGTTCAGCCTGCCTTGAGTTCACGAAAAATAAAATTAAGTAATTGGCAATAATAAGTGTGCCCATGTTGTAGAGCTCGAAAAACTGATCAAAAAAATGTATGGGATCGTTCCGCTACGATCAACCGTTACAGAGATATCATCGTTCGAAGATTTTGATGACGTCGCTCGCCGCCCATGTTCAGGATACCTCCCCCAAAAGAGTTCACAAAAAATATAATGGCATGGAAAGAGGGAAATCAAGAAAAGAACCGAAGAAGATTTATAATTCAACATTTATAATTCAACAAACATGAAACATAAAACAACATGAAACAAAAAAACAAAACATAAAAAACACAAACACAAACATTTAGTATGGCCGCGGCCTGTGGCTATTGTGGTTCTGCCCCCGGCCTCTACCGCGGGTTTGGCCTGGAGGGAGAAAAACCCCTCCATGCCGCACCCACGAACCGAGGGCGGCATCGGTGGTTGGCCCTCCTCGGGCCAGCTGTTCCCGCAAGAACCTGGTATATACTGCAACTATAATAAGAAATTATCTTTTGTTAATAATTGAAGAATGATAATGATAAGAAGGTTATTTGAATTCTTACTAATTTGCGGGTCCGGCTCCCGGCCATCGTCAATTTGTAAATTTTCTAAATTATGGAATGAATTAGAAATGAAATATCTACACATTAAAACCAATTATAAAAAATAGGAAACGTCTGTAACAGCTACTTACGAAGCAGCCGCTCCATATCTAAAAATAAAAAAAAAATTAATAAGCAACAACCAAAAAAGTATATTTTTTAGAGAACCATAGAAATATTTGGCGAAAGGGAATGGACATACCTATATTATTGTTATTATTCAAATTTCGAACTGAAAAGAAAAACAAAGATTTAATGAAGCATTTTATAGAATTGAAATCAGTATTCATAAAACAAAATGAAATTATCATAGGTGCTTACATAACGCCGCAACTGCCGCTTGGACATTATTGTCATTATTATTTGCCATCTGAAAAAGTAACGATAATTATATTGTTAAGACTACTTTTTTCTTGGACATGCAGTGACTATGTCATTAACAAGTGATAATACAAACATTGACTAAAAGTATTCTAGGTGTTAAAGGTACAATATTCCATATGACAACATGAATGAGATACAGAAAAGCAACATATAACGGCCAATACGTTTAATGCTAATTTAGTCTGTAAAAGGAAAATATTGGACAATAGTTCAAGTTATATATTCTCAATATATATTTACAATGTATAATCAGATAAATATGAAATCACTTTAAACTCTTTTATAGAGAAAAACTGTGGATCAAGTTACTTCTTATAAGCATGTTCTCAAGTTAGTTTTTCTCAAGAATATATGAAACACGTGTGATTATTAAACCGACTCCAGGGGAAAAACTCCTGGTTATCCCAAGCCAAACAGGATTGATTAAGTCTATTGTTCCAGAAGAAACCGTATAGATAGGGTGGGGGATGTCACTGAATTATAAACAAAACTACTTGTGAACATGCAGCCATGTCTAACTTCCAAACTTTCTATTATCTCAATAAACATAGACCAATCTCTCAAGTGCAACGAAATTTCATCTTTCTTCACATTAAGCTGATATGTATTTTCTATTCTACGACTATACGCTATACACTATAACTCTAAACATATGAAATTAAGTTGTGCTCACAACATGAACTTGTGAAAAAATCTAACTGAATCTACTTTCAATTTGTTAGCAAAGCCTCAAGTTAGGAGGAATATTTTCAAAAGATTTCTTACCCAAGTGTCTCAATCCAAAGCTACACAACATGCAAATTATGTGTAGTGGTTTACGCTTTGTCTCATTATCTAAAAAAGAAAAGAAAATGTAAGAGAACTGCAGGTACAACAAATAGTAATGGACTATCAGGTTAAAAAAGGAAAAGAATTGTAAGCGAAACATTCATACCAATTTTTAAAAGAAACCATGCAGTTCAACATGTATGGCCATATGTTACTGTATAACAATGATAAAACTGCCTTTTCAATGACATCAGAATCTCAAAAAAAGAAAATAAATTACAATACGTCACACATACAACGACTTTTTGCCGCTTGCCTACCCTCCTCCACCCGGCTCCATGCCGCTTTCATACCCTCCTCCACCCGGCTCCATGCCGCTTTCATACCCTCCTCCACCCGGCTCCATGCCGCTTCCATATTTTTCCATAATCTATTCAATCTTCAATCTACTCAAAGTTCAAGGTAATCTAATCTAATGCTATATACTAATCATTTGGCATATTCAATCTAATCTATTTAATGTAAACTAATCTAATTTCTAGGTCATCTAATCTAATGCTATACTCATTCAATTCAATTCAATTCAATGTAATTCAATCCAATGTAATTCAATTCAATGTAATTCATTTCAATGTAATTCATTTCAATGTAATTCATTTCAATGTAATTCATTTCAATGTAATTCATTTCAATGTAATTCATTTCAATGTAATTCATTTCAATGTAATTCATTTCAATGTAAACTGCTTTAATTTCTGTATTATTCAATTCAATGTATACCAATTGAATTTTCAGGTAATGCAATGTGATGCCTCCTCATTAACCTTGCCTAAAGTTTCAATTCAAAACATTTAATATCAATTGCACAAATATTTTTGCAAGGTAAAAATATTCATAATACCTGTTGGTAGACTACATTTCTAGTGTAGCATCTCTCTCTAACATAGCCTTGGTGCAAAGTTCTACAAACCTTTACTTTCACCGCTTTAAAGCGTCGTGTTCGTGAAAATGCAACATACAGTTGACCGTGACTGAAGCAAGGCCTTTGCATGTAAATACCAACCCGTTCAAAAGTCTGACCTTGACTTTTGTTTATGGTTATTGCGTAGGACAAACGGAGAGGAAATTGTGTACGCTTCAGCTGAAACGGAAGGTTGGTATCGTTGGGACACAATGTTACTCTAGGAATGAGCACCCGATTTCCAGCGGAGATACTCGTCAGCACTTCACAATCAAGGATATTCTCTCGGAGATTACGGATGACTAATTGGGTGCCGTTGCATAAACCGTCCTTCAATGATAAATTTCGCAGCAGCATCACTATACTGTTGACTTGCAAGTTCAACCGGTGTGGAGGCATTCCAGAAGGAGTAAGCGAATTGATGAACTCCATCGGATACAGGTCAATCTCTTCTTGCTCATCAGAAACAACAGAATCAACGCTAAAGTATGTGGCTGTTTCACCAGGCATTCCCTGAAGAATCCGTTCATTAATTACTAAAGCCTCATCATTGGTTGGTGTCAGAATTACACGACTCGACATATCCTCTCCTCCAGCATCACTAAAAATAGAATGGACGATATCATTATTTTCATTCGTGCGGAATTTCGATACACCATCGAAATTCCGCAAGTGGCTCATCCACTTTTTTCGGTATTGTTCCACTTCCTAATTCAAGTAGGAATTCTGCAAATCCCCTTTCTCCAGGTGCAGCTCTCATGTTGACATTTAGATGAAAGATTTGCACTATTGGCCACATGACAGAGCTCTTGATGCATGCTTCCACTATCTGAGCTGGTCTGCCTCTTTTCACTACTGGAAGAGTCTGTCTAAAATCACCACCTAAAAGAACAACCTTTCCAGCAAAAGGCACATCACTGTTACAGATATCTCTGAACATTCTATCAATAGCCTCAAGTGCATGCTTAGGAATCATACTTGCCTCATCAAATATCAAAATATGCTGACTACATAAGAAATCGGCATGCCTACTGTTAGGCTTGACATTGCATGTTGAATTGTCCAATACAGGAACAGGTAATTTAAAAAGAGAATGGACTGTCTTACCATTTTGTAACAGTGTAATGCAATTCCAGTCCATGCACACATACTTACTGATAGGTTTCTTCCAATAACCTCACGAATGATGTAATTGTACGAAAAAGTTTTACAGGTTCCACCGGGTCCATCAAGGAAGAAAACTTTAGCATTATTATTGTCGTTTGTTGCCACTGCATCTAGGACTGCATCAGCAACAGCAAGTTGGTCAACATTCAACGTGTTCCTCATGTTGATGGCCTCTTCCCTCATTTCATCAGCATTTGGTAGATCGTCAGCAATAGCTTGTTCAAAAGCCGGTAAATCAAAGTCAGTAACAACCCTACCAAATTGCTGCAGGACTTCCTGAATTTTTCCAATAGCTGACTGCTCTGCTTGTACTTCCGGCTGGTGTCTCAAAAAATCTTCAATCATGTGAGCACGAAATCTTTCCCACAACGCAGCTGGATTGCTGGCTGGCTCTCCATGGATCAGAATGAAAGAGAACGCTTTGCGAATTTTAGAGGGAGTTGCTGATTCGCCAAGTTCTTCCATGGTTCGTATCCACAAAGTATCGTCATCCAATAGTCCAAGTGCAATACACGCTTCCCTAAAAGATCTATATAAAATCCCATTAACAGTTCTAAGGTATTCAAAGGAAGTCGCACCAGCACACGTAAGAAATACCTTTCACCCTGCCGAATGCTAGCATTGTACATTCTACTTACAATTTTTTCTGCTCCACGCTGACGTGTCACCCACTTACGTTGTCGTGTTTGAAACACATAATGGTGGGGGATATCAGGATATAAATATTGATCTGCCTTTTGGTCAACATGATTCAATTCGAACCAAGCGGTTAACTTAGTGTGCTCTTGTCCTCTTTCCAGTGCTGCTTGTTCCTGTCCTTCTCTGAAAAAAATCTGCTGCTCATTTGGAAGGTAACAGGAAGTCGTAAAATTGCATGACTTTGAGTGTGCATTGGAAAAGAGCATAAACGCCACACAGCTTCTGGAGCAGATACATACCTCGCATCTAAAAAAGTTTTGATTACGTCGTGATCTATTCGCTCTTTGATTTCAATATGAGCAGTATCGTGTCCTTTGTAAATGTATTTGTACAAATACTTGACACTTTTAATGGAAACGCAGGCCTCTAGGTTTATATGTGCATTGTACTTTTTGCTGAGGAAAGGAATGTATGGGACGATCCATCTGTTGTCAAGATCCATATTCCGAATTCGAACAGTTCTTCCGTCATCTGGTCGGTGATATAAAGGATAACCATCCACATTTAAAACAGTTCCATTGTTGAACTGCTTTGGAAAATTTTTGCTGCACTTACCATCTTGCATACACGGTGAAGACACATTCAAATGGCCACATGGACCATGCAGGATTTGATGATTTCATAAAGTTCTGGTTCTTGATCGCGATTTGGAATTCGTGCTGATATCAATGAATCAATGTCATCACCATTGCGCAACTTAAAACCGTTGCCAAGATGCAACAGCATGTGCACATGAGGTAGACCCCTTTTCTGAAATTCTATAACATCCACCTGTGCTACAGATACACCTAGAAAAGAATCTTTGATAATATCGTTTTTAAGAGTTTCCAACTTCAATTTGAATACTCGTGCAACCAGATCTGGCCTATCTGATGCGGTTTGACCAGGCAAAAGATTTTGAACAATTTCAGGCCATTTAGGATTGCATGTAAAAGTTAAAAATAAATCTGGTTTACCTTGTTTTGAAACTAATGCCATAGCATCTAGGTACAATTGGTGCATATTTCTCGGTGAACCTGAAAAAGTAGATGGCAATACAACGATATTACCCGCACGGAGGTTTCGTTCATGGGCAGCTTCCTCCAAATAGTCCATCAGGCCTGTGTAGCTATCTGCCCGTAGTTGTTCTTGGTTGTGGCGTATGAAGTCGAGTCTCGCTCCCTCAACTTTGACATAGCTGTCAACAACAAACTGTTGAAATAGTTTTCCAGCTAAATGTAAAGCAGAAAATTCACGTCTAATGGCAATACGATAAATACAATACTGCAATTGTGTAACTTTATTCCGCCTTTCAG
This sequence comes from Turritopsis dohrnii, assembly GCA_027922465.2. Lineage (NCBI taxonomy): Eukaryota > Metazoa > Cnidaria > Hydrozoa > Anthoathecata > Oceaniidae > Turritopsis > Turritopsis dohrnii. The sequence continues at coordinate 224,829 of BQMF02000127.1, read as the reverse complement.
TTGCATGCTGTGGGACGTGATTCATGTTTGGACTCCATCCAGGATCACCTCTAGGAAAAATCATTGGATACATCATGGAGTCAATGTTTGTAGATGTGTAAGGAATATTGCGCAAGGGCTGATCTCTTGGATAAACAACAATATTTCTACCAGCGGGAGGTGCACCATCGTTACCTACAAAAACTGCTGCAACTTCTTCGTGATGTGGAGCATTGTATCTCCTCCTGTCTTCACCTTCTCGCATATACATACCCACTACGGAGGTTGCTCTATTTTCTAAAAGCGCCCTTTCCTCCTCTTCCTGTTCAACCTGAGCCAAGTTACGATATGCTGCGGCATAAGGTGAAACTCTATTAATGACTGTTTGTATTTGCTCCATCAAGTCTCTGTTGCAATCCGTATTAGAAGGGTTTTGCATACGCATGTCAAGCGAATTAGCAGCTTCGATAATATACAGTTGGCTAAACATGGGCACTTGGTTTTCATTAGCATGCAGTGCTCCATACCTATGTAGCAGTTGTCCACATATCCAAAAACATGGAGGCCCATTTCCTGGGGGAGGACGTAAGTTAGCTGACAGAGAAGCAAAACTAAATGCATTGTTATAGATTCTAATACACTTACGGAAATGTTTACCCAGAGCAGAATCATCAAGTAAAAGATCCCGTAACTCAGGCGGATAATCTAATAAATTAGGAAGTTGCACCTTTCCATTTGTGCAACATTTAAAATTAGTTTCACGGTCGAATTTGATTGCTCCACAATGTCCACATAAAATGTTAAATTCACCTAAAGAATGAATGCCAGGTAAATTATTGTTTTCAATATCAATCCGTGCAGCATTTAAAAAGTGAGCCCTGCGCACTCGTCTGTTTCGGACATATGCTCTTTGGTGTTGTTGAGCATCAGTTGCACGTCGAGCAGCAGCTTGTTCGGGTTGCTCATTGTTTCTCGGAAGTTGGTGATGTTGAGCATCAATTGCACGTCGAGCAGCAGCTTGTTGAGGTTGCTCTTGATCTCTTAGCGACTGTTGTCAGAGGGCTTGTTCTTCAAGTCGAGCAGCTACTTGATCAGGGTGCTCATTATCTCTTAGCGCCTGTTGTCGGTGAGCTTGCGCTTCAAGTCGAGCAGCAACTTGCTCAGGTTGCTCGTTAGCCCGTCGCTGTCTTTGAAGTTGTGCATCCCTCTCCCTTCTCAATTGAGCACGAATCTCACTTTGATTTGCACGGTATCTCCTTTGTCGTTCAGCATTTCCAATGCGACGACGTTGTTGAGGGTCATCAGCAGGGGGTTGTTGTTGTTGATGTTGTTGCCGTGCATCAACTACATCTCTATCAAATTGTGATCTAGGCAATGCAAACCTTTGAGGGATGCCATAGTCATGATCAGAATTCATAACTCGTTGAGAAAAAACTCAAATAAAAGAACAATCTATACAGGAATGTATATATCTATTTATATAATTTTTATTATCACCACAAAAATAAAAACACAACAGGCCTTGTGTTTTTTGTCAGTTTACCTAGCTAAATAGACAACAATAAACAAAAAAGCAAACACAACTTTCCTTTGTTGTCTTTAGGCAAACGAAATGATCGTTTTTTCTCAACTTTCTTCACTTTCTTTTCGCGCGAATATATGAAAATTTGTTCAAAGCAAACCTGATCAGTTTCCAATTGTTGCCATGACATTGAACGGGGGTTAACAAACGCTTAAAAGTGGATTCACTAAAGGTCATTCTTAAGTATTATGGGAATATTAAGTTATAAATTGACTTATATTACTCATGTACATATATTTCAGTTAAAAATATTACAATTTCATGCAATTATTGCTATTTTTTAGAAGCCATTTTTTTCCGTTTTTCCCCCCTAATTTTCTTCATATCTCCGCGATCTCTCCGTTGCAGATCCCCGATTTCTTTCGAAGATTTCTTTCGAAGCGAAATCTACCATTTTGCGTGACTTACAAACAAACAAACAGACAGACAGACAGACAGACAGAGAATCGGCTATTAATATATAGATTTCTACTTTCTTGAGATGGCTGGCGATTTTGTTCATTTGCGAGTTGCATCTCCTCCACCTGTACCTCACCCATGTGTTTATAAGCAGCTGCATATGGACTCTCCCTTAAAAATGACATCTTGCAAAGTTTGCATGACTTCAGGGGAGCAACCTTGATTTTCTAGTGTTGCCATTCGCTCGTTGAATGCATCCATACCAACATAAATATATAGTTGGCCATAGGATGGAGGAACACCTGGTGGTGGGTATAAACTACCTGTTTGGTGGCATACCTGGCCATTTATACGAAAAACTGGTGGACCGCGACCTGGTAGTACAGCCAATGTCCCACCCATAGAAGCAAAAGCAACTGAACTGTTGAACTTTTGAATATGTTCTTGAAAGTTCTTTGCTTGATTGTTATTGCCTACTAAAAGATGTTTAAGGTCATAAGGATAATAAATGTTATCTAAATGAACTTTACCATTTTGACAACACTTAAAATTGGTTTCCTCAGCAAACATTCTGGCACCACAAATAAGAAGAAGAAGAAAAAATTTATTTATCAATAGAATTATACAATTGATTGTAAGAAAAAAGCAGCTGCAAAAATATATATCTACTTATAATAATCCGCAATCGTGTGTAACACATTTAACTTGGTAAGTGTGAAAAAGACTGGGGACGAAATGTTTCTATGGAAAATTCAATACGGCATCTTTAGAAAGTGAGTAACTGATGTACTGTGTGCACATCCACGATTAGTATATGCTCCTCCGTTTGGTTCTTTTTTGGTTTCGCACTGAAAATCTGCGGAAAAACATCAATGGAGAAGCGCAAACAATACAATGTTCTTCGTTCGAAATTCGTTAACGATCATTTTGTAGCAGTTAAAACAAAAACAAAAAACTTCACAAACACGGAGATAGTTCTTTTTAAAACGAAGATCTTTAATTTTATTTTTTTAGTCGTTTTGGGAGAAAAATCGTATCGTAAAGATTGAATTAACAAGTGTAAGTAAATTCACGGAAGAACTGAATCAAAAATCAAAGTTTTGAGACTGTTTTCATCTTTTTCCATTTAATTCATTTTTGACTGTTTGGTAGGCTGGAACTATACTCATGATAATTTAATAACTTTTTCTATGTTTGCTTTCCGATTTGGATAAGAAATCAAGTTTGTGTTTTGTTTTATTTTGCTTTCCTTTTTTGTTTGTGTGTATGTGTAGCATTTTGTTTATTATGATATGGTTTTCATTGCTCATGGAAATCTTCTTTTTATATATATATAGTTTGAAATAATTACGAAAGAATTTAACAAGTCTAAATGCTTGAGTGTTTTGGTAAAGAACAGACTATTAAAATAACGAATGGTAACGAATCTTAGTGGATAAAGAAGCAACATTAGCAGGTATAATTCCGCATATCATTTACATGGCGTTTTTATTCTTCTTCATAACATATCTTTTATTTCTTTTTTCACTGTTTGGTAGGCTGAAGCTAAACTCATGATCTTTTAATAAATATTCCCTAATCCTACCCATATGTTTGCTTCAAGTTTGCGTTCATTCTTTTAGTTTGCTTTTGTTTGTGCGTTTATGTAGCTAAATATGTTTTTATGATTAATAGAAATCTTCTTTTTTAGGTAAAATTAATTATGAAAGAATAAATAAATTTGACATTGTAATATGAAGGGTGTTTGGTAAAGAACTGACTAATGAAATAATGAATGCTATCAAATCTTATTGGATTAAAGAAGCAACGTTAGCAGGTATAATTCCGTTTATCATTCATATTTCCTTTGGCGTTTTTATTTTTCACTACACGGCAAGGCAGCTTTGTTTACCACCCATTATCATTAAAGACTGTAAGAACAAAATTCCCACCTATTGCCCTTTGCTATGCGCCATCTTAACCAACGAATACAGCAGCCACTTCATCCATCGTGACATGAGGTTTTTTTGTGTCTGTGTCAAAATCTACATTTTATGTTTTGTAATCACCTCTTTCTCTTTTCACGATGAACTGAAATCTTACGACATTTTAATAATGACGTTAGATTAAAAAATAGTGCCGCCTTACGTCAAATATGTAGGAAAAACCGTTTAAAAAAAGTTAAATATTTCACTCCCTAAATTAGAAGTGGTATGCACAGCGCCGATAATGATAACTTTTTATTTCTATAAATGTTCGAAACGGGTGTGAGCGATGCGTCGTTTTGAGAAATGCAACAGTAAAAAGTTTTTACACAGGATAGTAGTCTATCTTATTATACTAATTCGCAATTGTGTGTCACACTTTTATTTTAGAGAGTGACATATTTGTTTTTTTTTCACGGTCAAATCCTTCTTATTTTTTCCCTTTTTGTCGTAAAACCACGTAGAGGCAAGAACACTTTTTTTGATTTTTTGTGATTAGTATATGCTCCTCCGTTTTGTTATTTTTGGTTTGCGCAGTGGAAATCAGCCGAAAAACGTCTTTGGAGGAGTGCGAGCAATGCAATCTTCTTCGTTCGAAATTTTGTCAACGATCATTTCGTGAGCAAGAAACTTCGCGAAGAAGACGTGTTTCTTTTTGTATACAAATATTTTAATTTAAATTTGATTGTTTTCGGCAGTTTCTGCGAAAAAACGTATCGTGAAGTGTGGAAGGAAATCGACGAAAGAACTGACGAAGAAACGCAGGTTTGTATGCACAAAGGTATTGTTATTATTATAAAACGTTTTATTATCGTGTTAATTGCTAAACTTTTACTCTTATTAGCACGTGTAAGTGAGTTAGTTGTTTGTTTACAATGAAAAATCATATTTAGATATACAGAAGAAGTGCAGTAAAGTTTTTAAAAATTAGCTGCAGAAAGATCGAATGAACAAAAGATGTTTATTTATACAGTAAGGAATGGTTTTAATTTAGTTTTGAAAGATTAAATACTATAGCTTTGAATAGATATCTTATTATATGAGTTCTTTCGTTTAGTTTATATGCTGCTGGATGAAAAACGAAGAAGAGAGTAATTTGTTTTGGTAACGCGCGCTATTAATTTTTTCATAGTTAGCAAAGAAGATTTGATTTATTTATTTACAGATCAATTAAAAATGGTCTCATGGCTGTGAAAGTAGGGAACGTGTTATGCTGTGAAATTGTATCTATTGACGATGTTTGATGCTTTGTCTGCATGCCTTTCTGCCAGCCATTATGCCTTTTGTTTTGATTTGCTTATATATGGTTGCAGTAGTAGTAAGTATTTTAGCTGTTCTTTAGTGAAATCTTTTTCTTTTAGGTCAGAAAAGAAAAAGTGTAGCTATTAACGAAATTTCTGTAACCCAGTGTGTAAAATCGTCAGAAAATCACTGTGACGGAGAGCATTCTTAGTGAAATTGAGTGTAGATTTCTATAGAAATGCACTCCTTTGCAGATATTTTTTAATAAATGTGTTGACTGGGAAAGAACTAAAAATATGTATTTTCAAAATTGGAAAATTGGAAACTAAGCTGACAAAACCAAGCAATGAGATGGAACTCCATTAATCAGATCAGTAACCCAGTGTGCAAAATCGTCAAAAAATCACCGTGACGGAGAGCATTCTCAGTGAAATTGTGTGTAGATTTCTATAGAAATGCACTCTTTCGCAAATATTTTTTAATAAACGTACTATAAATATTTTCAAAATTGTAAAATTTCTGTTCAACACTAATTCAACAATAATTGATAATAATTGATCAATAACAATAATTGATCGCCACCCATGTTCAGCATGCGTCCGGTTCACGAAAAAATTAAATTAAGGAATTGGGTCCAAAAATTGATGGGATGGTTTTAACCCGGGTAAAATGTTTTCGAAAATGCTGACTATACGGATAAGCAGGAACATAAATTCTCATGAAAAACTGTTGACAATACTACACCAAAAAAGTATCCTAAGATAGCATAAACAAACAAATAAATAAACCAAATGAAGGTTATCTTTAATCACTTTTGCAAAAGTGTATATCGACTTCGTTAACAGTCCTTGAATGCGTTTCGATGGTTTAATTCATTTATTCTTGGAAATAATAATTCTCGGTGAATAGCGAGTACATTGCATCTTTGAACGTAGTTGTGCAATGATAACAGTGATATGACTTCGTTAACAGTCCTCCAATGCGTTTTTAAGGTTTACTCCATTATTCTTGGAACTAATAACTCTCGGTAGCGAGTGAATTGCATCTACTACGTAGGCATGCAGTTGGAATTATCGGATCTTCCGAAAAGTGAATTTTTAAAAATTGATGACATATTATTCGTAAGAGAAACCAAAGAATCTAAAAAAATTAATAAATAAAGTTAAGTATCATGTTGTAAAGCTGTCTAGTAAAAATTCAGTGAATATACCATTAAAAACTACATGTTTTTCGACAAATCCATGTTTATTTAACTAACAAGCTTTCGGAGGCGTACCGCTCTCCATGATCACGTCAATAGTGTACAAACAGATTAAATTTTTTCTAAAGTATGTTACATAATACAATAGAAATTAAATGCTAGAATAATTCTAAAGGTAAAGATTGGCTAGTTTTGTTTAAGCTAGGTTTGTCACGGCTAATTAATAGACTCTCCTTGATGGTGAGCTTAAAGTCGTTAGACTCACGAGACAAAATATCAAAATCGTTAAACGAAGGAGAGACATGACACTGGCGAGAATGCTCTAACACGGCAGAAATCTGATTAGGCTGTAGTGATTTCTGTTTGTCAGTTAAATGCAAGATTCCAAGATGCTCACAAATTCGGACTTTGAAATGGCGTTTAGTTTTGCCAAAATAAGTAGCATTGCAACTACTACACTTAAAACGATAAACAAGTCCAGATTGCAGCAACATCGGAATCTTATCCTTAAAATGAAAGAGGGATCGTAATTTAACACTGGCACGAAATATAACACGAATGTCACAGTGCGGTAACTTCTCTCGGAAAAGGCTATGTAACTGAGAACGAATGTTTAATGAAGTATTACCCAAAAAGGGTAAAACAAACAAAAACGGTTTTTTCGGAACGGTGTGAACCTCCAACTTAGGTCGATAAAGTCTATTGAGAAAGGTCCTAATACAAGAATTAATCATATTTGAGGGGTAACCATTCTTCTTAAAGACATCTTTAAGAAGAACCGTTTCCTCATGGAATTTACAATAGTTAGAGCAAATATTAAAACAGCGATGTAATAAAGAGTACATTAAGCCATGTTTATAAGATGTAGGTATAAAGCTATTAAAATTAGTATAAACACCACTAAAGGTTGATTTACGGTAGATATTAGTTACAAATTGATTCCCTTTCCTAGATACAAAAACATCCAAAAAGGAGAGAGTAAAGTTATTCTCAATCTCCTTAGTAAATGAAATGCTTTTATGTCTCGTGTTAAGGTAGTTATAAAATTTGTCTATATGATCCAGGGAAGAAAACATTACATAAATATCATCTACATATCGTTTATAGTATGTAGGCTTAAATTCAACAGGGCATTCATCAAGCCATTTCCGTTCATAATAGCACATAAAAGCATTAGCTAAAGTAGGTCCTAGCGGTGAGCCCATGGCTACACCATCAATCTGTTTATAATAACAACTGTCAAATATAAAAAAGGATTCAGTAGAAGCGAGTTCTAAAAGTTTACGAAAATCCTTTTTGGAAATCCCATTGACCTTAGTATTGGCTTCAGGAAACATTTGATCAACACAAATATCAATGGTTTCATGAAGAGGAACGTTCGTAAAAAGAGAATGAACATCAAAACTAGCCATATAATGAAGAGAGTTCTGAGTGCAAATGTCATTAGCAAAAGAAAAAGAATCTTTGACAGTAAATTCATTGGTCGTAATAGTAGCTAACAAAGGTACAAAAAACTTAGCTAAGGAGTAACTAGGTGTACCAATAGCAGACAAAATAGGTCGAAATGGAGGCACACCGTTAACACAAGGCTTGTGGACTTTAGGCAGGCCATATAACACACCTGGCTGAGAACCACAAGGGCTAAGTTTTTTGTAAACAGTTTCAGTAATAATATTTTTTTCGTATAAACGTTTACAAGCGTTCTTGATTTTATTTTCAATACTAATAATAAAATTAATATCTTTTCCAGCTGGTATATCAATTTTTCGAAACTTAGTGGCATCATTAAGGAGCGATTTAACGGCGTTATGATAATCATGCTTATTAATGATAACAACTACATTACCCTTGTCAGCTTTTTGAATGACAATGGTTTCATTGTTAAGCAAATTGCGAAGGGCAGCTTGTTCGCTGGGGGATAAATTAGACTGAGCAGGATTGTTGTTGTAAGAAGAATATGATGAAAGCGCTATATCCTTGAGTCTAGTCTTAACAAGATCCTTGTCAAAACTATTCCCTGACTCTGGCTTAATATCACGAAATAACAATTCAAAAGGCATAAGAAAATCGGCATATTGCAATTTTTTGGGTGGAATAGAAAAATTTAAACCTTTACATAACAAAACCTTTTCACTATCTGATAAATTATATGATGAAAAGTTATAAACTACTTTCTCTGGATCATGCGTAACAGATTTATTCTCATTAACAAGGTTATATAACTTCTTCTCGTGCGTGCGAACATTATGCTTAATAGCTTTATTGTTAGAAACTAAGAACACTGTACAAATATGAGTAAAATCAATAAACGACAAGATATTAGACAGAGAAGCTTTAACCAATTCAATTCTCGATGACAAATGACGAATTCTGCTTTTCTTTTCCTTGATTTCTTCTTGTAAAAGCATACGTTGACATTTCGCATATGCTTCACTAGATCGTAAATTCTTATTCGATACACGGAAACGTATAAAGGTGGGAAATACGTTCTTTGAAACACAGTCATTTAAGAAATCCAGATCAAGTTGACTTTTCCGTAATTTATAGTCCAATTTCTCAAATTTACGAACAGAAGCAAGTGTAGAATCTCCATACCTTTTCCGGATAACATCAGGAAGCGATAAACTGATTGGGAATCTCAAGCGGATAATAAATAAGAAAACCAGACCAACAACTTTAAAAATCATATTGATGATGTGAAGAAACAGTAGTAATAACAGTAGCACGTGTACGTATACAAACGACTTACTGCATGGGATGAGATAAAGATAAAGAGATAATGAGATAAAGCATGGGATAAAGTCGTTAGACTCACGAGACAAAATATCAAAATCGTTAAACGAAGGAGAGACATGACACTGGCGAGAATGCTCTAACACGGCAGAAATCTGATTAGGCTGTAGTGATTTCTGTTTGTCAGTTAAATGCGAGATTCCAAGATGCTCACAAATTCGGACTTTGAAATGGCGTTTAGTTTTGCCAAAATAAGTAGCATTGCAACTACTACACTTAAAACGATAAACAAGTCCAGATTGCAGCAACATCGGAATCTTATCCTTAAAATGAAAGAGGGATCGTAATTTAACACTGGCACGAAATATAACACGAATGTCACAGTGCGGTAACTTCTCTCGGAAAAGGCTATGTAACTGAGAACGAATGTTTAATGAAGTATTACCCAAAAAGGGTAAAACAAACAAAAACGGTTTTTTCGGAACGGTGTGAACCTCCAACTTAGGTCAATAAAGTCTATTGAGAAAGGTCCTAATACAAGAATTAATCATATTTGAGGGGTAACCATTCTTCTTAAAGACATCTTTAAGAAGAACCGTTTCCTCATGGAATTTACAATAGTTAGAGCAAATATTAAAACAGCGATGTAATAAAGAGTACATTAAGCCATGTTTATAAGATGTAGGTATAAAGCTATTAAAATTAGTATAGACACCACTAAAGGTTGATTTACGGTAGATATTAGTTACAAATTGATTCCCTTTCCTAGATACAAAAACATCCAAAAAGGAGATCAATTCTCGATGACAAATGACGAATTCTGCTTTTCTTTTCCTTGATTTCTTCTTGTAAAAGCATACGTTGACATTTCGCATATGCTTCACTAGATCGTAAATTCTTATTCGATACACGGAAACGTATAAAGGTGGGAAATAGAGAGAGAGAGAGATGGGTTGGAGTTCCGCCATTCCTCAAGTAGCAGAATATGCAACAGGCCAGCAACGTTGTACGACCATACTGCAATACTATACTTATAGGTTTGCATTTAGAGATGCTTTTAGCCCCATATTAAAAGTTAAAATTTAAAAGATTACTTCAACAATATGAAGTTGAATCTGACCGTCTTAATTATGTTCGTCAACACAATTTCCGTGTTGAGCAATATCAAGGGCTCATTGATAATGTTGAAAATGCTGCAAAAAATCGTTGCCTTCATGATTCTTCAATCTTCTTTTCAGGGTGGTCCTAGGGCAATGCAACAGAATTATCAAGATGCTATGGCTATGGTTACTAAAATGGGCAAGCCGGATTTGTTTTGCACATTTACGTGTAATCCCAAATAGAGGGAGATCTCAGAAAACTTAGAATTGCAGCCTGCACATTATCGTCCAGACTTGATTACACGTGTTTTCAATTTGAAATTAAAAGCGCTTTTGGAGGATATAAATAATTTATCATTTGTATGTTATCGAATTTCAGAAACGTTCTTTACCTCATGCTCATATTCTTATCCATTTAGCACAAGAGGAAAAACTGCATAATGCTGACGACATTCACACATTAATTTCTGCTGAAATACCAGATCCTGAACAGGAACCAGAACTTCATAATATCATCAAGTCATGTATGATTCATGGTCCCTGTGGGAATGCTAATCCTAATGCAGTTTGTATGGGAGATGATGGCAACTGCACCAAGGATTTTCCAAAACGATTTTGTGAAGCAACGTAAATGAATGTAAATGGGTATCCACTCTATCGTAGATGTAACAATGGCCATACAGTGAGGGTAAGAATGTGGACTTAGATAATCCATGGGTAATTCCGTACTGTCCGTGGTTGTCCAAGAAGTATAATGCTCACATAAATTTGGAAGCATGTACTACGATCAGGAGCGTGAAATATCTCTTTAAATATGTTTACAAGGGACATGATCGTGCTAATGTGGAGATTAATGAACGTTTGGAACATGACGAAATAAAAACATTTCTGGATGCTCGATATGTCAGTGCCCCGGAAGCATTATGGAGAATATTTGAGTTCTCTATGCATGAAAAATCACATTCTATTAAGCGATTAGCTTTTCACTTACCTGACCGTCACCAAGTTTATTTTTGAGCTGGCGAAGAAGAGGCAGCTGCTGAAGGGGCATTAAAGGATAGTCGCCTTACAGCATGGTTTAATCGGAATGTAGATGATCCTGATGCACGGTGGTTTCTTTACTCAGATATTCCGTATCATTGTGTTTTTCATGATAAAGAGAAAAAATGGCAAAAACGAAAAAAAAACATTTAAGCCTATAATCGCTCGGTCATATAATGTTCGACCGTCAGAAGGAGAATGTTTTTTCCTTCGAGTTTTGCTACTACATGTTGCAGGTAATAATTCTGTCGAGGATTTGCGTACTTTCGATGGAGTTGTTTACAACACATTCCGAGAAGCATGTATTGCCAGACATCTTCTGCAAGATGATGCAGAGTGGCACAATACATTCGAAGAGGCTTCAACGTTTCAAATGCCCCAACAGCTTAGACAACTGTTTGTTACTATTTTGACTCACTGCGAGCCCTCTAATCCTTTTGAATTGTGGAATACATTCAAGGGGAATCTGTGTGAAGACTACCTTCGATCATTGGCTGTTGCTCAAGCTGAGCAAAGGGTTTTGGGTTACATTGATAATGTCCTGAGACAATTTGGTATGACTTTAACACAGTTTAATCTTCCTGAATTGGTTCAACAGGTTGCTCAGGAAGAAGATGATGTGAATATTTACATCGACAGGGCGAACCAGGTAAGGCCTCTGCTTAACGAACAGCAGTTAGTTGTGGCAGATGCCATTTTGTGTGCAGTTTCAAATGTGCATAATGGTTTAGCACAACTTGAAACATTGTTTTACCTAGATGGACCGGCTGGCACAGGTAAGACTTTTACATACAATTATGTTATTGCAGCATGCAGAGCCAGAGGTTGGAAAGTTGCTACTGCTTCATATACAGGTATTGCAGCCACCTTACTGTCTGGAGGTCGTACATTGCATTCATTATTTCGTTTGCTTGTTCCTGTTTTAGAAAATAGCGTATGTAATATAACATTAGCTTCGAAACATGCGGAATACCTTAGAAGTGTCGACCTGTTTCTGATCGATGAAGCAACTATGGTTTCTACGCACATTTTCCATGCTGTGGACAGATTACTCAAGGAATATTTGTGGCAGTGATGCACTTTTTGGTGGCAAGGTTCTTTTGTGGGGTGATGATTTTCGTGAGTATTTGCCGGTTGTGAAAAAGGGAATGCCAACTGATGTTGTTGAAGTTTGCTTGACCAGTTCTGTGTTATGGGCATCAGTGGCAAAATACTCTCTCACTGAAAATATGAGAGCTAGACCGGAAGAGCAAGAATTCTGTACTTGGCTGTTACAACTTGGTAACGGTGAACTTCCAACCAAACAAAACGAAACTGCTAAAGGTTCCATCGAAATTCCTGATTGTTGTGTTGTTCCTAAAGATACTTCGATTATATCTGTGATGTACGATGGACTGGAGCCTCACGAATATGCTACCACAGCCATTCTTACACCGACAAATGAGCAGTCACTGATCATTAATTATGAGGTGTTGGACAGACTGCCTGGAGATGCAGTTTGTTATTATAGTGCTGATGAAGTGGTGTGTGACGATGAAGAAGAGCAGCAAAACTATCCGGTTGATTTTCTGAATAGTATTACACCATCCGGTATGCCTCCACATTGTTTGAAACTTAAAGCTGGGGCTATTATTATGCTCTTGAGGAATCTGAACATTAGGAAGGGTCTTTGTAATGGCACCCGCTTGATTGTTTGCGAATTGTCGCATAACTTTATAAAGGCTGAAGTTTTGACAGGTGCAGCAGTTGGGGAACTGGTTTTTATACCTAGAGTGCAATTGTCACCGTCCAACACAGGTATGCCTGAAGCGCCGACAACTTCCTATTCGGTTGGGGTACTCTTTTACTATTAACAAAAGTCAAGGTCAAACCTTTGAAAAAATTGGTTTATTTTTGCAGAGACCGTGTTTTTCTTATGGACAGTTGTATGTCGCCTGTTGAAGGGCAAAAGGATTTGGTAATGTTAAAATCAAAGTTGCTGATATGGGTAAGCAAGGTTATATTAATGGAAAGATGTATACTCAAAATGTTGTCTTTCCACAAGTGTTGCTGTGAATGTCGTGATTCACCTTAACATTTGAATTTGTTGTTGTGGCTTATTCTGTTATATAATAAGATAGAGTAAACACTTACGGTGGTGGCTGCTGTTGACAGTTGTTTTGGCTTCTTCTGTAAGCTACGCCACTGTTGAGACATGTTGTGGCTCATTAGTATACTGTAAACCATTGCTGTAGTCACTGCTGACAGTTGTTGTGGCACTGTAGTTTGGCAGCTTTGTACCTAATGAACAATCTGTACATTTTGTTGTTTTTTTAGGTGGAGTACAAGTCCCATTGACTTACGTTCTCGCCGTGTACTCTGTTACCATGAATTGTGCATGAAGTAAACTTTGCGGACAATTCATGAACTAAAAGTCAGGGCATGCTCCAATTATCTCTCCATGATTGTAGCTTTTGTTTTTTTTTCATTTAGTGAATAAGTACTAGTATCCCGGGTAAAAACTTTTTACCGAACTTAACTTTGAAAACATTAGGTCAAATCTGCCATTCCTGTGGTACGTACGCGTCACTCGCCACCCATGTTCAGTGTCACAGAATTTAACTCGTGTAAAAGTTTCTTTTCAGGCATTAATTTGTTATTACATTCAGAAGATTAAAAACAGAAACAAATAGCAACATGGCTCAGAATAATATATTTATACGCAGAAGAGAAGTAACTTTAATGTAAAAAAATGGCAATATACAACACAGAACTGTTTACCCAGACATACGAAACCAAACATTGAATAACATTACAAAATGTGAATTGAAAACAAATTGATACCTTCTAACTGTGTTTCTTTCGTGTGGAAGTTACATTATACAGCAACCATTAATGAATTTTTGAAATGATATATAGTCTGTTCTTCCCAAAACCATCTATGTCATGATTAAAACCATGAGTTTCATTTCTTTATGCTTTTTTTTATTATTACCTAAAAAATTAATACTTGAATTGTAATACCGAAAACCTAATCATGCTATAAGAATATTGAAATAAACGACAACAACAACAACAACAAAAAATGCAATTCAACTACGCATTTATCCTAAAAACAATAACTCAAAACAACAAAACACCGTAATAGTAATTGTAATACTGTAATACCAAAAACCTAATCATGCTATAAGAATATTGAAATAAACAACAACAACAAAAAGTGAAATTCAACTACGCATTTATCCTTAAAACAAAAATTTACCCAGAAGATAAAAAGTCACAAATAAAATCATAATGCCAAACTTATATATATACCCAGGTACGTAAACAATTACCATAACACAAAATAATGCATAAACATTTCATTGCACAGTAATAACTAATGAACTTCTTAAATACATAATCCATTCACATCTACCTTATGAATAACAATTAAAAACACAAACGTGATGACAGAATTTATATATCTAAAGAGTTTATAAAAAATTGAAAACAACCACATTTTTAATCTGAGTTAAAATCTCCTCTGGCTAATTCACAACAGTTAAACAACCCTTTATTCTTATTTATCCAGCATACCAACTGTGTTATAACTAAATAGATTTATACTATTTTAACTTTAGCTGAACTTCAAACAAAATGGGATACCTTTCACTGCCAATTCACATGTTAGCATTGATCATCTTCTGTAGACATTTTCAAACACTTCTAAACTCTTTACTTCTACATTCATACCTGTAAACAAATTACTAATACTTTATTTACTTTCCAGCACAAACATACATAGGTATTTATAAAACACTTTCGTCACCATTTTTTTTAAGTGAAATACATAAAACTGCTCTCTTCGTTTTGGAAAAACTGCTAAACTTTCTGTATTTTCCAGTAGATTTTGTACTTTTTGGCAGGCAGACAAAAGCATCAAGCATCGATATAAATTAGATACAATAGATACAATCAGGCAGCATAACACATTCCCCACTTCCACAGCGTTATGAGAAATAAAAACATGTAGCTGTAGGACCATTTTTAATGTAATAATAGCGCGCGTTACCAAAACAAATTTCTCTCGGCTTCCTTTTCATCCAGCAGCATATACACATACTAAACGACAGAATAACTGAGACATCCACTCAAAGCTAAATCAATTAATCTTTCAAAACTAAATTAAAACCATCCTTACTGTGTAAATAAACATGAAACTGCACTTTCTTCTGTATAGCGATATTTGATAACTAAAACGTAAACAAACATTTAAAAACCTGTTCTTTTATTAATCTAAAATATTAAACAATAAAAGTCTTATCGTTCTGCACAGCCAATTTTTCAAAACTTCACTGCACTGTATAAAAGTTTTATAATAATACCTTTTGTTCGTTCGATCTTTCTGCAGCTAATTTTTAAAAACTTCTGTACTTCTAAATATGATTTTTCATTGTAAACAAACAACTAACTCCCTTACACGTGCTACCCGATAATAAAACGTTTTATAATAATAACAATACCTTCGTACATACAAACCTGTGTTTCTTCGTCAGTTCTTTCGTCGATTTGCTGCCTAAAACAATCAAATTTAAATTAAAATATTCGTATACAAAAAGAAACACGTCTTCTTCGCGAAGTTTCTTGCTCACGAAATGATCGTTGACAAATTTCGAACGATTAACATTGCATTGCTCGCACTCCTCCAAAGACGTTTTTCCGCTGATTTCCACTGCGCAAACCAAAAAAAATAAGAAGGTTTAGACCGTGAAAAAAAAGAAAAAATATCACTCTCTAAAATAAAAGTGGGATGCACAATCGCGGATTATTATAATAAGATAGTATCTCGCGTAAAAAATTTTTACGACTTTAATTTAGATAAGAATCTGCAGAGATACGACGCGTTCCCGTGTGTGCAAACCCCGTGACGAAAATTTCAATTACGGAATCGGGACTGGAAAGTGTACCCAAGCTGTAGAGCTTGAAAAACTGATCAAAAAAATGTATGGGATCGTTTCGCTACGACCAACCGTTGCAGAGATATCGTCGATCAAAGATTTTGATGACGTCATAGCCGCAGTACCAAATAAAATTTAGGTCCAAATGTTGCGTCACCCCATCACCCGTGTTGCCGACCCTAAAAAACGTCAGTTATCGCTATTGGTTCTCGAGATATTTCCCCAAAAACGCCGCGATCGATTGGGGATGCAATGCAATGGCTCCCCCGTGATACGACAAAAATAACTGACGTCACGCCGCGTGCTATTATACTAATCGTCAATTATCAATGGTCTAACGAAAAAATGACCACGATTAAGAAGATTTTGACCGTAAATTTAGAAAAAACACAACACTCTCTAAAATAAAAGTGGGATGCACAACGCGGATTAGTATATATAGACTAGTAACCCGGGTAAAATTTTTTACCAAACTTAACTTCGAAAACAATAGGTCAAATCCACCATTTCCGTGTACATACCCCGTGACGAAAAAATAAATCATAGAATTGCAGCTCAAAAGTGTATCTATGTTGTAGAGCTCGAAAAACTGATCAAAAAAGTGTATGGGATCGTTTCGCTACGACCAACCGTTACAGAGATATCGTCGGTTAAAGATTTTGATGACGTCATAGCCGCAATACCAAAAATAATTTAGGCCCAAATTTTGTGTCACCCCATCACCCGTATCGCGGACCCTAAAAAACGTCAGTTTTCCCTATTGGTTCTCGAGATATTTCCCCAAAAACCTCGCGTTCGATTAGGTATGCAATGCAATGAATCCCCGTGATAGATTAAAAAACTGACGTCACGACACTTGCTACTATATAATAATCGTAAAAAAACGCACATGGCCTAACGAAAAATATGACCACGATTAAGAAGATTTTGACCTTAAAATTCAACAAAATTTATCACTCTCTAAAATAAAAGTGTGACACACACTCGCTATTATATATAAGACTAGTATCTCGCGTAAAAGTTTTTTACGGTTTTAATTTCGGGAAGGATGTGTCGAAAATAGGTGACAAAAAATGAAACCATGGAATCATATATAGAAAGTGCACCCATGTTGTAGAGCTCGAAAAGCTGATCAAAAAAGTGTATGGGATCGTTTCGCTACGATCAACCGTTGCAGAGATATCGTCGATTATAGATTTTAATGACGTCATATCCGCAGTACCAAATAAAATTTAGGCCCAAATGTTGCGTCACCCCGCCACCCGTATCGCGGACCCCAAAAAACGTCAGTTATCCCTATTGGTTCTCGAGATATTTCCCCAAAAACGTCGCGTTCGATTGGGGATGCAATGCAATAAGATAAGATAAAAAAACTGACGTCACGCCGCGTGCTATTATACTAATCGTCAATTATCAATGGTCTAACGAAAAAATGACCACGATTAAGAAGATTTTGACTGTAAATTTTAAAAAAACACAACACTGTCTAAAATAAAAGTGGTATGCACACACGCGAATTAGTATAAGTAGACTAGCCGCCAGGGCGGCGTCGCTCGCCACCCATGTTCATTTTGCGTTGTATCGCAGAATTTAACTTGTGTAAAAGATTTTTTAATTTTTTAATTCATTCTAACATTCAGAAGAATTAAAACAGAAACAAACAGCTATACGTCTCAGAATATACATATGTGCAGAAGAGAAGAAATTTAATGTAAAAAATGGCAATATATAACACAGAACTGTTTACCCAGACATACAAAACCAAACATTGAATAACATTACAAAAATGTTAATTCAAAACAAATTGATACCTTCCAACTTTTGCTTTTGTTCCAAAGTTACTGCTGGACTGCAATCATTAATGAATTTTGAAATGATATATAGTCTGTTCTTCCCAAAACCATCAACATCATGATTAAAACCATGAGTTTCATTTCTTTATGTTTTTTTATTATTGCCTACAAGAATAATATTTCAATTGTAATACCGAAAATAAAAAAAAAAGCAAAAAGAAACAAAAAACAAAAAGGAAATTCAAGTGCGCATTTATGCTAAAAACAATAACTAAAAACACAAATTTACCCAGAAGATAAAAAGTAACAAATAAAAACATAATGCCAAACTTATACACCCAGGCATAGAACGTAAACAATCAACCATAACACAAAATAACGCATAGATTTGATAAAATGTAGACTGAAAAAAAATCCATCCAATAATCCTTCTTTTTTGTAGGACATAATTCATAATTTAACCATGTGCTTCATTTCTTTAATGGTTATGTACACTTTTTCTTTTCTGACCTAATAAAAGAAAATATTTCAGTTGAAGAACAGCTAAAATAATCACATTCATTGCAACCATATTGAAGCAAACAAAAACAAAAGCCATAAAGTTGGCTGGAAGACAGGCAGATAGACAAAGTACCAAGCATCTTAAATTGTACAGGAAAATCAAATAAAAGGCAGACATGGTTGACGTTCCTCCCATTTCCACAGCCATGAGAACCATTTTTAATTGATTTGTAAATAAATAAATTACAGCGCGCGTTACCAAAACAAATTTCGTTCGTTCCGCGTTCCTTTTCATCCAGCATCCAGTTTTCATCCAGCGAAGATGCATACTAAATGAAAGAATTATTTTGACTCATATATCTTTTCAAAACTCAATTAATTAATCTTTCAAAACTAAATTAAAATGAAAACCATTCGTTACTGTGTAAAGCAACATCATTTTTTTCTGGATTTCTTCACTGCACTTTCTTCTGTATATAGCCATAACTAAAACGTAAACAAACATTTAAATACATACATAACTTACCTGTTCTTTTATTAATCTAAAATAGAATAATAGCAGTAAAAGTTAAGCAATAAACGTTTTATAATAATACCTTCACGTACAGACCTGTTGTTCGTTCGTCAAACGATTAATGAAAATTGATTTTTTCTGCATTTCTTCACTGCACTTTCTTCTATGTAACCATATCTGATAACTAAAACAAAGTAAAACGTTGAAACATGTGCTGGATGTATACTCGTTATTTGTTGTTCGTTTTCGTTTTCCGCATAAAAAACATTTCAGTATGATTTTACATAATACATACATAAATAATACGTCAATACATTTACTTACGTTCTTTTATTAATCTAAAATAGAAAAACAACAAAAGAAAAGCAAAAAGTTAAACAATAAACGTTTTATAATAATACCTTCGTACAGACCTGTTCGTTCGTCAAACGATTAATGAAAATGGATTTCTTATCAACGAACATTGTCGCTATAGTTTTTCCGATTTCGCCAACCAATGAAAACGGCGAAAAGACGATCACGTGTCAAAACAAATGATCGTTGGATTGCAGTGGAAGAGTTTCTTCACTGGCCGGACTGCCGCTATATGACCACGATTAAGAAGATTTTGACCATTAAAAAAACAAAAACAAAACACTCTCTAAAATAAAAGTGGTATGCACACACGCGAATTAGTATAAGTAGATAGTATCCCGTGTAAAAATTTTTTACGGGTTTTAATTCTGAAAATGACGTCTCAAAAATGGTGTCGAAAAATGACACTCGCCACTCATGTTCAGCCTGCGTTGTGTCATTGGTAAAACATTTGTGAGCATTTATATTACCTATTGTGTAATACAAAAGTACAATAAAATATGTTCATCAGAAAAGTGTATTAAATATTTGCTACGAAATTTAAACAGCCATTTCATACATCATCGAACTTCAAACTAAGTTTGGAATTGGAAACTAAGTTGACAAAACCAAGCAATGAGATGACACTCCATTAATCAGATCTGTAATTCAGTGTGCAAAATCGTCAAAAAATAACTGTGACGGAGAGCATTCATAGTGAAATTGTGTGTAAATTTCTATAGAAATGCACTCTTTCGCAGATATTTTTTAATAAACGTGCTATAAATATTTAAAATTTCTGTTCGACACTAATTCAACAATAATTGACCATAATTGATCAATAACAATAATTGATCGCCACCCATGTTCAGCATGCGTCCAGTTCACGAAAAATTAAATTAAGGAATTGGGTCCAAAAATTGATAAAAAATGTATGGGATGGTTTTAACCCAGGTAAAACGTTTTCGAAAATGCTGACTATAAGGATAAGCAAAAAATGTCATAGAATGATCAGCAGGAACATAAATTCTCATTAAAAACTGTTGAAAATACTACACCAAAAAAGCATCCTAAGATAGCATAAACAAACAAATAAATAAATAAATAAACCAAATAAAGGTTATCGACTTCGTTAACAGTCCTCGAATGCGTTTCGATGGTTTAATCCATTTATTCTTGGAAATAATAATTCTCGGTGAATAGCGAGTACATTGCATCTTTGAACGTAGTTGTGCAATGATAACAGTGATATGACTTCGTTAACAGTCCTCCAATTTTGTTTTATGGTTTAGTCCATTATTCTTGGAAATAATAATTCTCGGTAGCGAGTGCATTGCATCTACGTACGCATGCAGTTGGAATTATCGGATCTTCCGAAAAGTGAATTTTTAAGAATTGATGACATATTATTCGTAAGAGAAACCAAAGAATCTAAAAAAATAAATAAATAAAGTTGAGGTTGAATTTAAAATCCGAAATGTGCAGCTGACAATATATCTTCGAACTAAACTTTCATTTACAATTACCTGACAACGCTTTCTAGACTACAGCAGATACGGTTATTGATAGGATACTATCAAAAAAGGTTTTTCCCATGAACTACCAACACCAAGTTGACCTCATTACTATAAATCTAAAGAATCTGAATAAATATAAGTTAAAGATAACGAATTATCATCGATTGTTTGTGTCAGCAGTTAATCAATTTTGTTAGTTAGGAAAGAAGATGTGATTTATTTAATTACTGTTCGCTTTGTTATTAATAAACAGCTGCTCGTTCCCAGCCAATTTCTCTATTGTCTTATTTCTGCTGACATCAGCATATTCCATTCATTATCTTTAACACAGAGACAATAAGCTCTTTATCCTCAATAAACTAAATTACTAACTTTTAGGAATAGTAATCTATCAAACTGACAAAGAAGTTTCCTCTTAAACCATAACCTGTAATGTCATTTCACAAAACAGGCTACAGGATAGTGAAATAAAGGTCAAAGGAAGTATGTAACAACTTTTATTCTAACTAAAAACAACAAATATTAACATATACAACGATGGTATGGAACTACCATACACTGACCGTGAATAACTGATTAAATACCCTATGCATTTCTTGTTAGTAGAAGCTCTATAGTTTATTAGAAAGAGGAATTTCTACACCTTGTGTAACAGAATCGATCTAAGCAAAAACAAAATTCTTAAAAATCCTTATTAATAGGCAATGGGCATTAATCAACCATTCACAGGAGCAGCTATTTAGACTTCTACCAGCCAAAGATGTTTTCCAAAACGCAGAAAATTAACTTTAATGAAAAAGCTTCAGCTCTATGTATGGTAGTTCCATACCATATAAAAACTAAACTACCTAAAATAAACATTTTCAACAAAATACTGTGTGTTTAACCCGTAATATTTTGGAACGTAGTAATTTTTTTTTTGAGTTTTTTTTTTTTGATTTTTTTTTTGAGGGGGGACGAATCCCTCGTGGTCTCGCCCCCCATTTTTTTTCCACACCCAGAACGCGCGGTTAGACCGCGGTCCTGGGTGGGTTTTTCGGTATGTATGGAATTCCTTTCGTGTCACTATAATGTAAGAACAAAAAATGATTAGTAATAATTTAAGATTTAATTATTAATAGGTATCAATTAAAGGAATTACTACATAGACAGATTAAAGATACTATTGACGCTGAGAATTAATATCTCCAAGAACAAATTCAGTTGAGTTTTAACAGAAATATTTGTGTTACTTACAGTGGGTAGCTTGTTTAGCTTCCTTTTGTTCTAAAAAAGACAGCGAGGCATTAATTAACGAAATTACCACATAGACAGATTAAAAATGTGCTATTAAGGCTGAGAATTATTATATCCAAGAATAAATTCAATTGATATTTATCAGACATTTTTGTATTAGGGAAAAAATCCTTACTCTCCAAATTTTGGGTAGATGTTGTTGCTATAATATAAAAGAGAAACAGTATAAATACTACGTCTGCCAAAGTGCATTGACAGATCAACAGACTAATACGATGTTTTATGTAAAACAATTTATAACTCACAACTGCTGGGATCTTTAGCATCTAAACAGAAAGAATATTAGTAAGAATATTTCAATAGTGAACATGATAAGAGGTAACATGTATTAAAGAAAGAATCCTTACTTCTCAAATTTTGAACAGAAGTTGTTACTATAATGGTAATAAGAGAAACAGTATAAATCATTCATCTGATAAGAGGCAACATGTGTTAGGGAAAGAATCCTTACTCTTCATATTTTGGACAGAAGTTGTTATGATAATAAGAGAAACAGTATAAATAACTTCATCTGTCACATGTATTTAAGTAAAATGTTAAAAAGGAAAATATCAAACCATTTTCTGCAGCATTCCCTATGAACAAAATATAATGAAATTACAATAACATGACTGATAAGCAAAACTTGGCTAAATGAAAATAAGAAGTTACCTTCTCCCAGTAGACCCTTCTCTTCTGAAATGAAAGGAGTAATTTAATATTCACCAATAGTAATTCTAAATGACACTAATGGTATTCTATTGAAACAATAATTCCTTTTACCTTCCGGTGTTATTTCATCATTCCCTAAAATATAGAAGGTATAAATAGACCGTCTTTTCTTTTTCTCTATTATATTTACAGTTTTATTTTGAAAACTTACCAGTCTCTTGCACCCCATCCAGAATCACTAAAATATAATACATACGCACATGGATTTATACTGCTTTAACAATTCCAATATATTGGAAAGCTCTATGTACTTACTGCCTTCATCAGTTACATTAGGACCTGGAACAAAACAGTGAAAAATTAATTTTGTATTCAAAAACAACAGTATAAAAAGCATAGAAATATTTACCTTCACGTGGCACTGCCATATTTTTTTTAAATTATAATTAGTTCACTAAAAAAGAAACAACTTTGAATTAATTTTCACAAAGGTAAAAGGATGAATGCCCTGACTTTTGGTTCATGGATGGTGCATGCAAGAACTTTTCATGATAAACAAAATTAAGATGCAAGAGACGAATGCATGCACAACCCATGGTAACAGAGTACACGACGTGAACGTAAGTCAATGGGACTTGTACTCCGCCTAAAAAACAAACATACAGAAATAAACTGTTTTTTAGGCAAAATAATTAAGTAACTATTAAAGCATATCTTTACATCCATATTTAGCATTGCAACAAAGAAAATGTCATTGAATTAACAAATTAACACTATAATATCAATCATTAACAGTTGAGCAACAGACACTATAGGAAAACTCATGACAGTATATACTACGATATAAAAGTCATGACGCTATAGAGGAAAAGCTGCTTTTAAACAACTGCAATGCAAATCACTCCCAAATGAGTGACGATACGATCAATGTACAACCGGAAACTGATACTTTTACATTTCCGGTATCTTTGAAACTCATAATCCAAATCCTTTGCACATACCAAGTATATAGATGAAAACAAAAGATATGCAGAATTAAGTTACTGTAATACTTGTGGAAAGACAACATTTTGAGTATACATCTTTCCATTGATATAACCTTGTTTCCCAGTAGCAGCAACTTTGATTTTCACATTATCAAATGCCTTTGCCCTGGAACATGCCACATATAACTGACCATGAGAAAAGCACGGCCTCTGCAAAAACAAACCAATTTTATCAAATGTTTGGCCTTGACTCTTGTTAATAGTGAAAGAGTAGGCCAAACGGATAGGTAATTGCCTGCGTTTTAATATAAAAGGCATACCTGTATCTGAAGGTGACAGTTCAACCCTAGGTATGAAAATGATTTCTCCAACTGCTGACCCTGTCAAAACTTCAGCTTTAATAAAATTATGAGATAGTTCGCGAACAATCAAGCGGGTCCCATTACAGAGACCTTTCCTGATGTTCAGATTCCTCAAAAGCATTATGATAGCCCCAACTTTAAGTTTCAAACAATGTGGAGACATACCGGAAGGTGTTATGCTGTTCAGAAAATCAAGCGGATAATTTTGCCGCTCATCTTCATTGTCACATACCACTTCATCAGCACTGTAATAACAAACTGCCTCTCCTTGCAATCTTTCCAACACCTCATTGTTAATGATCAATGATTGCTCGTTTGTTGGTGTCAGAATGGCTGTTGAGGCGTATTCGTGAGGTTCCAATCCGTCATACATCACCGATATAATTGAAGTGTTGTGGGGAACAACGCAACAATCGGGGATTTCAATAGAACCCTTAGCCGGTTCATTTTGTTTTGTTGGCAGTTCACCATTACCAAGTTGTAATAACCAAGCACAGAATTCTTGTTCTTCCGGCCTGGCTCTCATGTTCTCGGTAAGTGAGTACTTTACCACTGATGCCCACATAACAGAACTTGTCAAGCAAACTTCTATTACATCAGTTGGTTTTGCTTTCTTCACAACTGGCAAACACTGACGAAAATCTCCGCCCCACAAAAGTACCTTTCCACCGAAAAGTGCGTCACTGCCGCAAATGTCACGAAGCAGCCTGTCGATAGCATGGAAAATGTGCGTAGAAACCATTGTGGCTTCATCGATCAGAAACAGGTCAATACTTCGAAGGTATTCTGCATGTTTAGATGTTGGTGTTATGTTACATACACTGTTTTCTAAAACAGGAACAGGCAAACGAAATAAGGAATGCAATGTACAACCACCAGATAATAAAGTGGCTGCAATACCTGTGAATGCAGCAGTAGCAACTTTCCAACCTCTGGCTCTACATGCTGTAATAACATAGTTATATGTAAATGTTTTACCTGTGCCAGCTGGTCCATCCAGATAAAACAATGTTTCAAGTTGTGCTAATCCATTGCGCACATTTGAAACAGCAGACAAAATCGCATCTGCAACAACTAACTGCTGTTCGTTAAGCTGAGGCCTTACCTGCTGGGCCCTGTCAATGTAAACATTCACATCGACTTCTTCCTCAGGGATCTGCTGAACCAACTCTGGAAGGTTAAATTGTGTTAAGGACATACCAAATTGTTTTAGGACATTATCAATGTAACCCAAAACCCTTTGCTCTGCTTGAGGAGCCGCCAATGTTCGAGCGTAGTCCTCGCACAGATGCCCCTTGAATGTATTCCACAACTCGAGAGGATTGGAGGGTTCGCAATGTGTCAAAATCGTGACAAACAGTTGTCTAAGCTGTTGAGGCATCTGGAAGGTTGATGCTTCTTCCAACGTATTGTGCCACTCTTCGTCATCTTGAAGAAGACGTCTGGCAGTACACGCTTCTCGGAATGTGTCGTAAACCACTCCATCAAAAGTACGTAGATATTCGAATGAAGTAGCGCCTGGAACATGCAGCAACAAAACTCGAAGGAAAAATCGTTCTCCTTCTGACGGTCGTGCATTATATAACCGAGCGACTATAGGCTTGAATGTTTTTTTTCGTTTTTGCCATTTTTTCTCTTTGCCATGAAAGACATAATGATACGGAATATCTGAGTAAAGATACTGTCGAGCATCAGGATCTTCTACATTCAGATTAAACCATGCTGTAAGGTGACTATCATTCAATGCCCCTTCAGCAGCTTCCGCTTCTTCGCCAGCTCTAAAATAAACTTGATGACGATCAGGTAAATGAACAGCTAATCGCTTAATAGTATGCGATTTTTCATGCATAGAGAACTCAAATATTCTCCATAATGCTTCGGGCGCACTGACATATCGAGCATCCAGAAACGTTTTAATTTCGTCATGTTCCAAACGTTCATTAATCTCGATATTAGCACGATCATGTCCTTTGTAAATGTATTTAAAGAGATACTTTACACTTTTGATTGTGGTACATGCTTCCAAATTGATGTGAGCATTATACTTCTTGGACAACCACGGACAGTACGGAACTACCCATTGATTATCTAAGTCCACATTTCTTACTCTCACTGTACGGCCATTGTTACGTCTGCGATACAGTGGATACCCATTTGCATTCATTTGGGTTGCTTCACAAAATCGCTTTGGAAAATCCTTGGTGCAGTTGCCATCATCTCCCATACAAACTGCATTAGGGTTAGCATTCCCACAGGGACCATGAATCATGCATGACTTGATGATATCATGAAGTTCAGGTTCCTGTTCAGGATCTGGTATTTCAGCAGAAATTAAGCTGTCAATGTCATCAGCATTACGTAGTTTGTCCTCTTGTGCTAAATGGATAAGAATATGAGCATGAGGTAAAGAACGTTTCTGAAATTCAATAACATACAAATGGGAGATGGCTTTTCCCAAAACACCATTTTTATTAATGTCCTCCAAAAGTGCTTTTAATTTCAAATTGAAAACACGTGTAATCAAATCAGGACGATAATGTGCAGGCTCATTATCTAAGTTTTCCGTAATTTCCTTCCATTTTGGATTGCAGGTAAATGTGCAAAACAAATCCGGTTTGCCCATTTTAGTTACCATGGCCATAGCATCTTGATAATTTTGCTGCATGGCCCTTGGACCACCCTGAAAAGAAGAAGGAAGAATCACCGGTCTGCCTGCTTGAAGGCCACGGTTTTCTGCGACATTTTCAAGATAATCAATGAGCCCTTGATATTGCTCAACCCGGAAATTACCCTGATTTCGACGAATGTAATTAAGACGGTCGGATTCAACTTTGCAATAACAATCTACAGCAAATTGTTGAAGTAACCTTTTACCTTTCAAGATGGGGCTAAAAGCATCTCTAAATGCAAACCTATAAGTATAATATTGCAACATGGTAGTACGACAATGCTGGCCTGTTGCATATTCTGCTACGTGAGGAATGTCAGAACTCCAACCCAACTCTCCTCTTGGAAAAAATACAGGATACACCATTGGATCAAGATTAGGTGAATGAACAGGCAAATCCTGCAACGGTCTATCTCGAGGGTAAACAACAATGTCTCGAGCCAATGGTGGTGCACCATCTTCACCAACAAAAACAGCAGCTACTTCATCATGATGAGGTAGATTGTATCGACGCCTGTCACCACCACTTCTCAAGTGCATTCTAACCTGAAAATCAAAAGCAAATTATCAAAAGCAGTTGAAAGATCAGTATTTAGTAAATAACTAACTAAACTAACTAAAACTAACTAACTAAAACTAACCTCAGATGGTTGGCGATTCTGTTCATTTGCGCGACGCAGTTCCTCTGCTTCTACCTCACTCATGCGTTTATAAGCAGCTGCATAAGGACTCTCCCGTAAAATGATATCTTGCAAAGTTTGCATGACTTCAGGGGAGCAAACTTGATTTTCTGGTCTTGCCATTCGCTCGTTGAATGCATCCATACCATCATAAATATACAGTTGACCATATGATGGAGGAACACCTGGCGGTGGGTGTAAATTACCTGTTCGGTGACATACCTGGCCATTTATACGAAAAACTGGTGGACCACGACCTGGCGGTACAGCCAATTTCGCACCCATAGAAGCAAAAGCAACCGAACTGTTGAACTTTCGAATATTTTCTTGAAAGTTCTTTGCTTGATTGTTATCACCTACTAAAAGATCTTTAAGGTCATTAGGATAAAAAATGTTATCTAAATGAACTTTACCATTGTGACAACACTTAAAATTAGTTTCCTCAGCAAACATCCTGGCACCACAAAACTGACAGACCTTGTCCATGGCACCAAGATAGTGTAGCTCAGGCAGTTGGTCTTGCCGAGCAGAACGATGCAATTGGGGATTTGCATTTCGTCGAACAGCCCGTCTTGCCCTCATGCGAAGAACATTAGCATTTCGCCGGGCTAACCTTTGATCGTCACCTTCCATTTGACGATTCTGAACGTGCCTTTCAGCATCATTGATACGAAGTCGTTCATTTTCTGATCCGACATTTTCAATATCTGGTGGCTGGGTAGTAATGTTTTGCTGAAGCTGTTGGCGTCTTGCCTCAGCCACATCCTCGTGTGCATGCCGACACTGAATAACAGAGCGTATTTGCTGCTGATCAGGTGGCTGGAGCACAAACTGGCCATTCCTAAAAACTGCTTGGAAGCCAGGAATAATATTAGTGCCTCTTATATTAAACATCACAGTTCAGAAACACTAAAAACAAATAAGAAAGAGATAGCTACCAACTGTGAATAAACAGCACAAATCTAGGCAGAAGCAGAAGCATACTGATCAATACAAAATAAAAACAGAGAAATAGTCGAAACTGTGATAAATAATCTTCAACAAACCTTTCTATCTAAAAACTGACGTCTTTTGAAGATAAAAGATAAACGTACAAAAAACGAACCTGAAATGCACATAGAAAACGTGTTAGAAGACAGGTTGTAAACATAAACAAAGGGTTTAAGGGTTCTGCACACGGCCAAACTGACAAATAGTTCTTTCCCAAAACATTGTAGAGGAAAAAGAACATAAAGTTCGGAAAAACCGTCGTAAAGTGTACCATTTTAAAATTAAACAGAAATAAACAGATCTCACTTTCGTTGACGTATTTTGTGCGCAGCAAAACTAACGTACGACGACGACAATGAACCTGTAATGCCGACAGAAAAAATGCAGATAAACTTTCATGCAAACAGATGATGAGTGTGTATGTTCAACAGTCGTAAAGTTTACCATTTTTCTAGCTATAATGAAAACAAATAAACAGATCTCACCTCGTTGACGTATTTTTTGGCGTTTTTGATTAACTATTGTCTAATTCTTTTGTATTTTGTTACGCTCACGTAGCCGCACTCAATAACAAATTAATTTGTTTACGTTCTGAACGAATTGGTTGCTATAGTTTGCCCGATTGTGGAAAACAATTTTGATTGGTTCAAAAGCATCACGTCAATCAAAACAATCAAAATAAATCAAAATAAATGCGCATTGTATAGGTTTCCCGAAAGAAACGCCACACTTCGATTACGTATCATGTACTGATTACGTAACTTTAGAAAGTGTCTCTCGGCCTCTACCAGGTATTATGCGCATTGTGTTGGTCTCCCGAAAGAAACGTCACACTTAAATTACGTAACATTAAAAAAAGTGTCTGTCGCTTTGGCGTGGCTTTACGACGAAAAGGGAAAAAATAAGAAGGTTTTGACCGTGAAAAAAAAACAAATATGTCACTCTCTAAAATAAAAACCGGATGCACAATCGCGAATTAGTATAATAAGATAATAACAAGTAATGGGAACTCCAATGGATGTGTGCAACGGTAAAACATTACTTTTTTAAACTTTCTGTAAGAGACATTAAAATACCAATCATATTGATTTCATTTCAGAGTCAGAAGACAAATTTATTAGTGCAGGTAAAAATTATTTTTAAAATAACTTCAGTTTTTTCATTTATACAATTTTGTCTGTAATATCTTAGATTATTTTCTGTGAAAGTAGTCAGAATTCTCAAAGCAAATTGATTTCATTTGAGAGTGAGAAATAGAACTACTTGGTGAAGGTAAAAATTCTTTCTTAATACACCTTTCCCGAATCTTATTGCGTAATGTTCTGTTAACATGAAAGCGAGGCTGAGTGTTGTAGATGAAGTTTAGACATGGCGAAGAGTTGCAATAATAACAGTGCTGAGGGATCTGTAATCGATTTTTTATTGCTTGATATTGAACAAATGATACCTGTAGTCAACAAAACCACTAACGATAATACTGAAAATAATGACGACAACCTTAATTCGAGTTCCTGTCCTGTTCTGTTAATAATCAATGTTCAACAACATGGGGAAAGTCACTGAAAGAACTTCCATTATTTAGTATAAAAGAAATCGAAAAGCATCGTTTAGAAAGTGGAAAAACACCTGAAACAGCAATTATCAAAACAGTAGAAAAGGGAAGAAAATTCAAGGAAGAAAGGTACATTACAGCTGACACGATTTTGGGATGGGATGAGGAATATTTTTATGTAAAGGGTTTATGCAAAGCAAGCATGAAAAAAGAGAAGAGAAGTGTGACAGTAACATTAGTCAAAGATACTGGGAGTGTTAAAGTTGCTGAATTTTCTTGTCCTGCTGGCAAAAGTGATTACTGCTACCATGTAATGGCACTTTTGTTTGAATTAGCAGATTATTCTCTCAACCAGTTTCAAATTATTACTGAAGAAATTGCCTGTACCAGTCGTTTGCGTCAGTGGGGTATTCCAGGTGAAGTGTGTAACAAAGCACCAGTGATGGCCACAACTGTGCAAAGGAGTGTCAGTAAAAAAGGAATCTCCAGTACATTGTATGACCCAGGCAGAATTGGGAACGAGGAACAAATGAAACAACGTTTACTTGATCTCCAAGAACGTCTCCAAAATATAGATGAAAACATTGGCCTAGCGTCATGTGTTCCATCATCAACCGCAGAATCTCCAGGTGCCAACAAAACATTTGGTAAATTTGATAATAGGTCACCATTGTCATACTATTTAAATCCTATAGGATTTAGTCATGAAATTGTTACAGATTAAGAAAAACTTGAAAACTGTTGTTATTCTGAAAAAGTTCTTTTACCACTTAAAATCATTGACAAAGAAAGTCCAGTTGTACCATTGCATTGGATTCTCACTGAGGAGGAAAGAAGTTATATAAAATCTATTTCCATCACAGAAAGTACTTTCAGAGATCTTGAATGTGACACTGAGTTGCAGGCTGCATCAAAGTTATGGCTGTTTACTCGAAAAAGAAAAATAACATCTAGCAATGCACATAAAGTCTTAAGAAGAACTTTGAATCATTAGTGGAGATTTTTCTTCAGACTGACCACAAAGATGTTCCTTCTGTGTTACATTGAAGCATGGTAAAACATAGGAGCCAATCGCCAGAGATTTCTATGAGAATGCCCTCCTGTATTTCTTAAATCATGATGCAAATGTAAGAGAGACAGGTTGCATAATACAACCAAATCTTCCTTGGCTTGTTGCTAGTCCAGATGGCCTTGTTAGTGACTGCTCCAGAATTTCAGATAGACTTGGTCTTGTTGAAATCAAATGTCCATATCGAAAAAAGAAAAGTGGCCTAAATGAACTTCTCTCTGATCCATTGTTTTATGTTGGCCGAGAAAGTGGTAAGCTGGTTTTGAAGAGGGAACATCCAAATGGTTATTTTACGCAAATTCAAATGGCAATGGGGTTGGCTGGTGCCCCATATTGTGATTTTGTTGTTAACACATTCAAGTGCTTGATGATAATAAGAATTGATTTTAATGAAAGCTATTTTGTAAATCTTGTTTTGAAACTTAATAACTTTTACAAAAGTTACGTTCTTCCAAAAATTCAGAAGAAAATGAATTATCTGGGGTTTAGAAGTGCTATTTAGTATTTTTCTGAACTATGTTTCATGAACAAATTTATCAATACATATTATCTATACATGTGTTTTCAGTTTATAAGCATTTATACACCTGCATTCAAAGTTGCCTGTATGTAAACTCATTATATATCTTCTATTGGTGTTCAGGATTTTGACTTTCTTGTATCAAGGGAGGCATGAATTTGCATAATAGACAACACACTGTCCATATTTGGTTAACTGAGCCATGTAAAGTTAAAGGGATCTCATTTCTCAAGATTTTGAACCTTTTAATTCTTTGGATTGCTCGTTCCACATGAATACGTAC
Source organism: Turritopsis dohrnii (assembly GCA_027922465.2). Lineage (NCBI taxonomy): Eukaryota > Metazoa > Cnidaria > Hydrozoa > Anthoathecata > Oceaniidae > Turritopsis > Turritopsis dohrnii. The sequence goes on along the minus strand of BQMF02000127.1, from coordinate 192,954 downwards.
TGAAGCAATTGTCTGGCTTTCTTTTACTTCAGCAGGTGTTAGTTGATCTCGACCTTTAAGAAATGCTGGAATATTTAATTTTACATTAAACTGTTTAAGATCATCTTCTATCAAAAAACCACGATCAGCCATGACACTATCTCCATGGTCCCATAAATGTTCTTGCAAAAATCCTGATTGTTTCACCATAGCTTTGTCTGAAATCGAACCATCGAACAATTGGCTGATAAAGGTTATTGCCCCAGCTGGTGAAATACCTATAAACCCATTATAAGTTACGTGTGATTTGTAGTGAGAATAAAGTGAACTTTGTGTAGATAATGAAGATGGTCTTTGACAGAATAACTCTGTACAATCTATAATGCACCTAGTGCTGGGATATGTTTTCTTGAAACTTTCAGGCATCTTAACATTAACCTGTTCTCTTGTTGGCCAAATAGGTATTGAACCAAGTGAAAAATAACACAAGTTTGACCAGGTGATGATATATCGTGAAACGGTTGACACTGAAATATTGAAAAGCCAAGATGTGTGTTTTAGACTAAATCCATTTTTAAGCCAAGTTAAATAAAGAAATAATTGTTCTCTTGCCTCTAATTTTGGTGGAGGTCCACATTTAAGCTTGTCAGTGTCCTCATTTGTTGTGAAAGTGTCTTCGGATAAACGTTTGGCAGTATCATAAAATTTTATGGTACAGCATCCTGTGCCTGGGTTTAGAAACTCTTACAGAATATCAAACTTTTCCACTGATATACCAGTAGCGTTACGAAAGTGTTCTTCATTTTTACTAACATTGTTATACCTGTAAATTTGATTTGTTAGTGTTATATTATTTTGTTGAATAGTAATGATCTTGTGTTCCAATATTTCAAATTTTTCTTTTAGTTCCCTGTTTTCCATTTTAAGTTTTTCGATTGTGGATGGTTCACTTAGTGCTTCATCGTTAAAAACATCAAAATCAGGCATTATGCTATTTTCATGATCACTACTTATTTCAGAATCGGATTCTATAATGCTTTCTGAGGATGATTCGATTACTGGAAGTGTTCTTTTCTTAGGTGATTTTGTTTATGTGGTACTCTAATGAAATCATTGGATTTCAATATAGATGGAATCCTTCCTGGAATGACTGTTTTTCGACCAACACCAAGCGAAACTTTTATGTCATCGGCTTTAAAATGAAACTCTCAAATGTATTTTGTTTTCTGTCTAGGATCAAACGTATCGGTAGCCCCTTTTCTTCTGTGATGACTTATTGATTTAATCCAACGTGTTTTCTCGGGCTGTTTGCTTGGTATTTGGAACAATGATATGCCAGTGTTTTGCTTCTAACTATCTTTGGTAGAACTTTTACAACCAGGTACACAACAATATTTTCCATACCCACCAGAAACATTTTTAGAGGGTCGAGTCTTCGTAGATTGAAAATACGTTTCGTTTACTTCTGACATATCGAAAAAATATTTTTTCATCAAGCTGATAAGCGTCAATGCACATTATACTTGTCATAAAAAACAAACTTTCAAATCATGCACCTGGCTCTTTTCGATTTCACAAAGAATTTTTATATAAAAAAGACATTTTTGAAAAACCTTTACGTTTTTTATGTTCTCTATTACCGTAATGCTTCGATTAAACGCCCCCCCCCCCTCGAATAGACGCCCCCTTTTCAGGAGACTTTTAAATAAATGCCCCCCCTCTATTAGACGCCCCCCCCCCCTCGAATAGACGAATAGAGAGGGGCGTTTATTAGAGACACATTAATTAAGGCACGTAGAACTACCACATTGCATTGTTTTAGCTTCAATGTTTCATTTTGTATAAAAATATGGAAATTTGCGATAGACGCCTTTCTTTTTAAATTTTAAACTAACAGTTGGAAATTTTGTCTTTCTTTTCAAAAGTTCCTTTTCTAAAACTTCAGAATAACGTTTATTTTTCGTCGTAAAGATAAGTTTTGCAGGAACAACAAGTCTGATTTCCCGTTGACGTTTGCCAGTCATTACTACTTTTATCTTGTTCTCGAGATCTTGATTAATAAAATGGAAGCATAAACTTGAAATTCTATGGGGATGGGGTCCAACGAGAAGATTTCTTTTGTACATGCCAACACCATATTTATCATACTCCCTTTTTCCTCTCGCTTATCTAGAGTAGCTTCAAGTATTTCTCCAATCGTAGTATACACTTCTTTGTAGACATGATTACACAATTTATATTTACGAAAAAGAAGAGTTTCAGAAAATTCAATAGACGCCCCCCTCGAATAGACGCCCCCCTAAAAATTCAAAAAATTTAATAAACGCCCCGGATGTCTAATCGAAGCATTACGGTATTTGATTTTACAAAAGATTTCTGTTATTAAGACAGAAAATGTGTCAAAGACATTTTATTAAGTCAAAAAAGTGGCATATGACATATGCTTTGGGTTTTCTACACACTCACGGGATGGTTTGTTTACATTTTACAACACTCAGCCTCATTTTCAATTATTTCGCAATAAGTTTCGGGAAAGGTGTATAGCATTTTTTTATCTACTTTATCTATCTCATCTTCTAAATTTTGGATTTACATGCTGCCATAACAACATCTTCTTTTCCTTTATACAGATGGCAGTGAAAATATCGAATATAGTAAGGATTTTTATGGGAGTTTTCAATTCATTTTCTCTTGGTTTTTTCATTTGCTGAATCAGGCTGTTTGAGTTACAGTGTATGACATTTTTGAATATATGCTACTTCCTGGACCTTTCTCTCTATAGCTAATGGTTTACGAACAGCTGATAGTAAGAATCAATTAATATCAGCGTTTCCTTTCTATATGTTATGACTTTCACAATCTACTTACTTATACTCCTTTGTCTATAATGTATATTTGGACATTCTGTAATTATAACTTCATGATTTCCTTCATTAGATACCAATAACATTCCCAGTGTGGCAAAGAGTAAGGGTTTTAATTGACATAACTTTGTAGTTTCAATTTCTTTTATCTTTCTTTTGTATGACAGCTACTTTTTAAACCTTCTGTATTTAGATAAAGCTTTACCAACAGCTGTTAGTAAAGTAAGAGTCAATACACATTAACATTTCTTTCTAATGCTATGACTCACAATCTACTCCTTTGTTTATATTTGGACCTATTCTATGCTGCAATAATAACTTTGTCCTTTTCTTCATTAGATACCAATACCGCGCCGAATGTGGCAAAGGAGTAAAGGTTTGTATTAACATAACTTTGTAGTTTCAATTTCTTTTGTCTTTCTTTTATATGACAGCTACTTTTTAAACCTTCTTTATTTAGATAATGCTTTATCTGCAGCTGATAGTAAGAGTCAATACACATTTATGTTTTCTTTCTATATTTTATGACTTTCACAATCTATCTATTTATACTCCTTTGTCTATGATGTATATTTGGACATTCTGTAAATATAACTTTGTGATTTCCTTCATTAGATACCAATAACATGCCGAATGTGGCAGAGAGTAAGGGTTTTAGTTGATATAACTTTGTAGTTTCCATTTCTATATGCTATGATTTTCACAATCAACTTATACATTTCTTTTAGCTGAACTACATCATCTGCCAAACCTAATGGTAATATTTCTTACAAATGCAATGTTAATGTAACATGTGTGAAGAATTGTGTCTTAGGTAAATTTTGCATTTTATTTTAGACGCAGTTCTGGCAAATAAAAGGAAATGTAAGTTTCCCTTATATAGTATTTTATCAATTCTAATATCAACCTGTTTGTTTCTTCACTACTAAAAATTATTTCAACTATACATTGTAGATTCGTACAAAGACTTTCAGGAGTACCGGAAGACACATCCCGGCCCCCGGTCTAATGCGGCTTTTAAAGCGTGGAAGAGATTTGGGAGTCGGCATCACCCCAAATTTACGTGGCATGAAAAACAAAACAAAAACAACCGTTCCACCGTTTCCACCGCGCCAACTACAAAGCCAACTGTAGTTAACCAATATAATTTTAATGCTTTTGCCCCATCAGTTTTCTATTCATTGAAGTGAGTTAATTTGACCTTTAAGTGAGCATTAGGAAATTTTCATTTGACTTTCTTTACATAGACTCACTAAAATGAATAGAAAACTGATGAGGGTATTTTAGTAGATAGTTTATGCAACAGTTGATTAAGATAATTGATAATAATAAAGTTATTTGCTCCAATTTCTTTTGTTTACCTCTTTAATCACAGCATCCTAATATTCTAGGTTTCACACTGTCAATTTGAGTTTAAGTATGTCTGTCACTCTATCAATTAGTGTTGAATTTGTGTCGAACAGAAATTTTACAATTCTAAAAATAGCCGCTTTAGCATGATTATTTTTTCTCTGCATGCAGTAGATGATTATAGGTTTAGATACATTATAAAGATATTCAGATGTTTACAGTGGGAAACAATGGTGAGTCAAATTCAAACTCATCATTCAAGCTAATTTTGTTGCTACTCACAACTTATTTTTTTATTACATTTATAGATCGGCAGCAACAAATTATTGCAGACAATTTCCTTATCCATTGCTCATGATATTTATTTCATCAAACATTTTGTCTATGATGTATGATATTGCTGTTTAAATGTTGTAGCAAATGGTTAATGCTTAATCAAAACGTTATTTAATACACCCTTCTAATGAACATATTTTATTGTACTTTTGTATTACAATAAGTAATAATTTATAAAATATATGCCTTTGCTGACTACAACAGACACGCATTCTTTATTAGCACCTGTAAAACCCTTTTTACACTGGATGCAGGTCTTTTTGAACAGGGTTTTTGGAAAAGTTTTGGTGGGATGTGTGATACTAAGATATTATTAATGTTATCTTATGGTTATCAAACCTTCATGGGAATTTCTGTTGCTGTTCCACGAAACCTGAACCTTTTGTATTATTGTATTACTCTTTTTACCTCAGACACTGCCAGAACCTTATTTTCATGGTCTTATTATATATTCTTTTAGGTTAATATTATAATAAAATGGTTGCAGTGGAATGTCATGGTTTAAATCATGATGTTGGTTCTGTTGGTGAAGATCATTATATTCATTGAAAGAATTTGTTATTCTGATATATTGCATTAGTGGAAAGAATCATCACTGGAAGGTATCGATTTCTTTATCGTTGTATTTTCGTATATTTAAGAATAACGTGTAGTTATAAAAAGCTAATTTGTATACCTAAGTATAAAGTTATTATGTTGATGTTTGTTTCTTTCCAGAAAACAATCTTATTATACTACTTTTACTTAACTACTTTTACTTTACTACTTTTACTTTTCATGAACTGGACGACGCATACTGAACATGGTCACCCATCCTTTTCGAAGTTAAGTTCGGTAAAAAGTTTTTACCTGGGATACTAGTTAATGTATAACGTAAAAAGACACTAAAACATTGGAAATTAATAATCTTCTATCATCATACAGAAATGTGTTGGAAAAATGTGCATTTAAAATGGTAAAGAATGATAAAAAACAATTAAAAACTGGAACCTATTTTTTTATTTCATTTTTATTTTATTAAACGAATATTTTTTTTACAGGCTAAAAAGACTCAGAAATGAATAAAATATATACAATTCTGTTTTCAATGTCCACCCTGTAGCCCAATCCCCAATAGTAGATAAAATTTAAAAACTGAGAAAAAGGTGTGAAAAGTAAAAGAAGCGATGGCACATGGGTAAAATTACGCCCAGTGAAGTAAACAAGCTGCAGAGTCAAAAGACTAGGCAATAAAACTGTAAAATTACACTACTTCAGCAAAGGAAATGATCCTGCAGGGTACGCTTAATGTCATTAAAATCTTCAACTTTCCTCACCTTACGCAGAAGCTCATTGAAACATCAGGCCCCTGCGTAAAGAAAGGAACTCCTCATATTTTCTAATTTCAGCTTTGGTAATGTCAGTAGATGTCCAGAATTTCTTGTCACCTTTGTGTGATCTGCAATTTCAAAATAATTTTTGAAATTACTACACACACTATTGTTCAAGCATTTCTTGACAAGGAGAAGGCAGTGAATTTTGTTTCTGACATTTGCAGACATGACAGCTTTCGAATCGGCGTTTAGACCAATCAGCCTCAGAGCCCTATGGTGGAAAGACTCTATTCGTGATTTATGAGTTTCATTTGTTTGTAACTAGACAGTGCTACAGTAGGTGAGTAATGGAAGAATCATAGACATGTAGATGGTTTTGGCGTAATACACTGTGATAAATGGTCATAACTTGTATAGCATTCTCAAACGGCTACATCTTTTCTTATGCATTTTGTCAAAATATGTGGTGAGGTTTAATGTTGGACAAACACCCAAGTATTTATACGAGCTGGTGGGCTGTACCATTTGGTTGTTGAAGACCACTTCTGGTTCGGATTTATTTAATGCTAAACGTTTAGATGTCCTGAAAATCATTACTTCGGTTTTGCCCTTACTTGTATTGACAATCAATTCGTTTTCAACACACCACTTCCTAATTCTCTCCATGTCTGATGAAAGCCTGGTTTCAATTATATAAAGATCCTTTCCAGGCACATAGATGACGGTGTCATCAGCATAAATCATGCATTTGGAGTGCTTTAAACATGTTGGAAAGTCATTGTAAAACAACACAAATAATTATGGACCAATAATGGATCCTTGTAGCACACCATTAAAGACTTTTTCTTGTGACGATAGAGTATACCTGAGAACACTATAATATTAAATATTACTAAATATTTCTATTAAATGATACTAAATATTGAACATCAGACATATAATACAAAAATTACAAAAATATTAGTTATACTAGACGCCAAGGCTGATGATCATCCATAAGTGAGGAGCAGGTTTTCTATCAACGGCTAATCAAACTTAAAGCTTACCTCCCACACAAAATCTATATATTAATAGCCGATTCTCTGTTTGTTTGTCTGTTTGTTTGTCTGTCACGCAAAATGGTAGATTGAGTTGTGAGCGAAATTATTTCTTTTTTTGTGTGCGACGTGAGTTCAAAGCAAATACATTGCAACCCCAATCGAACGTGACTTTTTTTGGCTGATGAACTAATAGGAATAACGTTTTGTTTTTATCATTATTGTTAGTTTTATACTCCACGTTGACTTGGCTTTGAAAACAATACATCAACTAAATACAAACTAACTGAAACTAACTGATTAAACGTTTTGGACATAAAGCAGTGACAAAACGTGCGGTTTACCAGTGTATCCTAACATATCCTTGCCTGACTGTCTGAGTCGGGTGAACATTTTTTCGAGCAATCAAAATGTTTAAAAACCGATAGGTAAAAGAAGAGTATATGATACAAAATATTTTTTTTGCTTTTGTCATAATAGTTGTCTTAATTTGTTTTAATCGATTTCTTTTAATCTATTTTAATCAGATTGAACGTTTTTTTTTATTCACTTTATTCATTTAGCACGTGCCTTTTTTTCTCTCCTCCCGTGTGATCTTTTTAAGAAGAGAAACCATTTCCCCCTTACGTTTGATAGCACCCATGTTAGAGCGCGTAACTTTTTTAAAACAAAAGCTAATAAAAAGTTGAAGTTTCCTCTCTCTACGTTTTGAGTGTATTGTTACACTGCTAAAAGATTGGTTTTACGAGAGGTTGTGACTTCGAATATGCTTCTGGTTGAACACAAGTTTTACGAGCCGTTTATAAGGAAATTTGACGTTAATTGATACAGTGATACAGAGCAGGTGGACATGGGCGGCGAGCGACGCCGCCTTGTCGGCTAGTCATTATAAAATATATTAAACATACATCAAATATAGTTTTGGAATTTGATATTCTTTTCGTTAATTAAAAATATCTCACCGCAATAAAAAGCTAAAAATAGTTCAATAATTCAAGTTTTATCGTACTGGCCGCCATATCTTTGTAGTTTGAATTACAAAACATCTTATTCAAACGAGTGTACTTTGTACTATTTTCAATGATTGTTTCGCTTCCTGGGCGATCTGCTGTTTGCACAGTTTCCTGTCTTCGTTTCAAACTGCGGTTTCTTTCAGATGATACTATTTTATCAACACTGCCCTGAAATATGCGTTCTCAGCAATATCTTTCGTGAATTGATAGCTTTTAGCCTTTTTCACTTTCGTTGCCGTAAATTTTTTTGTTTGTTCGTTCCACGCTATTTTGGAATGTGGAACTATTTTTCCTTCTTTCAACGTTGTTGCCTTGACAAAAAAATAATTTGTTCTTTTGATTTGTTTGATTTGTTCGTTTTTGCAAGGCAGCACTTGTTCGGGTTTCTGATGAACACCAAGGAAACTTGGTTGGTATAGTGCCCATAAGCAGAAGTCGTGGTAATTTGATACGTTATTCAAATCATGTCATTAGGGCTTTAAAGTATTAAGACACAATTGTTGATGTAAGCAGCTTACCGGAAGTCTGGAAACGAATTTTCAAATCTCTTCGATCAGTGTTTTCAAGATGGTGACGATGCTCACAATGTTGTTGCGATTAAAAAATTATCTGTTTTGTTTTGTTTGGTCATTTAGGCATAACTACTAGTGTTTTTATTAATGAATTCTGATAGTAGTTTATTTAGAATGTTTTGAGAGTAATTTATGTTTTTTGTAGGAGGTAAGCTTTAAATCATTTATAAAAAAATAATTGACTTGAGAAAATCTAGCAGAAAAGGAAAGAACCATTTAAAGATGTAAGAAGAAACTTTTTCAATAATTTGTAAAACAAGAAAGCCTTATAACTTTAGTGCCTTTTCATATACATTTTCAATTGATTTATGTTTTATTTGCTTGCTTATTATTATTTTTTTCGTGTTTTAAAATAACATTATTAAGTACATTTTGGTGAAAGTAAATAGTAGTATAAATTATCCTTTGAAAAAGTTTTTTTAGTGACATGCAGAGTTAGTTACGCTGGATAATAAACATTTGTGCAGTCTTGTAATCATCACATAGTGCCAGGTGAACAGACAATTAAAGTGTGTGCTGAAACAAAGTAAAAAGCAAAACCCTTAAAACAAGAGTGCTAGGTGATTGAAGATTATACGCATCATCAACATAACTATCTAAATATGAAAACATAAAAGAAAAACAAAATACGCAATTTCATTCATATTTATTAGACATTTCTGTGTCTTCTTAACATCATGATCACAAGTGCAATTCTGAGTAAGAATTCTTTAGATACAGTATTTTTTATATAATTTTACAGTTAAAACATCTCTAAGGGATACGATGCAACGTTTATGTTTAGATCTGGATTCATCTTTTTTACCGTAAATGACTTTTTAATGAAGAGCTCTATATCACTCGTCCCCGTTGTCATGATTTTGACATGGTAATAAAGAAACATGTGATTACACAGTAGCATAAGCTCAGTAACGACAGAGGGTTTCTGGCAGTTTAAATGCTCCTTAAATCTTGTTTGTAGGTGACCTTTCGCTTTACCGATATAAAAAGATTGGCACTGTGTACAGTGTATTCCATACACCAAATTTGATCTGAACCTTTTAGGTATTCCATCTTGAAATTTAAACAGACCAGTCATTCTTCCTGTCATATGAAATATATCTTTGAAGTCCACTTGCGGATAACCATCCATAAACAGTCAAACACTTTTTTTCAATTTCTCAGATGCATTACCATAAAAAGTAAGAAAGAGAAAAACAGCCCATTACAGCATGTTACAGGAGGGTTCATTTGTAGGCTGTTTCCAGATAAAATTCTTAGTGGCTCAGGGTTATGGTTCTTCTAAGGATTTTCTTTGATTCGGGTGCAATGTTTTATCAGAGCATATACCCCATGCTCTAGAAAATAATGTCTTCACAAGGTTTATTTCGTATTTTCTTGGAGTGAAGCTGTACCAGTTCTTGTAGCCAGTATGTGCTTGTAATTTGTTTTAAAACTATCACCATCTTTCATTACACTAACATTAAAAAAAGGAGTATAAGAATTGTTAGACAATTCTTTCTCTTTCGTAAATTTGATGTTGTGGTGTGCATTGTTCATGAAATCAAAGAAATTTTGTACATGCAATTTGTCTTTGAAAAAAATTGTGTACCCAAGGAATATATGTGACCAAGATTTCTTTGAAATCTGAGCTGACCAGCAGCAATTGGATTTCCCATGTTTGTCAAAATAACCTGCTTAAAACATATATTTTATAAGAGGAGGTATTTCTCAACAGTGTCTAACTGACAGAAGATTATTCATCCCTCAAAAAATTTCCAACTCTTTAATGACAAATGTAGAGCTCAAGCCCCATAGTTTGTGGCATTTTAGTAACGGTTTATTGAGCCTGTTAGATTCAAAATACCATGTACTGACACAACCAACATGAGAATGCACAACAAAGCAACATATGATGGGTAGAGTCACCAGAGAAGTTTTGCAAATAGACAAACCTTTCTTCTGCAGATTTTTTCATATCTTCAAAATCATCATTCTTTCTTTTACAAGCTAATGGTGTATAAGAATCATCTGCATCATCAAGACTGCTGCATACCTTCTGTCGTTCTGTGTTCACCCAACCTTCCAGAAAGCTATGCCTCTCAGTAGACAAAGGAGTAAGGCATGTGTTGTATGCACGAGAAAAAAGTAGTTTTGAAATATACAATCAAAGACTTTCAACCACCTTATTTTAAAGATAGTTTTGTTCTGCACAAAGCTATGTCTGGACACGCAAAGTTTGTAAAGAAACAGTTTAGAGAGAGAGGCGATTTAAAACAAGAAGTATATTTTCTTTTGCCTTTTTTATGAAGTAATAATAAGAATCAGACAAAACGGTTCATTTCTTGTTCCTTCTACATAGTTAAATTTTAATCCAACTAGCCGCCAAGGCGGCGTCGCTCGCCGCCGATGTTCACATGCTCTGTATCACTGTATCAATAAACGTCAAATTTCCTTATAAACGGCTCGTACAACTTGTGTTCAACCAGAAGCATATTCGAAGTCACAACCTCTCGTAAAACCAATCTTTTATCAGTGTAACAATACACTCAAAATGTAGAGAGAGAAAACTTCAACTTTTTATTAGCTTTTGTTTTAAAAAAGTTACCCACTCTAACATGGGTGCTATCAAACGTAAGGAAGAAATAGTTTCTCTTCTTAAAAACATCACTACGGAGGAGAGAAAAAAGGCACGTGCTAATTGAATAAATAGAATAAAAAACGTTCGATCAGAACGCTTAACAATTAAAAGAAGAAATTAATTTGTTAAAAGAAAAGCAAAAAAATAACAAAAAAAATTTTGTTTTGATATAATACTCTTTTTTTACCTATCGGTTTTTAAACATTTTGATTGCTCAAAAAAAAAGTTCACCCGTCTCAGACAGTCAGGCAAGAGATAGTGGCAAATCGCACATGCTGCCACGTTCTGCCACTGCTGCTTTTTGTCCAAAATGTTTAATCAGTTAGTTTCTTTGTATTCAGTTGACGTACTGTTTTCAAAGCCAAGTCAACGTGGAATATAAAACTAACAATAATGATAAAAACAAAACGTTATTCCTATTAGTTCATCAGCCAAAAACAGTCACGTTCGATTGGGGTTGCAATGTATTTGCTTCGAACTCACGTTGCACAAAATAAAATAAAATAATTACTCTCACAACTCAATCTACCATTTTGTGTGACAGACAGACAAACGGAGAATCGGCTATTAATATATAGACACACCAATCAGCTCTAAATATCATCTCTCCTCTTTTCACATACTTCACTGATAATGTAATTAACAGTTGCTTGCCCCTCCAGATACAATGGAACAAATTTTGGGAAGTTATATTTGTGTATGTTGACAAGTTTGCGGTTTCTCTTTCAGACATGTGCTATTCTCAGAATGTGTTGTTTCTGAAAATAAAACCTGTCTGAAAAAAATCTAAAAATTTCAGCTAATATACCATAATTATTAGTTTAACACTTCGGTAACAATAACCATCAGTATCATTTCAGTCAAAGCAGTATGAAGATATTTGTCTTAGCCCTACATTAAAACGTATTTACGGAAAAGTACTTGCTACGTAAAAACATCTCCGCAAGTATTAAAGCCTATTTCCACTCAGGAATATTTTCCGCGGAACGGAAAATGTTCCTACAGAAATTTTCCAAGATCGATTTCCACTTAGCGCCCAAAAACATAAACAAACATGGCGGCATTGAACAAGCGATTGTTGCTGCTTATACTTTTGAAACGAAGATTGAATGCTCATGGTAACATGTACAAAAATAAACGTTGGTGGGTTCGAAAGATTTCTCTGCACGAAAAACTAAAGGAGAATATCATGTGTTGCTCAAAGAGATGTATTTGTTTGACCATGAATACTTTTTCAAACAATTTCGCATGTCACCATCTCGGTTTGGACACTTGCTGTCTCTAGTAGCTCCTTTCATTACGAAATGTTCTTTGAGGAGAGAAGCCATTTGCGCTGCTGAACGATTGTGTTTAACTCTAAGGTATCTGGTTACTGGAGATGCTCAGATTTCAATTGCTAGCAGCTACCAAATTAGCCCCACATTAAGTACTCGAATCATTGCTGAAACATGCAGTGTTATATGGACAGTTCTAATAAGTAAAGGTTAAATGACTTGTCCCAATAGCAATTCTGAGTGGAGAACAATTTCAAAAAAGTTTGAAGAACAATAGAATTTTCCAAATTGCTTGGGAGCAATCGATGGCAAATATGTCGTAATGCAAGCTCCTGCTGGTTCCGGTTCGACTTTCTTCAATTACAAAAAGAGCCACAGCATAGTGTTGTTGGCAATTTGCAATGCAACCTACGAATTCGTAACCGTTGATATTGGAGATACTGGGAGAAACAGTGACGGAGGGGTGTACTCAAATAGTTTAATGGGCATGGCTACTAATCAAGAAAAGCTTCAAATACCTGATGAGACTGTTCTCCCTCGTACTAAGAAAAAGCTTCCTTACGTGTTTGTTGCTGATGTGGCATTTGCTTTAAAAAAATATATGCTGAAACCTTATACCAGACAGAACCTAGATACGAAAGAAGAGAATATTCAACTATAGGCTTTCTAGAGCACGAAGAGTAATTGAAAACTGTTTTGGCATTTGCGCTTCAAGGTTTAGAATTTTTCGTCGACCTATCATCAGAAAATCTGAAACTGTTGTACATATTACAAAGGCAGTAGTGGTGTTGTCCTCCAGGTCACACAGATATGGAAACCTCAAATGGCACAAGACTTGGTGATTGGCGAAAAGAGACTGAAGGTTTTACTGGATTATCTTCAATTGCTAATCAAGGCTCTAATAATTACCCGAAGACAGCCAGTGACGTCTGAGATCAATTTAGTGAATACTTCAATTCAGATGCTGGTTCTGTGCCTTGGCAATGGGACCTAATCAACAGTACAAAAGATTTGTAGTTGAAAATATATTTTTACTGTAAGACTGTCTGACATCTATTTATAAGCATATAAAATTATATATATTATTTGTCAGAATAAATAGTTATCTTCAAAAGAAGACTTGATACTTTACGTACTATAGTTACTCATCAGTGTTTTCATAAAAAAGTTCATTTATTTTCAATTTGACGTATTGTTTTTTTCTTGGTGGGAAAGATGTCAATGCATTAGCATAACTAAGCAGGAATAATGAATCTGGATCCTTCTTTTTTCATCATCTGATTATGTAAGGGCATCATAGAGCAGTGAGTCTACACTTGTTTTTAGATCCTTTCTCTTACGTTGTTTTTTGTTAGGTTTTCATGATACGGTTTCACTTTCTGGTAATGATTCTTCTTCATCTAACTCCACATCATTATTAATATTGTCAATAATACTATAGGGTAGGTTTGAGCTGGTTTTTCTTGTGCTGCAAACATCTCTCAAAAATTCTAGTTCTTTGAAAAAATTACATGTTGGTAGTCTTTTTGATGCTGCACCAGAACGAGTACTTTGCAAGAATTTTCCGTTTGGCCTGAGTGGAAATGGGCCTTTATACTAAAGTAGGCGCAACAGTGCTCAATGTCAAAAACAGAGCCAGTCATATATTCTTTGGAAGAAAAAATTAGATCACTTTAATAGAACTCTGAGTTTCATGTTCATCAGCTAGTAAAAAATGACAACAGCCTTTTTTCGCTTCTTAAATAATTAAACAATTCACCACAATAGAAGATCAAATTGAAAAGTATCTACATTCATTTTCAATTTGGGATACTAGATTCCCTTTATTGATAATAACAATAATTTTCGTAAGTGCAACCACGTTGCCTTATGACGAGATGTACACCGAAACCATTGCTATAATATTTCATTAAGTCTTTCTTTAATACTGCTTGGATAGTTAATACAAATAATATCAATTTGAGAAAATTCCAATAGAAAGTGGCCAAACACTCTTCATTGACTTCCCATAGGTTGAGAAATCTTCTGAAAGATTTTCATTGGAGTTTATTGTCTTGAAGATCTATGTATTTTAACAATAATTTATTATTCAGCATTTAAATTTCTGTCAAAACAAATATGAAAAAAGAAGTGTCATGTTTGGCAGAGATTTTAACACACCAACCTATAATAATAGTGAGCTTAACTCTTTGGCGGTCAAGCTAATTTTTCAATATGACAAAATTTTAGACATAGCTTTAATCAAACACAAATATAATCTTAACACAACATAGTTAGGCCATAAAAGTATACATTTTCTAAAAGCTTAATAAATTCTCCTTTAGAAAATTAAAAAAAAAAATTTCCAAAATTAAAATGCTACCGTCAGCACTTTTGCAAACATAAACAAAAAATGTTTTGCTTTTTTTCAAAATCCTATTTTTTTTTTATCTAGATGACTCTAAAATCGTCAATAAATGATTTAAAAGCATGAAACCTTGTACAAAACCTTCTTCATATATTGTGAGTGTGTCCTGAAAATTTCACTTCAAAACCTTTATCCAATAAAAAGTTATTGATAACTTAGTGAAAGTGGCAAAATGCCAAAAAAGAGGGAAAAATATGACTTAGTATTAAAACATTTATTACCGAAATCAGTCTTTTGGATTGCTTTTGCAGTGGTAACCTTCAAAACGTACTTTGCAAATAAACTTTTCACATTTTACACAATAGTTTGAAGTTTTTTTCCTTGTTTGTTTTCCTTTTGCATTTCGCTTGTAACCGCAAACAGTGCAACATTTCTTTTCAGGATAGCGGCTTGATGGGAAATGCTTTCCCTGTAACCTCACTACTCCTTGTAGGAGTGATTGCCTTGGGTCCATGAGTTCATTGTTTCTCTTGTCAAACAATGGTTGAACTAACTGATAAACAAGTGTTGTGCGGTAAATATAGTGTCGACGGCGATGAGGAATAGTATCAGGAAAAAGGGTGGTGTACAAAACCATGGAATTGATAACACTGAGCTCCACCAATCTAAAAAATAACTTTTTCCACCATTTGGTAGTTTTTCTTTGAATGCTATAACTGGCTAACAACTGATCACACTTGTCAACTCCATTCATAAAGCAATTGTACTGGTTGATCATTCTTGGCTTATTGGTTGGTTCGTCCTCACCGTGACGCTGGACTTCCTCAATCTCGTTTCCATGGATACTGGACACAACGAAAACGTCTCTCTTATCTTTCCAGTGGACTGCAAGAATGTTATCTTTCCTAACAAAAACACTTTGACCTTTTTCTAGAACTGCTTTGGTAAAGGTCCCTGGAAATTTACCATGGTCTACACGAATCGTACCGCAACTAAAGGTACCATTTTCAGCAAGAAATTCAATCAACGGTATAGTTGTGAAATAGTTGTCGAAGAAAACATTGTGATTTCGGTTCATGTATGGTGATAACAATTCTGTTACAACTCTGTATGTCATCCCCTTTTCTTGTGTATTATTTACTTTGCCAGTGTAAATTTGGAACTGTAAGCAATATCCAGTAGATGCATCTGCCAATACCCAAATCTTAATACCAAATTTGGTCGGCGTCTTTGGCATGTATTGGATGAAGCTGACACGGCATCTTGTCCCTACCATTTGCTCATCAACAGAAAGCTCTTTGGAGGGACTAAACGCAGAATTGAATGTGTTATTGAATGTTTTATGTAATCCACCTAGTTTATAAAGCTTGTACTCAGGTGAGTCCTTCTCAGGAATTTTCGTATTATCAGTAAGGTGAAGATACCGAAGAATTGCTTTGTACCGGTTGATTGGCATTACTGATGCCAACCACGGAATGTTACAGATTCCATCTCTTCTCCAGTAGTTTTCAATCTCCGGTAAGCTTTACAATTCCCATGGCAATGGTTATACCCAGAAACGCTTGCAATTCCTCCAACGTAATGTGTTGCCAATTGTTATTGTTTTCTGTCACCTGATTACGATATCTATTAGTTTCAGCGACAATTTGCTCCATTACGTTGTTAGTAAAATACACTTTGAAGCTCTCAATTGGTGTTTTGATTGAGCTGGCACACCTGTTTACACCAATAAACTCATCGAAAGTTTGTTCTGAATTAGGATTTGAAAATGGAGTCTTCAAATCTTTCCATATCAGTTGATCTTGTTTTTGGTTTGCGCGTGTGGTTCCTTTTGGAGCTTGCTTTGGTTTTGTTGGTGCTTGCATTAGTTTTGGTACTTGCTTTGGTTTTAAATTTTTCTGTCTGGTTATCGTTGAAACGTGCTCATCCGGTACAAATTTGACATCACAGACATCATCACTGTCATCATGGCTTACGTCATCGCTTGCGTCACCACCGTCATCATTGATGTTTGACATGGATTCACTTCCATCATTTTTTTCAAGACCATGCACCTTGAAAAAGAAAATTCAATAGTAATTAGCAAGAAGAAATAAATGATTTTGCAAGAAGCCCAAGTTGTTGGTAAAAGCAGTAGAAATGTACAGCGTGACAGCGGTACAAGGCAGTAGGTTGTCATAGTCGGTGACATTGCTTGTATTAGCAGATGTAGTTATACTCTAACAAAATTTCTACTTACTGGTGCATTAGGTAGAGCAATTTCTTCAGCCATTGTATGATTAGAAGCTGGATATGAAACGTTAGGTGTTAGGGTTATCTTCATCCATATTTCTGAGAATCTGATTATAATCAACATCTGATATTGATGGAGACTTATCAATATCATCTTCAGAATCTTCAGACATAATTTCTTCATCATTATCAGACTCATCAGACTCCAGACATTGAGCAATAACTTCTTCTAGAGTGTATGTAATTTTCCTGTTCGCCATTTTGAAGTTTTGTTTTGGTCTGGACTAAACTAAATATATTTGCTATGCACACAAATGACTATGTACAGTTTTATCCATGTTTTCCTGCTCTTATATCTTACTACTACCTGTACATAGCAAAATCAGTTTTATTTTCCGCGTGAATTTGCTGTATTTACTTATTTATTATTAGGGGGTCGTTAACCTTATCCGCCAAAGAGTTAAACAACTACGACGGCAACGTGGACGACGACGTGAGCAAAAAGAACAAAATAATGAAATTACTTGTGAATAGTATTTTGAAGAACTTCTTTTTATTGGGGAACTTATTCAATTGATAAACTTATAACGACTAGAAAGTTATCGAGCTTCTTTAAAATCTACATAAGAGAAGAAGACTTTCTCTATAATCGCGTCTCCGTTGTCAGTATGACTTCAAATCATGAATTTCACGTTGTGGAAAGAACGTGCAAATATATTAATGATGTAATTATCTTATAAAATTTTCCCAATGGTCTCATAAGTAGTACACTCCCTTTCAAAACAAATTCCACAGAGAAAACGAAGCTTTTGTTTTAAACACGTCGCCGTCTTCGTTGCCGTTGCGATTGCTTAAGCTCCCTAATATCATATGGAGAACTACGAATATCTTATTGCTCTATCTTTTGTGTCTTAAATGATTTTAGTTCATCATTAATCCTCCTGATCAACTATTTTGTTTTAATGGGTTGGACATTGGACAACATCTCCATAATGCAATGCAGAACAGGTCGCTCATCTGCCTTTAAAGTCTCAAATCTCAGGTCAATTTCAATCCGATTGTTGCTGACCTTTTGCTACATCACCACAGAAAGGTTTGTCCACAAGATAGGGAAACATTTAAAAGGTCCAAAGGTTTATTACAACAATACTAATAAAAATATGAAGTGACTTCCAGTTTGGAAATGCAAGGATAAATGACTGTGTTCAAGAAATGTAACCCACAGTCAAACAAATGGACAAATAAATCATATTATGGAAATCACAGCAAGTGTGACATATGCACTTGATCTTCATTATATTTAATACCTCCTTTGTTCACATACATGCAACCAAAAAATTGCATACCTATCAGTCCTATCTCTTCACTTAATAAGGCTACACTCTTACTTGTCTCCATTATAGAAACGTTAAAGGGAAATCACTTTTTATAGAAAGGACATAAGTTTTGCTTTTATTTCAAGTAATTCAATTTAACACTACATCTCACCTTTGGATTTTGTGAAAATATGAAGTGCTTTTTTCAATCAATAACTTCAAATTGAATCCGTCATAACTGCTGAAATTGGAAATATCTTCCACATTTTCCCACAATAGTTTTCTTCACCACTTACAGAATAAGTAGCTTCCAAACTGCAGTACGCAAAAGTAAAGAAATTAAATAAATAGTTGTTGAGCTCACCAAAAATAAAACTAAGGAAACACAATGATGAGTGCACTTATCTTGTAGAGCTCGATAAACTGATCAAAAAACGTATAGATAATTTTCCTTAAACCTGCATTCGATTAGGGTCTCAATACGATGATTTCACACTGACATACAAAATAAAATAAAAGCTGTCACAACTCAATCTACCATTTTGCGTAACAGACAACCAAACAAAGAATCGACTATTATGCTGAAGAGCTCGAAAAACTGATCGAAAAAATTTATAGGATCGTTTCGCTACGACCAACCGTTGCAGAGATATCGTTGATCAAGGATTTGATGATGTCAAAGCTGCAGTGCCAAAAATAAATTAGGCCCAAATGTTGCGTCACCCCATCACCCATATCGCAGATCCTTAAAATCATCAGTTATCCCTATTGGTTCTTGAAATATTTTCCCAAAAACACCATGCTCGATTGGGGATGCAATGCAACGATTCCCAGTGATCATAAAAAAACTGACGTCAAATTTCATGTGCTTTTGGAATAATCATGAAAAAAGTGCCTCTCGCCTCTGTGTGGTTTTACGCGCACAAAAGAGGAAGATGACCAATAACTAAATGTATCACTCTCTAAAATAAAAGTGGTATGCACTTACAGGATTATTATCGCCACCCATGTTCAGCTTGCATTGTGTCGCAGAATTCTTGGACCCGGGTAAACAATTTTTATTGGTTTTAATCAAATGTGAGCTGAATCGCAGAAAAGCTTAATCTATATATTAATAGCCGATTCTTTGTTTGTTCATTTGTTTGTCTGTCACGCAAAATGGTAGATTAAGTTGTGAGCAAAATTATTTTTTTTTTTGTGTGCTACGTGAGTTCGAAGCAAATACATTGCAACCCCAATCGAACGTGACTTTTTTTGGCTGATGAACTAATAGGAATATAACGTTTTGTTTTTATCATTACTGTTAGTTTTATATTCCACATTGACTTGGCTTTGAAAACAGTATATCAACTAAATACAAAGAAACTAACTGATTAAACATTTTGGACAAAAAGCAGCAGTGGCAGAACGTGGCAACATATGTTCGGTTTTTGCCACTGACTCTTGCCTGACTGTCTGAGACGGCTGAACTTTCTTTTTGAGCAATCAATAGATAGGTAAAAAAAGAATATCATATCAAAACAAAATGTTTTTTTTTTGCTTTTCTTTTAATAAATTAATTTCTTCTTTTATATAATTGTTAAGCGTTCTGATCGAACATTTTTTATTCTATTTATTCATTTAGCACGTGCCTTTTTTCTCTCCTCCATGTTAACGTTTTAAGAAGAGAAACCATTTCCCCCCTTATGTTTAATAGCACCCATGTTAGAGCGCTTAACTTTTTTTAAAACAAAAGCTAATAGTTGAAATTTTCTCTCTATACGTTTTGAGTGTATTGTTACACTGGTAAAAGATTGGTTTTACCAGAGGTTGTGACTTCGAATCTGCTTCTGGTTGAGGACAAGTTGTACGAGCCGTTTATAAGGAAATTTGACGTTTATTGATACAGTGATACAGAGCAGGTGGACATGGGGGGCGAGCGACGCCGCCTTGGCGGCTAGTTTATTCATGAAAAACTGTTGACAATACTACACCAAAAAAGTATCCTAAGATAGCATAAACAAACAAATAAATAAATAAACGAAATGAAGGTTATCTTTAATCACTTTTGCAAAAGTGCATATTGACTTCGTTAACAGTCCTGGAATGCGTTTCGATGGTTTAAACCATTTATTCTTGGAAATAATAATTCTCGGTGAATAGCGAGTACATTGCATCTTTGAACGTAGTTGTGCAATAATTACAGTGATATGACTTCGTTAACAGTCCTCCAATGCGTTTTTATGGTTAAGTCCATTATTCTTGAAAATAATAATTCTCGGTAGCGAGTGCATTGCATCTACGTACGCATGCAGTTGGAATTATCGGATCTTCCGAAAAGTGAATTTTTAAAAAATGATGACATATTATTCGTAAGAGAAACGAAAGAATCTAAAAAAATAAATAAATAAAGTTGAGGTTGAATTTAAAATCCGAAATGTGCAGCCGACATACATCTTCCAACTAAACTTTCATTCACAATTACCTTGACAATGCTGTCTAGATTACAGTAGATATGGTTATTCATAGGATACTGTCAAAAAAGGTTTTTCCCATGAACTACCAACACCAAGTTGACGTCAATACTATACTATAAATCTAAAGAATCTGTATAAATATTAGCTGAAGATAATGAATTATCATCGATTTTTTGTGTCAGCAGTTAATCAATTTTGTTAGTCAGGAAAGAAGATGTGATTTACTTATTTACAGTTCGCTTTGTTATTAATTAACAGCTGCTCGTTCCCAGCCAATTTCTCAATTGTTCTATTTCTGCAGACATCAGCATATTCCATTCATTATCTTTAACACACAGACAATAAGCTCTTTTTCCTCAATAAACTAAATGAACTAACTTTAAGGAATAGTAATCTCTCAAACTGACAAAGAAGTTTTCTCTTAAACCATAGCCTGTAATGTCATTTCACAAAACATAGTGAAATAAAGGTCAAAGGAAGTACGTAACAACTTTTATTCCAACTAAAAACAACAAATATTAACATATACAACGATGGTATGGAACTACCATACACTGACCGTAAATAACTGATTAAATACCCTATGTATTTCTTGTTAGTAGAAGCTCTATAGTTTATTAGAAAAAGGAATTTCTACACCTTGTGTAAGAGAATCGATCTAAGCAAAAACAAAATTCTTAAAACTCCTTATTAATGGGCAATGGGCATTAATCAACCATTCACAGGAGCAGTTATTTAGACTTCTACCAGCCAAAGCTGTTTTACAAAACGCAGAAAATTAACTTTAATGAAAAAGCTTGAGCTCTAATACCAGAAGTACGAATTTGTTGCTACGGCTTCCTGTAATTCGTACGGAATATGGCCGTCGCTCATTTAGATTTATGGCAAGTAAAATATACAATACCTTACCGAGACACATGATTAATGATGTCAATATATACAGTTTTAAAACAAAATTATCTCAGTATTTTAAGTAATTCATTTCTATAAAACTTTTCAGTGGTTTTAGTGGGGGTTTCTTTGTTTTTTTTGTTTCTCATCGTTTTATCAAATCAGAGGTTCTCACGAGCACATGTTTTATTGTTTCTTACTTTAATCTAGCATTTAGTTTTAGCATGTTGATATTTGCATAAATCATATATTTTTAACTTTTATGCTAACGTTTAACAGGACCCTAATTGATAGCAGTAAGACATATTTTTACATATTATACTGAATAGGTTATCCTGTATAAATATTATTATAAATAAAAAATAAAATCTATGTACGGTAGTTCCATACCATATAAAAACTCAACTATCTAAAACAAAAACTCCCAACGAAAAAATTTGTGTTTAACCCTGAATATTTGGGGATAAATTTTTTTTTTTATTTTTTTGATTTTTTTTTTTTTTTGTAGGGAGGACGAACCCTTCGTGGTCTCCTCCTCCCCCCATTTTTTTCCACACCCAGAACGCGCGGTTAGACCGCGGTCCTGGGTGGGTTTTTCGATACTGGTTGAAATCTTTTCGGGTCACTATAATGTAAGAACAAAAAATGATTAGTAATAATTTAAGATTTAATTATTAATAGCTATCAATTAAAGTAATTACCACATAGACAGATTAAAGATATACTATCGACGCTGAGAATTAATATCTCGAAGAACAAACTCAATTGAGTTTTAAAAGAAATATTTGTGTTTCATACAGTGGGTAGCTTCTTTAGCCTCCTTTTTTTATAAAAAAGACAGCGAGGCATTAATTAACTAAATTACCACATAGAGAGATTAAAAATGTGCTATTGACGCTGAGAATTAGTATCTCCAAGAATAAATTCAATTGAGTTTTATCAGAAATTTGTGTTACTTATGGTGGGTAGCTTCTTTAGCCTCGTTTGTTTCTAAAAAATAAAGTGAGGCATTAATATTATTATTATTATTATTATTATTAACAAATATTTACACAGGATAGTTCCTCAGTTGTATAATATATACATATGTACAAATTTACACTGTTATCATGGAAGTCCTGTCTGGTAAATAAGAAAATATGAAATGCAAAAAAATGTTATATAGAAAATCTTTTTTTATTACCCTCTCCAAGTATTTGTTTTTCCTCTAAAATGAATGAAAGTATTATAGTACAATACTGTTATTCTGTTCATTAAATTCTAATAATGCTTCTAATAATGCTATTAAAGCAATAGTTCCTTTTACCTTCTTCCGATATTTCATCCGAAACTAAAATATAAAACCCAGTAGTTCTTAATAGAAGTCTTTTCTTTTACTTTGATATATTTACAGTTTTATTTTGAAAACTTACCAGATTGTGGAACCCCGTCATGAATCACTAAAATATAATACATACTCGAATGGATTTAAACTGTATTTAATAATTACAAATATATTGGAAAGCTCTATTACTTACTAGCTTGAACAGTTAAATTAAGACCTGGAATAAAACATTGAAAAATTAATTTTGCATTCAAAAACAACAGTATAAAAAGCATAGAAATATTTACCCTCAGGTGCCACAGCCATAATTTATTTATTAATGTTAGTTCACTAAAAAAATAAACAACTTAGAATTAATTTTCACAAAGGTAAATGGATGAATGCCCTGACTTTTGGTTCATGGATGGTGCATGCAAGAACTTGTCATAATAACTGTTATTGCCACAAACTAAATTAAGATGCAGGAGACTAATGCATGCACAACCCATGGTAACAGAGTACACAACGTGAATGTAAGTCAATGGGACTTGTACTCCGCCTAAAAAACAAACATACAGAAATAAACTGTTTTTTAGGCAAAATAATTAAGTAACTATAAAAGCATATCTTTACATCCATAATCAGTATTGTAACAAAGAAAATGTCGTTGAATTATCAAATTAACACTATAATATCAATCATTAACAGTTGAGCAACAGACACTATAGGAAAACTCATGACAGTATATATTACAATATAAAAGTCATGGCGCTATAGAGGAAAAGCTGCTTTTAAACAACTACATTGCAAATCACTCCCAAATGAGTGACGATACGATCAATGTACAACCGGAAACTGATATTTTTACTTTTCCGGTATCTTTGAAACTCATAATCCAAATCCTTTTCACATACCAAGTATATAGATGAAAACAAAAGATATGCAGAATTAAGTTACTGTAATACTTGTGGAAAGACGACATTTTGAGTATACATTTTTCCATTGATATAACCTTGTTTCCCAGTAGCAGCAACTTTGATTTTCACATTATCAAATGCCTTTGCTCTGGAACATGCTACATATAGTTGACCATGAGAAAAGCACGGTCTCTGCAAAAACAAACCAATTTTATCAAATGTTTGACCTTGACTCTTGTTAATAGTGAAACAGTAGGCCAAACGGATAGGCAATTGTCTGCGTTTCAATATAAAAGGCATACCTGTATCTGAAGGTGACAGTTCAACCCTAGGTATGAAAATGATTTCTCCAACCGCTGACCCTGTCAAAACTTCAGCTTTTCACGAACAATCAAGCAGGTGCCATTACAGAGACCTTTCCTGATGTTCAGATTCCTCAAAAGCATTATGATAGCCCCAACTTTAAGTTTCAAACAATGTGGAGGCATACCGGAAGGTGTTATGCTGTTCAGAAAATCAAGCGGATAATTTTGCCGCTCATCTTCATTGTCACATACCACTTCATCAGCACTGTAACAACAAACTGCCTCTCCTTGCAATCTTTCCAACACGTCATTGTTAATGATCAATGATTGCTCGTTTGTTGGTGTCAGAATGGCTGTTGAGGCGTATTCGTGAGGTTCCAATCCGTCATACATCACCGATATAATTGAAGTGTTGTGGGAAACAACGCAACAATGGGGGATTTCAATAGAACCCTTAGCCGGTTCATTTTGTTTTGTTGGCAGTTCACCATTACCAAGTTGTAATAACCAAGCACAGAATTCTTGTTCTTCCGGCCTGGCTCTCATGTTCTCGGTAAGTGAGTACTTTACCACTGATGCCCACATAACAGAACTTGTCAAGCAAACTTCTATTACATCAGTTGGTTTTGCTTTCTTCACAACTGGCAAACACTGACGAAAATCTCCGCCCCACAAAAGTACCTTTCCACCGAAAAGTGCGTCACTGCCGCAAATGTCACGAAGCAGCCTGTCGATAGCATGAAAAATGTGCGTCGAAACCATTGTGGCTTCATCGATCAGAAACAGGTCAATACTTCGAAGGTATTCTGCATGTTTAGATGTTGGTGTTATGTTACATATACTGTTTTCTAAAACAGGAACAGGCAAACGAAATAAGGAATGCAATGTACAACCACCAGATAATTAAGTGGCTGCAATACCTGTGAATGCAGCAGTAGCAACTTTCCAACCTCTGGCTCTACATATTGTAATAACATAGTTATATGTAAATGTTTTACCTGTGCCAGCTGGTCCATCCAGATAAAACAATGTTTCAAGTTGTGCTAAACCATTGCGCACATTTGAAACAGCAGACAGAATCGCATCTGCAACAACTAACTGCTGTTCGTTAAGCTGAGGCCTTACCTGCTGGGCCCTGTCAATGTAAACATTCACATCGATTTCTTCCTCAGGGATCTGCTGAACCAACTCTGGAAGGTTAAATTGTGTTAAGGACATACCAAATTGTTTTTAGGACATTATCAATGTAACCCAAAACCCTTTGCTCTGCTTCAGGAGCCGCCAATGTTCAAGCGTAGTCCTTGCATAGATGCCCCTTGAGGTATTCCACAACTCGAGAGGATTGGAGGGTTAGCAATGTGTCAAAATCGTGACAAACAGTTGTCTAAGCTGTTGAGGCATCTGGAAGGTTGATGCTTCTTCCAACGTATTGTGCCACTCTTCGTCATCTTGAAGAAGACGTCTGGCAGTACACGCCTCTCGGAATGTGTCGTAAACCACTCCATCAAATGTACGTAGATATTCGAATGAAGTAGCGCCTGGAACATGCAGCAACAAAACTCGAAGGAAAAATCATTCTCCTTCTGGCGGTCGTGCGTTATATAACCGAGCGACTATAGGCTTGAATGTTTTTTTTCGTTTTTGCCATTTTTTCTCTTTGCCATGAAAGACATAATGATACGGAATATCTGAGGAAAGATACTGCCGAGCATCAGGATCTTCTACATTTAGTTTAAACCATGCTGTAAGGTGACTATCATTCAATGCACCTTCAGCATCTTCCTCTTTTTCGCCAGCTCTAAAATAAACTTGATGACGATCAGGTAAATGAACATCTAATCGCTTAATAGTATGCGATTTTTCATGCATAGAGAACTCAAATATTCTCCATAATGCTTCGGGCGCACTCATATATCGAGCATCCAGAAACGTTTTAATTTCGTCAAGTTCCAAACGTTCATTTATCTCGATATTAGCACGATCATGTCCTTTGTAAATGTATTTAAAGAGATACTTTACACTTTTGATTGTGGTACATGCTTCCAAATTGATGTGAGCATTATATTTCTTAGATCACCACGGACAGTATGGAACCACCCATTGATTATCTAAGTCCACATTTCTAACTGCCACAGTACGGCCACTGTTACGTCTGCGATACAGTGGATACCCATTTGCATTCATTTAGGTTGCTTCACAAAATCGTTTTGGAAAATCCTTGGTGCAGTTGCCATCGTCTCCCATACAAACGGCATTAGGGTTAGCATTCCCACAGGGACCATGAATCATACATGACTTGATGATATTATGAAGATCAGGTTCCTGTTCAGGATCTGGTATTTCAGCAGAAATTAAGCTGTCGATGTCATCAGCATTACGTAGTTTATCCTCTTGTGCTAAATGGATAAGAATATGAGCATGAGGTAAAGAAAGTTTCTGAAATTCAATAACATACAAATGGGAAATGGCTTTCCCCAAAACACCATTTTTATTAATGTCATCCAAAAGTGCTTTTAATTTCAAATTGAAAACATGTGTAATCAAATCAGGACGATAATGTGCAGGCTCATTATCTGAGCTTTCTGTGATTTCCTTCCATTTTGGATTGCAGGTAAATGTGCTAAACAAATGCGGTTTGCCCATTTTAGTTACCATGGCCATAGCATCTTGATAATTTTGCTGCATGGGCCATGGACCACCCTGAAAAGAAGAAGGAAGAATCACTGGTCTGCCTGCTTGAAGGCCACGGTTTTCTGCAACATTTTCAAGATAATCAATGAGCCCTTGATATTGCTCCCTTGATATTGCTCAACCCGGAAATTACCCTGATTTCGACGAATGTAATTAAGATGGTCGGACTCAACTTTGCAGTGACAATCTACAGCAAATTGCTGAAGTAATCTTTTACCTTTTAAGATGGGGCTAAAAGCATTGCAAAATGCAAACCTATAAGTATAATATTACAACATGGTAGTACGACAATGCTGGCCTGTTGCATATTCTTCTGCCTGCGGAATGTCAGATTTCCAACCCAACTCTCCTCTTGGAAAAAATACAGGATACACCATTGGATCGATATTAGGTGAATGAACAGGCAAATCCTGCAATGGTCTATCTCAAGGGTAAACAACAATGTCTCGAGCCAATAGTGGTGCACCATCTTCACCAACAAAAACAGCAGCTACTTCATCATGATGAGGTAGATTGTATCGGCGCCTGTCACCGCCACTTTTCAAGTGCATTCTAACCTGAAAATCAAAAGCAAATTATCAAAAGTAGTTGAAAGATCAGTCTTTAGTAAATATCTATTTCCACTTACCTCAGATGGGCGGCGATTTTGTTCATTTGCGCAACACAGTTCCTCTGCTTCTACCTCACTCATGTGTTTATATGGGTGGCGAGCGACGCCCCCTTGGCGGCTAGTATTAATTATTCATGTAAAGCAAATAACAGCTATTGTTTCTTTTGTAAAGTGGTTTATTCAACTGATCGCAAAATGGAATTTCTTTGGAAGACGTTTTCCCTATAAGTATTTTTGCGTTACTTATCTGTCTTTAAATACTTCCAAAAACCCCTATGATGGAGGTATCATTACATAGTTTTCTGCAATTGAAAGAATAGGTTTATAAGAACAAAAGGTTACTACGATTTTTTCTTTAAGAAAATATTTGCTCTGCGATGAAGGGAGAAAAACAAGGAAAGGCTATTCTAATGAGTGTTTTTCGTAAATCTTTTATTTCATCAGAACTAGGACTTGTTTAGAAAAACTGTAGCAACTTTTTTTAAATTAGTAACATTAGAACACAATGACATTTTTCAAAGCGTCCGTGGAGCTCCTAGAAATTAAGCCTTTTCAAAATGCCTTTATCCACAAAAACTTTCTAAAACTAGATATATTGAAATTAAAATTATATTCATTAGATCGGGAATTTTATAAGGTTTTCAAAAATATATACTTTGTTGATGAAAAAATAACCACATCAAAAGTTATGGACACAAAACTGAAAACATGCAGCAAGGGGTGATGACTATCCTTAAAATAACACAAAATAATGAATGCCGTAGAAATATAAACTGAAGAAAAATATACCCCAGCAATGCTTCTTTTTTGTAGTACAATCGCAATGAAATACATAATCCATTCTTCTCTTAAATAACCTTCTCAACATACCATGTGTTTCGTTTATACATTTATAAATTTCGTTTATAAATAGCCACACTTTTTCTTTTCTTAC
The DNA here is from genome assembly GCA_027922465.2 of Turritopsis dohrnii. NCBI lineage: Eukaryota > Metazoa > Cnidaria > Hydrozoa > Anthoathecata > Oceaniidae > Turritopsis > Turritopsis dohrnii. The sequence goes on along the minus strand of BQMF02000127.1, from coordinate 164,594 downwards.
CTAAAAGAAAAAGATTTCAGTAAAGAAGAGCTACAATACTTACTACTACTGCAACCATATTTAAGCAAACCAAAACAAAAGGCATAAATGGCTGGCAGAAAGGCATGCAGACAAAGCATCAAACATCGTCAATAGATACAATTTGACAGCACAACACGTTCCCTACTTCCACAGTCATAGCTGTGGGACCAAATAAATCATATCAAATCTTCTTTGCTAACTATAAAAATAATAATAGCGCGCGTTACCAAAACAAATTACTCTCGTCTTCGTTTTTCATCCAGTAGCATATAAACTAAACGAAAGAACTCATATAATAAGATATCTATTCAAAGCTATAGTATTTAATCTTTCAAACCTAAATTAAAACTATTCCTTACTATGTAAATAAACATCATTTTGTTCTGCATTTCTTCACTACACTTTCTTCTGTATAGCATATTTGATAACTAAAACGTAAACAAACATTTAAATACATTTAAATACAAATACATATATATATATATATACCTAAGTTTTATGATAATACCTTTTGTTTGTTCGATCTTTCTGCAGCTAATTTTTAAAAACTTCACTGCACTTCTTCTGTATATCTAAATATGATTTTTCATTGTAAACAAACAACTAACTCACTTACACGTGCTACCCGATAATAAAACGTTTTATAATAATAACAATACCTTCTTGCATACAAACCTGTGTTTCTTTGTCAATTCTTTCGTCGATTTGCTGCCTAAAACAATCAAATTTAAATTGAAATATTCGTATACAAAAAGAAACACGTCTTCTTCGCGAAGTTTCTTGCTCACGAAATGATCGTTGACAAATTTCGAACGAAGAAGATTGCATTGCTCGCACTCCTCCAAAGATGTTTTTCGGCTGATTTCCACTGCGCAAACCAAAAATAACAAAACAGAGGAGCATATACTAATCGCAGAAAATCAAAAAAAGTGTTCTCGCCTCTACGTGGTTTTACGACAAAAAGGGAAAAAATAAGAAGGATTTGACCGTGAAAAGAAACCAAATATGTCACTCTCTAAAATAGAAGTGTGACACACTAATGCGAATTAGTATAATAAGATATATAATATATAAAAATACAAAAAAAAAACATTTTGAATGTCAAGCTTTGGAGTTATTCTCTTCGTCAAATAACTCGAAAGCTTCACATTCAAAATGTAGTTTTTTTGTAGTTTTATATTTGTTATAACTGCACCCGATGCTGTTTCTAATAATATATATGATGTTTATGAACATTAGATAATTCATAAAGTACTAGCCGCCAAGGCGGCGGCGCTCGCCGCCCATGTTTACCTTGCGTTGTATCACCACCTGCTCCAAATTATTGCACTTAAAACCAGCGATAAGACTTCCTTTGCTGGTGCCTTTATCGCTTAATAAAGCTCGTTTGTATGTGAAGAGAAATACGTTCCTGGTGTTTCAAATCTTGCATATTCTTAACTCAGCCATTCATTGTCGCGGTCGCATTTAAAATGTTAGTAGACTTTCTTGCTTTACACAATGCATTCTGAACGTGAACTTCACGTGGTTTTTATTTACGATTATAAACCAATCAAATATCAGTTTAACAATACACTCAAAACGCAGAGAGAAAAAACTTTTCAACTTATTATTAGCTTTTTTTTTATGCGCTCTAACATGGGTGCTGACAGAAGTAGGTGAAAAAATGGCTTTTCTTCTTAAAAAGATCACACAGGAGGAGAAAAAAAATGCACGTGCTAAATGAATGAATTGAATAGAAAACGTTCGATCAGATTAAAATAGATTAAAAGAAATCGATTAAAAGAAATTAAGACAACTATTAAGACAAAAGCAAAAAAAATATTTTGTTTCATGATTCTCTTTTTTTATCAGTTTTTAAATATTTTGATTGCTCGAAAAAAAGTTCACCCGTCTCAGACACTCACGAAAGCGTTAGGATACACTGACAAACCGAACATGCTGCCACGTTCTGCCACTGCTGCTTTTTGTCCAAAATGTTTAATCAGTTAGTTTCTTTGTATTTAGTTGATGTATTGTTTTCAAAGCCAAGTCAACGGTGGTCCTCGGAATATAAAACTAACAATAATAATAAAAACAAAACGTTATCTCTATTGGTTCACCAGCCAAAAAAAGTCACGTTCGATTGGGGTTGCAGTGTATTTGTTTCGAACTCACGTCGCACACAAAAAAAGAAATAATTTCGCTCACAATTCAATCTACCATTTTGCGTGACAGACAAACAAACAGACGGAGAATCGGCTATTAATATATCGATTGCCAGAAATTTGTGACTTTTATTGAGGACAAAACCGTTGAAGAATTAACTGTATCTCTGAAGATACAGATGTAGCTTGTTGATTTAAGATGTATCAAATTCTATGACAATTGCTTTGTTTCTTATAATAATGCTTTGTTTTTGATGAAGCTTATTTAAGATACACTGGAATCTTGTTGTTGGAAATGGAAAATGTAACCATGTTGTAGAGCTCGAAAAACTGACCAAAAAAGTGTATGCGATCGTTTCGCTACGACCAACCGTTAGATAGATATCGCTGATCAAAGATTTCGATGACGTCATATCTGCAGCACCAAAAAAATTTAGGCCCAAATGAGGTGTCACCCTATCACCCTTATCGCTGACCCCAAAAAACGTCAGTTATCCCTATTGGTTCTTGAGATATTTCCCCAAAAACGTCGCGTTCGATGGGGGATGCAATGCAATGATTCCCCGTGATCATAAAAAACTGACGTCAAATGATGCCACGTGCTTTTGGAATGATCGTGAAAAAAGTGTCTCTCGCCTCTACGTGGTTTTACGCGCACATGAGGATGATGACCGTAAATTTAAACTAAATATATCACTCTCTAAAATAAAAGTGGTATGCACAACGCGGATTATTATAATAAGACTAGACACTCGCCACTCATGATCAGCTTGCGTCCAGTTCACGAAAAGTAAAAGTAGTAAAGTAAAAGTAGTATAATAAGATTGTTTTCTGGAAAGAACCAAACATCAACATAATAACTTTATACTTAGGTATACAAATTAGCTTTTTATAACTACACCTTATTCTTAAATATAACACAAAAATAAAAAATGAAAAATAGGAAAATAGAATGATGAAGAAATTGATACCTTCCAGTGATGATTCTTTCCACTAATGCAATATCAGAATAACAAATTCTTTGAATGAATAATATAATAATCTTCACCAACAAAACCAACATCATGATTTAAACCATGACATGACACTGCAACCATCTTATTATAATATTAACCTAAAAGAATATTATTAAGACCATGAAAATAAGGTTCTGGCAGTGTCTGAGGTAAAAAGAGTGATAATACAAAAGGTTCAGGTTTCGTAGAACAGCAACAGAAATAACCACAAGATAACATAAATAATATCTTAGTATCACACATCCCACCAAAACTTTTTCAAAAACCCTGTTCAAAAAGACCTGCATCCAGTGTAAAAGGTTTTTACAGGTGCCAATAAAGAATGCCTGTCCTGTTATAATCAGAAAGCCATATATTTTATAAATTATTACTTATTGTAATACAAAAGTACAACAAAATATGTTCATCAGAAAGGTGTATTAAATAATGTTTCGATTAAGCATTAACCATTTTCTATGACATTTAAACAGCCATTCATTTCATACATCATCGAACTGAAAAATAAATTGGTGAGGTAACGATAACGATATTATTTCGAACTTCACATAGACGAAATGTTAGATGGAATAAATATCATGAGCAATGGATAAGGACGTTGTATGCAATAATTCGTTGCTGCCAATCTGTAAATGTAATCAAAAAGTAAGTTGTAAGTAGCAACAAAATTAGCTTAAATGATGGGTTTGAATTTGACTCACCATTGTTTCCCTCCACATCTAAACTAACTCTAAACATCTGAATAACAATCTTTATAATGTCTAAACCTATAATCATCTACTGCATACAGAGAACAATAATCATAATAATTAAGCAGTCTTAAAAACTGATTGGAAACTAAGCTGTTATTCTTTATTTACGATGACAAAAGCCACACCATTTAAAAGAAAGAAGAAATACATATGAGATGACACTCAATTAATCAGATCTGTAACCCAGTGTGCAAAATCATCAAAAAATCACTGTGATGGAGAGCATCGTCAGTGAAAATGTGTAGATTTCTCTAGAAATGCACTCCTTCGCAGATATTTTTTAATAAATGTGCTGACTGGGAAAGAATATTTTTAAAATTGTAAAATTTCTGTCGACACTAATGCAACACTAATTGATAGAGTAACAGACATAACTAAACACAAATCTTAGGTTAGTAAAAGGACATTGTGAAAGCTAGAATGTCTGAGTACTGTGATGAAAGAGGTAAGCAAAAGAAATTGGAGGAAATAACTTTATTCTAATAAAATAAACTAACTAACATTACTTAGAACAATAAGATAATAAACATTATGAAACTACCATATAATTGCTTGTGTCATAGTGCTATTGCATATTGAAAAACTTATTGTTATTGAAAAACAAAGAAACTTTTCAGAAGAACTTATCTCAATGTATGGTAGTTTCATACCACCATCAGTTTTCAATTCATTTAAAATGAGTCTATTTATGTTGTCATGAAGAACTTAGGCGTTAAATTTACAGGTGTCGTTATGAAAATGTGGGCCAGATATTCATTCACCTAAGGCTCAACCAAAGTATTACAACAAAGAACTGTGTATTCACTTAAATGAATTAAAAACTGATGGGGAAAAATTATTGTATACAGTGTAATGCCTGTTTTCAGGCACTATACTGGTAAGACACTGAGACACTGGTGGTCGTTGTACTTGCTGCGTAACCGGGTTTTTTTTATTTTTGTTTTTTTTCCATACAAAATTCGGATGGTCCCGACCCCCAAGTCTTCGCCATACCCGGAATGCTGACTGAGACCGGGGGCCGGGATGACATTACTTTGTAGCAACCAAGGCACCATCTAAAGAAACAAAATTTAATGAAGACAATAATTTTGACTTGTAATGTGTTAACCTTGTAATTGAAAGATAATTACCATTCTTTTGCACTGTAGATGCTGATGATGATGAAGCTAAATGAATACAAAATATACTGAATACAATATATACTGCATTATAAAACAAACTGAAAGGAATTCCAATTGAAATCCTTACCAATTTTACCACCAGTGGTTGTTACAGAATCTGACAAAGGAAAGTAAAATGTTATAATGTTATAAATGTTATAAGGAAAATATTATTAAAGAAAGATATTACCATTCTTCGATGATGTAGTAATGGCTAAATGAAATGACATAAGAGGATTAAGAAAATTGTGCCATATGGATGTAATTAAACATCAATAAATATGAAGAAGTTAGTAATGTTCATACATAATTCCCAGGTTACAAATACTACATTTAAAAAAAAATTGAAATGAATTCTGATTGAAATCCTTACCACTTTCACCACCATCATTAGGTGTAGAATCTGACAAAGAAAATGAAAATATTAAACATGGAAATACATTAAGAATAAGAATAATATGATTTACTTCTCAAAATATTGCTTACTTCCAGCTATTGACGACGATGATAATGCAACTAAATGAAATGCAATAAAGTGATTGTAAAAGTTAAAACTTGTGGCACTAACAATGGAACATTAATGTGTATCAGCTCTTACTATCAGCTGTTGGTAAAGCTTCATCTAAATAAAAAAAATTAAAAAGTGACTGTCATACAAAAATTCCATACACTTGAAAGCAACTATATAGATGGAACATAAAAACGCAATTCAAATAATAATCCTTACTCTTTTTAAGTGTCTCACTGGTATCTATATCAAATAGAGTAAAATAGGATGTTATAATGATAGCATACAGAAATCCACAATATATCGTCGACTAATTAGTGTTCGGAAAAGAGAAGTAGTAGATTTTGACAAAAAAAAATATGTATGTAGAATGGTATACCTGCTCAGTATAATATCAGAAATAATTTCAATTGAAATCCTTACCCTGTTTAACATTTTCTTCATTACCAATATCTAGTGAAAGAAGAATGATGTTATAATGGCAGCATAAAGCGCAAATACATCATTGAAAAAGTAGTATATATAAGGATATCATAATGGAAAAGAGACATTAATGTATATTGACGCTTACTATTAGCTGTTGAAGAAGCATCTAAATAAAAAAGTTTTAAAAGTAGGCATCATAAACTTCATACACTTAAAAGAAAAAAATGAAGAATACAAAAATTGCAAACATTGAAAACCAAAGTAGTTTCAATAAAAATCCTTACTCGTTTCTGGATTTTCTATGTCATCAGTATCTATTGAAGGAAAGGATGATGTTATAATGGTAGTATACAGAAAAGCTTAAGACATCATAAGAGTATGAGAATGAATGCTCTTTCGAAACCTTAATCTCAAACAAACAATTTTACCTCCATCTAATAATCTATCTTCCGTTTCTGAAATGAAATGAATAGGCTTCAAAAATTTATTTACTTTAATAGAAAGTTAAAAAAAAAAAGTTTTTCCCTGGGACAATTCCATTGGCTCTCCAAACTGATCTGCCATGATAATTATATTTATAGCTCTAAATGAAGAAAAAACAAAAGTTACAATCATGGAGAGATAATATGGAGAATACCCTGACTTTTGGTTCATGAATTGTTCACAAAGTTTGCTTCAGGAACAATTCATGGTAACGGAGTACACGGCAAGAACGTAAGTCAATGGGACTTGTACTCCACCTAAAAAAACAACAAAACATACAGACTGTTCATTAGGTACAAAGTTGCCAAACAACAACAATTTAAACAGTGGCCACACCAAATGTTTACGATACACTAATAATAAGCCACAACATCAAACAGTGGCTGACGTACAGAAGAAGCCACAAAAGAATAAACTGTAGCCTCTACTGTAGGTATTTATGCTATTTTGTTATATAACCGAATAGGCCACGACAATCACAACATTCACAGCAACACCTGTGGAAAGACAACATTTTGAGTATACATCTTTCCATTAATATAACCTTGCTTACCCGTACCGGCAACTTTGATTTTAACATTACCAAATGCTTTTGCCCTTAAACAGGCAACATACAACTGTCCATGGGAAAAACACGGTTTCTGCAAAAACAAACCAATTTTATCAAACGTTTGACCTTGGCTTTTTTTTATTCGTGTAATCTCTTAGGACTCTCTTGTTTTTAACCTTGTATATATGAAACATGTAACATAGTAACACTTTATATGCACTGATGATGGTTTTATACCGAAAAGCTTTTGCTTAATTTTAAACTTGTTGTTTTTGTTATTTTTCTTTATCATACTTTTAATGGTGAATCATACCAACACCTTGGCTTTTGTTAATAGTAAAAGAGTATATCAACCGAATAGGAAGTTGTCTGTGCTTCAATACAAAAGGCATACCAGTGTCGGATGGTGACAATTGTACTCTAGGTATAAAAATCAGCTCCCCAACTGCTGACCCTGTCAAAACTTCAGCCTTAATAAAGTTATGCGACAATTCACGAACAATCAAGCGGGTGCCATTGCAGTAACCTTTCCTGATGTTCAGATTCCTCAAAAGCATAATAATAGCCCCAGCTTTAAGTTTCAAACAATGTGGAGGCATACCGGATGGTGTAATACTATTCAGAAAATCAACCGGATAGTTTTGCTGCTCTTCTTCATCGTCACACACCACTTCATCAGCACTGTAATAGCAAACTGCATCTCCAGGCAGTCTGTCCAACACCTCATTATTAATGATCAATGATTGGTCATTTGTCGGTGTCAGAATGGCTGTGGAAGCATATTCGTGAGGCTCCAGTCCATCGTACATTACAGATATAATCGAAGTATCTTTAGGAACAACACAACAATCAGGAATTTCGATGGAACCTTTAGCAGGTTCGTTTTGTTTGGTTGGAAGTTCACCGTTACCAAGTTGTAACAGCCAAGTACAGAATTCTTGCTCTTCTGGTCTAGCTCTCATATTTTCAGTGAGAGAGTATTTTGCCACTGATGCCCATAACACAGAACTGGTCAAGCAAACTTCAACAACATCAGTTGGCTTTCCCTTTTTCACAACGGGCAAACACTCACGAAAATCATCACCCCACAAAAGAACCTTGCCACCAAAAAGTGCATCACTGCCACAAATATTCCTTGAGTAATCTGTCCACAGCATGGAAAATGTGCGTAGAAACCATAGTTGCTTCATCGATCAGAAACAGGTCGACACTTCAAGGTAAAGGTAATGTTATATTACATACACTATTTTCTAAAACAGGAACAAGCAAACGAAATAATGAATGCAATGTACAACCTCCAGACAGTAAGGTGGCTGCAATACCTGTATATGAAGCAGTAGCAACTTTCCAACCTCTGGCTCTGCATGCTGCAATAACATAATTGTATGTAAAAGTCTTACCTGTGCCAGCCGGTCCATCTAGGAAAAACAATGTTTCAAGTTGTGCTAAACCATTACGCACATTTGAAACTGCACACAAAATGGCATCTGCCACAACTAACTGCTGTTCGTTAAGCAAAGGCCTTACTTATTCCGCCCTGTCAATGTAAATATTTACATCAACTTCTTCCTGAGCAACCTGTTGAACCAATTCAGGAAGATTAAACTGTGTTAAAGTCATACCAAATTGTCTCAGGACATTATCAATGTAACCCAAAACCCTTTGCTCAGCTTGAGCAACAGCCAATGATCGAAGGTAGTCTTCACACAGATTCCCCTTGAATGTATTCCACAATTCAAAAGGATTAGAGGGCTCGCAGTGAGTCAAAATAGTAACAAACAGTTGTCTAAGCTGTTGGGGCATTTGAAACGTTGAAGCCTCTTCGAATGTATTGTGCCACTCTGCGTCATCTTGCAGAAGATGTCTGGCAATACATGCTTCTCGGAATGTGTTGTAAACAACTCCATCGAAAGTAGGCAAATCTTCGAAAGAATTATTACCTGCAACATGTAGTAGCAAAACTCGAAGGAAAAAACATTCTCCTTCTGACGGTCGAACATTATATGACCGAGCGATTATAGGCTTAAATGTTTTTTTTTCGTTTTTGCCATTTTTTCTCTTTATCATGAAAAACACAATGATACGGAATATCTGAGTAAAGAAACCGCCATGCATCAGGATCATCTACATTCAGATTAAACCATGCTGTAAGGTGACTATCCTTTAATGCCCCTTCAGCAGCTGCCTCTTCTTCGCCAGCTCAAAAATAAACTTGGTGACGGTCAGGTAAGTGAACAGCTAATCGCTTAATAGAATGTGATTTTTCATGCATAGAGAACTCAAATATTCTCCATAATGCTTCCGGGGCACTGAAATATCGAGCATCCAGAAATGTTTTTATTTCGTCATGTTCCAAACGTTCATTAATCTCCACATTAGCACGATCATGTCCCTTGTAAACATATTTAAAGGGATATTTCACGCTCCTGATCGTGGTACATGCTTCCAAATTTATGTGAGCATTATACTTCTTGGACAACCACGGACAGTACGGAACTACCCATGGATTATCTAAGTCCACATTCTTACCCTCACTGTATGGCCATTGTTACATCTACGATAGAGTGGATATCCATTTACATTAATTTGCGTTGCTTCACAAAATCCTTTGAAAAATCCTTGGTGCAGTTGCCATCATCTCCCATACAAACTGCATTAGGATTAGCATTCCCACAGGGACCATGAATCATACATGAGTTGATGATATTATGAAGTTCTGGTTCCTGTTCAGGATCTGGTATTTCAGCAGAAATTAATGTGTGAATGTCGTCAGCATTACGCAGTTTGTCCTCTTGTGCTAAATGGATAAGAATATGAGCATGAGGTAAAGAACGTTTCTGAAATTCGATAACATACAAATGATAAGTGGCTTTTCCCAAAATACCCTTTTTATTTATATCCTCCAAAAGCGCTTTTAATTTCAAATTGAAAACACGTGTAATCAAGTCTGGACGATAATGTGCAGGCTCCAATTCTAAGTTTTCTGAGATCTCCCTCCATTTGGGATTACACGTAAATGTGCAAAACAAATCCGGCTTGCCCATTTTAGTAACCATAGCCATAGCATCTTGATAATTCTGTTGCATTGTCCTAGGACCACCCTGAAAAGAAGATTAAAGAATCATGAAGGCCACGATTTTTTGCAGCATTTTCAACATTATCAATGAGCCCTTCATATTGCTCAACAGGGAAATTGGCCTGGTTTTGACGAATATAATTAAGACGGTCAGATTCAACTTGGCAGTAACAATCTACAGCATATTGTTGAAGTAATCTTTTACCTTTTAAAATGGGACTAAAAGCATCTCTAAATGCAAACCTATAAGTATAATACTGCAACATAGTAGTACGACAATGCGGGCCTGTTGTATATTCTGCTACATGAGGAATGTCGGAACTCCAACCAAACTCGCCTCTTGGAAAAAATACAGGATAATCCATTGGATCGAGATGAGGCGAATGCACAGGCAAATCCTGCAATGGTCTATCTCGAGGGTAAACAACTATGTCCCGAGCCAATGGTGGTGCACCATCTTCACCAACAAAAACAGCAGCTACTTCATCATGGCGAGGTAGATTGTATCGACGCCGGTCACCACCACTTCTCAAATGCATTCTGACCTGGAAAACAATAGCAATGATCTGTAAATATCACTTCAAAGATTTTTAATTATTACTTTTCATCATATATTCCATTTACCTCAGATGGGCGACGATTTTGCAAGTTTGCAAGTTGAAATTCCTCTGCCTCTACCTCACCCATGTGTTTGTAAGCATCTGCAAATGGACTCTCCCTTAAAATAATGTCTTGCAAAGTTTGCATGACTTCGGGACAACAACCTCGATTTTCTGGTCTCCATACCATCATAGATATATAACTGACCAAAGGATGGTGGAATACCCGGTGGTGGGTGTAAATTACCTGTTCTGTGACATACCTGGCCATTAATACGAAAAACTGGTGGACCACGACCTTGTGTCACAACCAATTTTGCACCCATCGAAGCAAAGGCAACCCAACTATTGAACTTTCGAATATTTTCTTGAAAGTTCTTTGAATGATTAGAATCACCTACTAAAAGATCTTTAAGATCATCAGGATAATAAATATCATCTAAATGAACTTTACCTTGGTGACAACACTTAAAATTGTTCTCGTCAGTAAACATCTTGGCACCACAAAACTTACACACCTTGTCCATGGCACCAAGATAATGTAGCTCAGGCATTTGGTCTTGTCGAGCAGCACGATGCAATGCATTCCGTTGGACAGCACGCCTAGCCCTCATACGTTGTGCATTCTCATTCGGTCTGGCTAATCTTTCACCTGGCTCTTCACCTTGACGATAATCAACTTGCCTTTGAGCATTGTTGATTCTAAGCCTCTCATTTTCTAATAATGGTTGGATGTTATTTGCCTGAAGCTGTTGGCTTGCTTCAGCTACATCCTCATTAGCATGCCTACGCTGAATAACAGAGCCCATTTGCTGTTGATCAGGAGGCTGCAAAACAAACTGACCATTCCTTAAAACTGTTTGGAAGCCAAGAATAATATTAGTGCCTCTTATATTAAACATCACAATACATAAACACAAACAATAGAAGAAAGGAATACAACCACCCCCAGTGAAGAAAAACAGCACCTACATAACCTGGTGGAAGTGAAAACAAACCTTTCTTTCTACAAATTAATAATGTAGGGTCAACAGCAGCAAACAGAGAGCTAAACAGCCTAGGGGAAAGCGAAAATAAAAATTAACTTGATAAACTGATTAACTGACACTCTGAAAACTGATTATTGATGTGATCACAAACAACACAAACAAACAACGTGTAGGTTACAAACCTATCTATCTTTCTTTCTTTTCAAAACTATCTTTCTTTCTACTACACAGGACAGCAATGAACAGCAATAACCTAATGTGAATAATAAAAGAGTCAATAGGTCTCTTAGGTCAGCTTGGAAAAATCACAATTATTACCTCGTTACGTAATTCTTTCGCTTTCGATAAACTGATAAACTTTATAATGAACTGGTGAACTTGCTATTAATTTGATTGATAACTATATACAGACAATTGCGATTGTCTATTTGTATTGTTTATTTTTTCTCAAGCGTAACCGCACTGAATAAAAATTTAATTTGTTTACTTTCTCAAACGAATTGGTTGCTTTGGTTTTTCCGATTTCGGCAACCAATAAAAACTGTGAAACAGCGATCAGGTGTCAAAACAAATGTTAAAAAATAGGCATTTTGAGGGTTTCTTCACTGGTCGAACTGCCGCTATATGACCACGATTAAGAAGATTTTGACCATTGAAAAAACAAAAACAAAACACTCTCTAAGTTAAATGTGTTACACACATTGCGAATTAGTATAAGTAGATAAGCGCGCCTTCGTTTTTCATCCAGTAGCATATAAACTAAACGAAAGAACTCATGTAATAAGATATCTATTCAAAGCTATAGTATTTAGTCTTTCAAAACTGAATATTGAATGTATTGAGGTCAACTTGGTGTTCATGGGAAAAACCATTTTTGACAGTTTCCTATGAATAACCGTATCTACTATAGTCTAGATAGCATTGTCAACGTAATTGTGAATGAAAGTTTAGTTCACTTTTCGGAAGATCCGATAATTCCAACTGTATGCGTAGGTAGATGCAATGCACTCGCTACCGAGAATTATTATTTCCAAGAATAATGGACTAAACCATAGAAACACATTGGAGGACTAATAACAAAGTCATATCACTGTTATCATTGCACAACTACGTTCAAAGATGCAATGTCCTCGCTATTCACCGAGAATTATTATTTCCAAGTTAACGAAGTCGATATACACTTTTGCAAAAGTGATTAAAGATAACCTTTATTTGGTTTATGTATTTATTTGTTTGTTTATGCTATCTTAGGATACTTTTTTGGTGTAGTATTGTCAACAGTTTTTCATTTGAATTTATGTTCCTGCTGATAATTATATGACATTTTTTGCTTACCCTTATAGTCAGCATTTTCGACAACGTTTTTGCGTAGCTTTTAGCGGAACGGAGCTCATTTGGCAAGATCAAATATTGTCATCAAACACTAACAGAGAGATGCATTTTGGCTGCAACCTCCTAAAGGGTCATACAAAAAGTGCGATTTGGCTCACTTACCTTTAATTTTTGGAAATTTTGAGGTAGGTAATAACATGGATGATCAAGCTCACAAGTGTTCAGGGTATAGCGTTTAGGCAAAATTGTCGATCTGTACGGTGGCGGTCAAAACAAAGTGGTTGCTTTTTGAGTTAAGTAAGACATTTCGCCCCGAGAAATCTCCGAATGCTCCGAGGTTTGTTATGAACTTCCAACTGGGAAACCAGGAATACCTCTTATCCTTTACGATAATATTGTAAGCTAATGAGAATATTGCTTGTTGATACTTTTGAAAATTTAAATCAAAGCTTCTGAAAGTGAATCTATGGATGCTCACAAGCTGTGTATCTGTGAGGAATAAAAGATAGAGTTGTTATTTCTTCTGCATATTTATATATGCTAATATCTTTAAGCCATGTTTATTTAACTACGTGTTGTATTTTGATCCACCTAACTGTTTTTATCTCCACACACAACACAAAACAAGACATAAAAGTCCAATGATTGAAGTGTGGGGTATACGTACAGGAATATACGTGTGTTCACGTGGAGATACTACATATATTAGAGGCTTTGTCTCGCTAATACAAGCAGTATATAGGAGATACTACATCTCTCCCCCTTTAACATAAGATGGTTAACGTGCGTCTTTTACGCTTTGAATAAAACTAGTGTGTTCATATGACTTTCTTGCTATCGCTGGATTACTGGTATCACCGTCTTTAGAGTTCATAATCATTAAATCGTTCAGGTCGTTTCCGTGTTCTTTGTGGTCTGGCGAGTTCCTCGAGTTCCTCTTCCTCTCTTCTCTTTGGTTCTTCTCCCTACCTCTCAGCTTGAGCTGGACCCTGGAGCACTTGGGCTTGCTCCGGAAGGTCTGGTGTTCGTGAGTCCGCTCCTACTAGCAGTATAATATCAGTTGTTGGTTCATCGTGCAGCTCCAGGTAATCTTCTGGCTTCTCGTGTACTTTCTTGAAGAATGATACATGTCTAGTGATGGTGGTGTTGGGTCCTTTAGCTTTGATAAGGCTGCCTTTGCGTTTGATTACTGTTAGTACTTCACTGCTGTATCTTGTGTTGTGCTTACGTTGTTTCTTCTGCCTACAGATTACCTGGTCACCTTCTTAAAGGTCTATTGGTTTGACAAATCTTTTACTATCTGCCGCTTGTTTCATTCGTTGCTTTCCTTGTTTGTCGGCTTCCCTTACTTCCTTGTCTTAAACCAATACATTTTTGTTGGTTGGTGTTGGCAATCTCGTTTTATATTCTCTGCCATTGAAGAGTAGTGATGCTGGTGATTTCTTAGTCATCGGATGTGGAGTGGCTCGGTATGCCCTCAAGAACTTGAGTAGTTCTTGTCTCCAATTGAGTCCCTCTTCCTGGGATGTTTCTATTAGTTTCCCCAGGTTCTTCATAAAGTTTTCAGCTGTACCATTGGCCCAGGGCGCGTATGGTATCTTTGTGGTGTGTTTGTATCTTCGGTGTTACCTCCTCGTCGATGTTTAGTTTGACTCGGCGGAATTTATGCTTTCCTATTCCTTTGAAAACGTTGGTGTGTTTCTTTATTATTGTCTCGGTGACAGTACTTGAGTTTTGTGTATTTTCATGAAGTTTTTCTACTGCCGCAGCGGTGGTTGCTAGTGGTGTTAGCTGTTTTGCCATCTCGGCGTACGACATGTGCCTCCTCTTGAGGTTTGGGGTTGTCCTGATGTCGTACTGGTTCTAGCTGATGTACGTTGATTTGAAGTATATCTAGGTCGAATGCTGTAAATTCTCTATCCATTCTTTCCAGCGTCGGTCGATGTTTTGGCCCGCGTCGTCGACTGGTCGAAAGTCTTTGACGCATGCTTTTATACTTTTGAGTGCTGAAGCCATATCGTCATGTAAGGCCTTCCACGGCTCTCCAGATTTTGTCCTGACTTATCGAGACCAATTCGTCGAAGTGTGTTTTCAAGATGGCGTTTGTACCGATAGCAATGTCCTGATTTTGTCACTGCTTTTGTTTTATATTCTGTGGAAGAAGCTTTGTCCTACCGTTTGTTGTACAGGAGTTCTGTGTCTCTTTTGCGTGAGCTTTTATGCACAGGAATATACGTGTGTTCACGTGAAGATACTACTTATATTAGAGGCTTTGTCTCGCTAATACAAGCAGTATATAGTAGATACTACAATGATAATGATAAAATCTAATGTAAATGTTTATGTTTGTGAGGTGTGTGTGCAGCAGCAGACACACACCACTATGCCCCATAAAGTTTACAGTATACAGTACATCACCATTCATGGAATTTGTCTATTTAAAAAGTACAATCGTAGTCACATTTTATGATCAAATTGGACTGCTTAACAACAAAAAATGTAAACAATATATATAATATTTTATCCATCATATATATATTGTAAAATATTCTCTGATTTGGAATTCAATTAGTCAAATCCATAGTAGTATTTAATACATGTGTCTGGGTGAAATTTTATAAATTCTAGAGAAATAACTGAAGTTAAAATAGCTACAGCTTACAAATTCTTTAATTGGATAAGATAATTAAGAAAACAACAATGAAGAGCAAAAGAAACAAATCAGTTAATTTGTTTTTGTGTAATTGGTATTACTTTACATAATGCTACTTGAATTATTTCTAAAATTACCAGTTACATAATTAATATAACTGTATATAATTATAATTACATAAAATATATATCGTCTCCATGCTTTCCTCTGTTCATACATTTGAATTACAAGATTCAAACAAAAAGAACAGGGAAACAGGAGAAATTATTCAAAAGCCCGATGTCATCCTTGACTACAACAAGACCATGGGCGGTGTAGACTTGGTTAGTCGCGTTCTCATACCATACAGTTCTCAGAGCGTGGAGTGAAATGGTATCGGAAACTGGCTGAACTGTATATTGATATATGCGTTTACAACAGCTACATTCTGTGGAAAAAGTTGAACCCAAATAAATCCAGGATTGACCATTACATATTTAGAAAAATGGTTATCGAAGAAATGATTATGTTCCACGGTGGCTTACAGTCGTCGTACTCTGTAGGCCCTACCCCTGATCCGGTGACCACAAACTTGGCCAGACTTGTTGAACGACATTTTATCTCTCAAGTTCCAGAAAAGCTTATAAGGCAAGAGCCCAAAAGAAATGCATCCCGTGTTCAAAGAGAGGAATCAGAAAGGACACTCGTTACCACTGCCATGTTTGTAATGTTGGTCTGTGTTTGAACAATTGTTTTGAAATCTACCATACGAGAAAGGACTTCACTACAGCCAGTGGAGATGAACATGACTCTGAATCAGATTAGATTCAGTAAAAGGTCATGATTTTCATTTTTTCTGATACAGGATTGTCTTTGTGCTGTACTGATAGTTTTACAATTCTTTTGTTCATTTTCGCGTAAAATTTTTGTTTTATTGCCTGATTTTAGCTGGAAATTGTGAGTGTTTGAAGTATCTACCAAGGCTTTCCATAACATATAATGAAATTCAGCTATTAGTTGACATAATTATGTAAAAAGATGTTGGAAAAAAGGACTTGGCACCACTTTTTTATGGGCATTTACCAAAGTTGCCTTGCGGAACAACATTTTGCAGATTTTTTTTGCCTATTTTCTCCATTGTATAATATAGAGTGGACATTATTATTTTTTGTTCAAATTTATTTTATCATTTAGAAGAACTATTCTACTTTCAAGAATGTGCTTAATTTTTAAATTTGAGCTTGTGGTTGACTTTTTATAGCATTTTTTGTAAACCGGTCAAATTTTGAAAAAATACAGCGGTGGGAGCGGTCAGAAATTTTTAATAGAGCGGTGCCAAAAGGTTAAGTAAAAAGTTCACACTTTTTTCAAAATTTTATTACTTTACTTGATGAAGTTTTTTTTAAAGACTGTTTTGTAAAAAATGCCACAACTCACGTTACCAAAAGAATTTGGGTATGTACCCAGTTTCCAGTTTCGAGAAGTTTTGTTCAGCTTTTTTCGTCATCTTTCGAGAATTTTTACAAGGACCACCTCCAGTTTTTTGCCCATAACTCTTTTTCTTCTCAACCAAATTTTACAAATGATACACCAAAATGTAGGTGAAGGATTCCTCTATTCAGAAATAAACAACAATACCTTTCATAATTAGTCAATCGAAAGATACATTTTGTGAAACAACGGTACTTTTTTTTACTCACCCGGTAGACATCGCAAGTGCTAAAAGGGGGGGGGGGGGGGGGGGGGGGGGGGGGGGGGACTTAGTGGGTGAGGAGTTCATCAGGATGGACACGCTTGTTTTGAAAGCTTATTTTGAAGCAGTAACATCACTCTAATTTCAACTCTAGCCATAATTTTTGGAACTTGTGCAAGCCTTTTTTCTCGGATAAGCATACTGTTTCAGAAAAGGTTTCTCTAGTCCATAATGATGAAATTATTACTAGCGATAGTATTATTGCCAACATTTTTAATGACTACTTTAATGACATAACCAAAAATCCGAACTTAAAATCTTGGGATCCTGGCTCGTACACCTCCTATCCCAAAGACCCTGTTAAAGATGCTATCTCTGAATTTGAAAAGCATCCTAGTATTCTCAATAAAAAAGAGGTGTTTGGTGAAAGCTCAAGCTTCGATTTGATTGGAGCTGACACTGAGTCTGTTCATAAATTGATTGTGTCATTAAATAGTCGAAAAGCTACATCATGTGACATTAGTCCAAGGATTCTCAAAATGTCTGCTGACGTCTGTAGTTGTGATCAAAAACTGCTTCACTCCTTGGGTACCGTTTTAAAATTGAAGAAAATGAAAAATGATGAGTAGGTTTCAGAAAATGTAAAAACTGGACATTAATTAATGATGTAAACCCTATATCTATATATTAATAGCCGATTCTCTGTCTGTCTGTCTGTTTGTTTGTTTGTTTGTAAGTCACGCAAAATGGTAGATTAAGTTGTGAGCGAAATTATTTCTTTTTTTGTGTGCGACGTGAGTTTGAAGCAAATACATTGCAACCCCAATCGAACGTGACTTTTTTTGGCTAATGAACTAATAGGAATAACGTTTTGTTTTTATTATTATTGTTAGTTTTATATTCCACATTGACTTGGCTTTGAAAACAGTACATCAACTAAATACAAAGTCACTAACTGATTAAATATTTTGGACAAAAAGCAGCAGTGGCAGAACGTGGCAGCATATGTTCGGTTTGCCACTATTTCTTGCCTGACTGTCTGAGACGGGTGAACCTTTTTTTTGAGCAATCAAAATGTTTAAAAACCGATAAGTAAAAAAAGAGTATCTTATCAAAACAAAATGTTTTTTTTTTTTTTTTTTTTTTTTTTTTTTTTGCTTTTCTTTTAATAAATTAATTTCTTCTTTTAATTGTTAAGCGTTCTGATCGAACGTTTTTTTATTCTATTTATTCATTTAGCACGTGCCTTTTTTCTCTCCTCCGTGTGAGCTTTTTAAGAAGAGAAACCATTTTCCCCCCTGTTTGATAGCACCCATGTTAGAGCGCGTAACGTTTTTAAAACAAAACCTAATAAAAAGTTTTTTTCTTTCTACGTTTTGAGTGCATTGTTGTACTGATCAACGATTGTTTTAAAAAATAAATAACACATGGAATTTGGGTTTTTTTGGAACCATTATTTAAACTGATACTTGATATTTGATTTCGAATCTGCCTCTAGGATAACTGACGTTTTTTCGAGTCCGCGATACAGGTGATGGGGTCACAAAAAATTTGGGTCTGATTTTTTTGGGAGGGGTCTGTGACGTCATCAAAATCATTGAAGAATGATATCTCTGTAACGGTTGATCGTAGCGGAACGATCCCATACAGTTTTTTAATCAGTTTTTCGAGCTCTACAACATGGTAACACTTTCGGTTGCCAATTCCTTAATTTTATTTTTTGTGAAGTCAACGCATGCTGAACATGGGCGGCGAGCGACGCCGCCTTGGCGGCTAGTAAACTATATATTTTTTGAAAGCATATTAAATGTAGCATACAATAATAGAAGAAAGAAATTGAAAAATCAAAAGTGCTGATGTCAGCAAAAATTCTATTGTCAATTTTTTTGCGCAAAAAAATTTTTTTTTATTGATTTTTGACTTTGAAATGACCTAGTGGCCTCAAATTCCCTTGTACACAGTTCAAACTCACCAGAAAACTGGCCAAATAAATACTGAGATGAATACTTTTTACAGATTTGAGAAATACTGAAGGGTTACATTTTCATCGAAAGTTATGCGAAGACCTATTTTTCATAAAAATTTCCTAATGTCAAATGGTCAATTCAGAATCTTAATGAATACTTCACTGTCACTTTGGGCACCTATAAAATCATATTTTAGGCTAAAAACTATTCATATATTGAAATATAAATATCTTCTGAACAACTGTATCAACTAAATTCCAAAAAAGTTATTTTTTGGGGTTAATTTTAGTATGGTACGGTGCGAAACAGTCTTTGCATATAAATTTCATGCATTTCTCACAGTAATTTGAAGTTTTTTTCCTTGCTTGCTTTCCTGCAACTTTAACATAACCGCATACAGTGCAACATGTTCTTGATGGATGTTTACTGACAGGGAAATGCTTTCCCTTCAGTCTAAGATCTGGACAGTCATGTTTTTTTCTTTTGCCCATATGAAATATCACCGGAAGCTGTTTTGTCTAAAAGAGTCTGCACAAGTTGCTGAATCAACTGCTCTGTATATTTCTTTTGGCATTGGTATACTTTAGCAGACTCTGGATGGGATTTGAAATAAATCATCATACTGTTGATGGCGCACATCTCGAGAAGATGGACAAATACCTTCTTCCACCATTTCACGGATTTCCGGCTAAACGAATAGGAGGCAAGGTACTGGTCTAGCTTATCTACTCCGTTCATGTGATTATTGTAATCAACTATCATATCTGGCTTTGTTATAGGGTCTCCAAGTCTCCTCTGCACCATTTGTGTTCCAGTACCTTTGATTGTAGAGAGCACAAATGCATCTCTTTTATCCCTCCAATGTACAGCAACAAGGTTGTTACAGCTAAAAAATGTAGATTCACCACGTTTCAGGGCTGCTTGCTTGAACGCAAGAGGAAATCGCCCTCTATCCACCCTAATTGTTCCACAGGCATAATTCCCTTGACTTTCTAGGTCTTGGAATAATTTTAATGTTGAATAATAATTATCAAAGAACAGATGATAATTTTTTTCAAGGTAATCTTCCATTAGATCGAACACTACGCGGTATGCGAGGCCCTTCTCTTGACCAGCCTCGGTGGTCTTTCTTCATTATTGGCAAGATGTAAATACCTCAATATTTCAAAAAACCTTTTCCTTGGCATTATACTCCCAAACCAAGGCATAGATGAGATAGAGTTCAGGCTCCAGTAATCGTGGAAGTTGGGTAGCGCCACAAGTCCCATAGCAAGAAGGATCCCAAAGAAGCCTTTCATCTCTTCAAGAGTAATATCCTTCCATTTACCATTATCCTCGCCCTCCTCTTGTTTACGGTAGAGGTTGGACTGTTCAACTATGGAAAATATTACGTCATCAGAGAAGAATAGCTGAAAACAATCAAGTGGTGTTTCAGCATTCATTGCTTGCCTGTCAGGACCATTGTTCTCAAGAAATTATTTTTCTTCATTTGGGTTTCTGAAGTTATCAGTTTCAGTCCAAATATCATCATCACCACCACCACCAGCAGCTCTATTTCTCCGTCCTCGTCCCCAACCACGTCCCTGTCCTGGACCATTTCCTCTTCCCCGATCACGTCTTCATCCTTTTCCCCGTCCTTGTCCATCCCCTTGTGCAGAAGACCACCGGTTACAGAACCACGACCTTGACCGCTATCAGATCCAGGGCGAAGACCCCCACCAGTGTTATAACAACCCTCATTACTGAGTTTTCCTCTAGGTGGATTATATGTTGCATCATTAGGATCATCATCGATCACATCAACACTATCGCTGACAAGATCGTTGTATATATCATCATTGTCATTGTCACTTTTATTGGCATCATCATTGGGGTAAACAGTTACAGTTACAGCACCCTATGAAAAAGAAACCATATAATAATCTACATATTCATAAAACTTCAAACAAAATTTTATGCAAGCATGGTTCATTTTTCCAAAGAAACTATATAATCTTACCTCAGGTTCAAGGTGAAATAAATGGGAATCTCTTTCACAAGGTTCCTCTTCTGATGATTCATCATCACTTGAATCCAATTCACTAAAGTCTTCTTCTGAGCTTAACACTTTTTCAAGAACTTCCTCAAGAGACAGAGTTGGCTTCCTTGCCATTTTGCGCGTTTGGTATAAGTGAACTTTGTTTTTATTTTTTATTAAGTACAAGTGTGTTTATACCACTAAAAAGCAATTGCAAACGTAATTGTGAACTTCTATGAGACTGCACATAGCAATTTAGTTGCGCGAACTAGCCTCTATCAAAAGATATTTAGCCTGAAAGTTAGGGGGTCGTTAACGAGGTACCCAAAGAGTTCAACACACCCCTATCATCAACCTCTTTTCCTGTTGAGTTAAAACGTGCTACCATTACTCCAGTCTACAAAAAGGATGACGCTACATGTGTTGAAAACTATAGACCAATTAGTATCCTCCCGACAGTGTCTTAAGTGTTTGAAAAGCTCATAGCAGAACAGCTTATTCCCTTCCTCCAAACACGCTTTTCTAAATTGTTGTGTAGATTTCGGAAGGCACATAGCACTCAACATGCTTTGCTTAGAATGTTAAACCGCTGGTTTAACATTTAACATTTTAACATGTTATTACCTTACAAATCGAACACATAGAGTTAAAGTAGGAGATAAATTTAGTACATTTCTTTGCGTCTTACTTGGAGTCGCACAGGGATCCATCTTAGGACCTTTCTTATTTTCACTACTGCCGATTAATTTGGATGCCTTTCGATAAGGCCAGCAACATCTACATCAGCAGGGTTCATCGCAGGGCTCTTTCTGTAGTTTATCAAAATCTTAATTCGAGTCTATCAGATCTACTGTCATTATCAAAGGGAGTCGCCCTTTACATCTCTTTCATTCAGAAACTTTTACACTACATTTTTAAATCCGTCAACGGTCTGAACCCTTCTTTTATGTCAGAGCTATTTGTACCAAAGTGTTCAGGCTATTCCCTGAGAAGGACTCTACAACTTGTTTTACCCCCAACCAATACCTTTAAATTTGGCATACATTCTGTTAGCTTTGTAGGAAGTTTACTCTGGGACCGATTGCCAAAAGACGTAAAAGACTCGACAACTTAAAATATTTTTAAAAATAGAGTTAAAAATTTGCCTATTCATTTTTGTACTTGTCCTTATTGTAAATCCTAAAAGGATATCATTGTTGGTTTTTATTAGCTACTGTCGTATCTATTTTATTATGACCAACGTTAAATAAATTAATAAGAAAATAATAAAAAACAATTATTAATTGCTCACTTAACGTTTTTATTAGTAATGAGTGCATTGACTACATATTTATCCTATAAGATTATTTTAAACACAATATTTCAAAATATTTTTTTCAGATGTTGGATCACTTTCAAAAAGCCAGAACCAGAAATGAGATGAAAGGTGGAATGTCCTGTTTGTCACGTGTATGTTTTCTTGCTTGATTTTTTCCTGTTGCTTCTTTTCTGTATTCGTGAAATAAGCAGGTTTATTTTATTAATCATTTAGGGAAAAGAACAATCTAAAGCGTCCTCTAATGTCAAAAATTCATGGATGGTCTGAAAAAAAAGTGCCAAGATAAATTTTGGACTAAATCTTAAGAAACAAAGGCTTCCTGAAAATGTAAGAAAACGTTGTGTCCAGCATTTTCGAAAACGAGTTTGCCCATTGAGCCATTGCCAATAAGAGGTCAGAAGATTAAGAAATCATCTTAGACAGACCCATAAACTTACCAATAATGCTGTTATTCAAAAAAATCTCTGATGTGCCGAATATGTGTTATCAGACAATAGCGCAGAGGAGGAAAGCACTAGTGCCGATGAGAGCGAAGGAAGCGATTATGAAAGCTGTGTTACCGGCTTTTAGTGCAGAATTGCTATTAAAGGATATGGATGTAGAACTATCAGACGAAAGTGATGATGATTGGTTAGTCAGCGAGTATTGGAATGTGAAAGAAAACATTGCGCAAAAAAGTAACCCTGCTTATAAAGATCAGAAAGAAAATTATTTAAGTACAGCTGAGGATGAAGGTGACGAAGTAGACTACCGAAACATACTTGATAAGTTTATAATGACGTCAGGAGAGGAAGACAAGATACTCGATGATTTCGTCAAGTGGCAAACTGGGCCAGATGGTGAATTTAAGCCATTAAGATAGAAGGAGTGTAATTTTGAAAATTTTGCGTCCTCTAGTCCCATTAATTTTAGAAATCTCACATAAAAGTCGTTTTTGGAGAAATGGATTGTTCAAGATGCTCATGATAAGCAACCAGAGTCTCAACGTACCTATCTTCAATATGAAAACATTCGACGATTCAACTGTTGTGAAACATGCAAATCAACTATTGAAGAGCAGTCGTAACGTCGCTGTGTACAAAGTTAGACATGAAAAAGGTGTTGCAAACAAAATAACTGGCTGACTATTGTAAGGATTGAAGTCACAGTGAACTAAGAGAAAGGTAAGGGGAAGTCTGAGTTGGAAATTTCTGCTGTTATATAAATTTATAAATTTTTGTAGGTACTAATAGATAATACTAGTAACCCGATTAAAAATTTTTTACAGGTTTTAATCGTTGTGAGCTGAACAGAGAGAGAGGCTTAGTATAATGAATGTAAGTACAATGGAATTGAAGATCACAATCACAATCGACATTCAATACGCATATAGTAAGTCCTAATTTGAACTACTAAATTGGCAAAGATCTAAACTTTTATGTGACAATTAAACTAAAAAAAGATAACAGATTAACAACAGACTTTTATTCTAAAATATTATATTTACAAACTGTAAACTATGGTAGAAAATAATGGCCCCTTAGATTATTTTGAGCCCCGTGGTTTACGCTTATGACTTGTTAGATTTTCTTTGTTAGCGTAAACTACGGTGGGTCAAAATAATCTAACGGGTCATTATGTCAATAATAAGAAAAGAAAGATATATTTTACTTGTTCAAGTTCGATTTTCACTTTAGCGAGCAAAGACGACACTATTTCGGGTACAGAAATCTCAAATAGATATAATAAATAAATAAATAGATGAATAAATAAATTAATAAATTAAAATAAAGTAAACCTAAATAACTCCTTATAATTAAACTAATTCTACGCTGCAGGAAACATGATTATACTTATCAATGCTTGATACATGTTTTTTTTTATAAGCATATCAAATTTTTGGATGAGACTCAGTTATGCTTAAGCTATCACAAAATGAAGGCTGGATTTATGTTTATGGTATGCTTACTACAATAAAATTCAGTATCTTGGAAATGAAATAAACGTGCTGCATACTCTTATGACCCACTTAAAAGCCTATATTTCACTTATTTTGGTATTTTACGATAACATTTTATAGCCCATGAGCTAGGTCCCAAAATTTGACAATTTGGGCTCAAGCGGGGGAGTAAGGTTTGATAGGGTTTTTAGCATCCTCAAGGCATATATTTTAAGGAATAATATGTCCCACTGTCTGAATCGGTAGCTTTTGACCTGAATTTCATGGGTTTTTGAATGTGGTCAAATCGAAAATTTCAAATTTGTAAGGGTTTCCAGGCAAAATGCAAAATAGGTCCCTTCTTAAAAATGCTCATATCTTTTGATTTACTCATTAAAACTGTCTCAAATTTTGACAGTAAGTAGAAATTATATGAAAATTGATAAAAATAAAAAAAAAATGGAAATTGTTTTATCAGGGGGTTATGTACATGAAAAAGTAAGCAAAAAAATAATAAAAAACGCGTTTTTCCCCAGTTTTTAGCAATGTTATTAACGACAATCATCATTTTCTTCCTGAATTTACCATCAAGTTACTTTATCTAACTACATATACAATAAAAACAATTTATAATCTTCTAAAATCTTTTATTTCTCAAAAATATGCATTTCAGGGCGTAAAAATCGTTAAAAAATGGGTATTTTGACCACCAAAAGCTGTTTATGAGTCCCGGATTTGCTTTTCTAAAATAGTTTTTCATCTTCGGAGATTGTCAAAACATTTTCAATTCATTTAACTACGATTGCACTAGTATTCGATCATTTCCGGGGGTAAAAATAGCTAAAAAGGCAGAAAAAATGTTATTTTGCCCATTTTGGGTTGTCTTTAAGCATGGTATTGGTTTGCATCGAACCATGAGGAAGTAGACACTCGAATGCTTTTGCACATCAAACATATCGACGAACAGAACGTGACAAACATCATTATCCACACCCCTGACACTGATGCCTTTATGATTTCTCTTGGAGTCGCTGAATACTTCAGAGGCATCCTTTTCATACGTACAGGGATGCAAAAGAAGGCACAAATCATTTCAATGACAAAAGTTAAACAAGCATTGACAAAGAGGTTTGACATTGAAGAGATTGGAAAAGTTGTCGAGCACATCTTGGTTTGCATGCATTTACAGGGTGCGATACGTCAGTGCCTTTTTTGGGAAAGGAAAGTCAAGACCAGTGAAACTACTGTTAAATGAATTGGCTTACATCAATGTGTTCAGTTCGTTTGGTAACGAGCCTTCTCTCACTGAAGAACAACATCAATCCCTCCAAAAGTTTGTTTGTCATCTCTATGAGTACAAAGAGGATGAAACTACTGACATTGTCCGTTACAAGCTCTATATGGCGAAGCAAGGGAGATTGGAAGCCAAGTATTTACCCCGTGTTCAGATAACCTTTTGTCTCCATTCAAGCAGGGCTTATTACCAAGCCTACATCTAGCGAATGTTTGAAAAGTTCACCTGTTATACCATCACCTGTTGGTTTGGGATGGGATCAAAACGAGGATAATGATTTGGTTATCAAGTGGAATACAATATTACCAGCACCGGAGGAAGTACTTCAGCTAATGTATTGTCCCTGTCCGAGGAAATGTATACCAGACTCGTGTCCATGTATTGACAACTTATTACCTTACACAGACACGTGTTTTAACCAAAACTGTGAGAACTTTCCAATCGAAGAAGAAGATTCACTTGCCAAAATATCTGTGGTGGTGAAGAGAACGATGAAGGTGATGACAACTAACTATATCACAAGACAATAATTTTTATATAAACTGACAGAAAAACATTTATCAACGTCTTTTCCTGAAATCTTTATACCCCCTGAAAATCATAATCATAAGAGTGTAATTAAATGAAGTCAGCTTTGGATATGTAGATTCTATAACTATCGTCGAAAATTGTATAAGGTTCGTTGAAAAGCAATACCATGCTTAAAGACAACCCAAAATGGGCAAAATAACATTTTTTCTGCCTTTTTAGCTATTTTTACCCCCGGAAATGATCGAATACTAGTGCAATCGTAGTTAAATGAATTGAAAATGTTTTGACAATCTCCGAAGATGAAAAACTATTTTAGAAAAGCAAATTCGAGACTCAAACAGCTTTTGGTGGTCAAAATACCCATTTTTTAACGATTTTTACCCCCTGAAATGCATATTTTTGAGAAATAAAAGATTTTAGAGGATTAAAAATTGTTTTTATTGTATATGTAGTTAGATAAAGTAACTTGATGGTACATTCAGGAAGAAAATGATGATTGTCGTTAATAACATTGTTAAAAACTGGGGAAAAACGCGTTTTTTATTATTTTTTTGCTTACTTTTTCATGTACATGACCCCCTGATAAAAATTTTCTAATTTTGTTTTTATTTTTATCAGTTTTCATATAATCTCTACTTACTGTCAAAATTTGAGACAGTTTTAATGAGTAGATCAAAAGATATGAGCATTTTTAAGAAGGGACCTATTTTGCATTTTGCCTGGAAACCCTTACAATTTGAAATTTTCAAAAACCCATGAAATTCAGGTCAAAAGCTACCGATTCACACAGTGGGACATATTATTCCTTAAAATATATGCCTTGAGGATGCTAAAAACCCTATCAAACCTTACTCCCCCGCTTGAGCCCTAAAATCGACCTAGCTCATGGGCTATTAAGTGTATAGGCTTCATTAGCTTAGGTATACTGATAATAAGGCTGATAATATGCTTACTTTTTTTGACAAAACTGAGGCTGGGTATGCTTATAAACGTTATGCTTATAAAAAAAAACATGTAATAAAATTTATAACCTTCTACAGCGTAGAATTATGTAGTATTTTATAATGTTTTTTAATAAATTTTTGTTTTTATATTTTTTTTGTTTTGTTTCGTTTGTTCTATAAACGTTATCGGGCCTGTTGCGACCCCCATTCCGGGCCCAAACCCGAAACGCGGCCTGTAATCTTGAGCCCGGATTATCTTCCCGGTATCGGGCAAAGTCGACAAAGCTCAGTTCTAAACAAAATCAATAAAAATTAGTAGTTTACCGCTAATATAATATATGACTAGTATCCCGGGTAAAAACTTTTTACCGAACTTAACTTTGAAAACTTAGGTCAAATCTGCCATTCCTGTGGTACGTACGCGTCACTCGCCACCCATGTTCAGTATGCGTTGTGTCACAGAATTTAACTCGTGTATATAAAAGTTTCTTTTCAGGCATTAATTTGTTATTACATTCAGAAGATTAAAAACAGAAACAAATAGCAACATGGCTCAGAATAATATATTTATACGCAGAAGAGAAGTAACTTTAATGTAAAAAAAATGGAAATATATAACACAGAACTGTTTACCCAGACATACGAAACCAAACATTGAATAACATTACAAAATGTGAATTGAAAACAAATTGATACCTTCCAACTGTGTTTCTTTCGTGGGGAAGTTACATTATACAGCAACCATTAATGAATTTTTGAAACGATATATAGTCTGTTCTTCCCAAAACCATCAACGTCATGATTAAAACCATGAGTTTCATTTCTTTATGCTTTTTTTTATTATTACCTAAAAAATTAATACTTGAATTGTAATACTGAAAACCTAATCATGCTATAAGAATATTGAAATAAACAACAACAACAACAACAAAAAAAATGCAATTCAACTACGCATTTATCCTAAAAACAATAACTCAAAACAACAAAATACCGTAATAGTAATTGTAATACTGTAATACCGAAAACCTAATCATGCTATAAGAATATTGAAATAAACAACAACAACAAAAAGTGAAATTCAACTACGCATTTATCCTTAAAACAAAAATTTACCCAGAAGATAAAAAGTCACAAATAAAATCATAATGCCAAACTTATATATATACCCAGGTACGTAAACGATTACCATAACACAAAATAATGCATAAACATTTCATTGCACAGTAATAACTAATGAACTTCTTAAATACATAATCCATTCACATCTACCTTATGAATAATAATCAAAAACACAAACGTGATGACAGAATTTATATATCTAAAGAGTTTATAAAAAATTGAAAACAACCACATTTTTAATCTGAGTTAAAATCTCCTCTGGCTAATTCACAACAGTTAAACAACCCTTTATTCTTATTTATCCAGCATACCAACTGTGTTATAACTAAATAGATTTATACTATTTTAACTTTAGCTGAACTTCAAACAAAATGGGATACCTTTCACTGCCAATTCACATGTTAGTAAACTAAACAGCATTGATCATCTTCTGTAGACATTTTCAAACACTTCTAAACTCTTTACTTCTATATTCATACCTATAAACAAATTACTAATACTTTATTTACTTTCCAGCACAAACATACATAGGTATTTATAAAACACTTTCGCTACCATTTTTTTTTAAGTGAAATACATAAAACTGCTCTCTTCGTTTGGAAAAACTGCTAAACTTTCTGTATTTTCCAGTAGATTTTGTACTTTTTGGCAGGCAGACAAAAGCATCAAGCATCGATATAAATTAGATACAATCAGACAGCATAACACATTCCCCACTTCCACAGCGTCATGAGAAATAAAAACATTCATAGCTGTAGGACCATTTTTAATGTAATAATAGTGCGCGTTACCAAAACAAATTTCTCTCGGCTTCCTTTTCATCCAGGAGCATATACACATTCTAAACGACAGAATAACTAAGACATCCACTCAAAGCTAAATCAATTAATCTTTCAAAACTAAATTAAAACCATTCCTTACTGTGTAAATAAACATGAAACTGCATTTCTCAACTGCACTTTCTTCTGTATAGCGATATTTGATAACTAAAACGTAAACAAACATTTAAAAACCTGTTCTATTATTAATCCAAAATATTAAACAATAAAAGTCTTATCGTTCTGCACAGCCAAATTTTCAAAACTTCACTGCACTTCTTCTGTATAAAAGTTTTATAATAATACCTTTTGTTCGTTCGATCTTTCTGCAGCTAATTTTTAAAAACTTCACTGCACTTCTTCTGTATATCTAAATATGATTTTTCATTGTAAACAAACGATAATAAAACGTTTTATAATAATAACAATACCTTCGTGCATACAAACCTGTGTTTCTTCGTCAGTTCTTTCGTCGATTTGCTGCCTAAAACAATGAAATTTAAATTAAAATATTCGTATACAAAAAGAAACACGTCTTCTTCGCGAAGTTTCTTGCCCACGAAATGATCGTTGACAAATTTCGAACGATTAACATTGCATTGCTCGCACTCCTCCAAAGACGTTTTTCGGCTGATTTCCAGTGCGCAAACCAAAAATAACAAAACGGAGGAGCATATACTAATCGCGGAAAATCAAAAAAATCACTCTCGCTTTGGCGTGGTTTTACGACGAAAAGGGAAAAAATAAGAAGGATTTGACCGTGACAGAAAAACCAAATATATCACTCTCTAAAATAAAAGTGGTATGCACAAATGCAAATTAGTATAATAAGATATTGTATGGACTATGTTTTGCAACCCCTTGCATAATTTCTGAGTATCGAAACTTTGGTAGTCGATGCTAATTTTTCATAGATGAACTTCTAAGGTGTGTTTTGGCGTTATTTCTTCATAAATGAACTTCTTGGGTTCATTTTTTCGAAATTATATCCTCATAAATGGAATATTCATTCATTCGTTTTCTATGTTATTTCATTGTTAGTTTTGAACTTCTTAGATTCGTTTTCGACGTAAGTTTTTCGTAGATGAAATTCTTCAGGTTCGTGTTAAAGGTTATTTCTTCGTAAATGGACTTATGTTTTTTTTCGTAAGTGAACTTCTTAGATTCGCATTCTCATCTATATTTTCGTAAACTTAATGGGTTTGCTTTACTTCTTTTGTAGTGTTCGGTCGACTTCTTATGTAAACTGCGTGTTTTTTGTCTTCTTTCGTAAATTTTTGTGTTGAAAAAACACTGGTTTTACCTCATTTTTGATTTTTTGGAGCAGGAGAAAAAACAGTTTTTCTCTCCTGCTCCACAAACACGTCCGCCTTCTATTATATCCTATTATATCCTTGCCTGGAGACACCCAAGCGTTTTAAATCGTCGTAACTAGATGCAGGGACAATCTCAATATCCATTCCCTCTTGCTCAAACCTAGGTATGAGATTGGTTAGGTTCATTTGCATCAAAATTTCTTTGATGGTACTCATATTTATATCCTAGTACTCATATTTATATCCTAGACATAAAGATAGAAGTATTTAATACAAAAGCAACACAATGAAGCATAGAGGCGGATTCTCACGGGACAAATTCATCACTGAAATCGCCGTGAAGTGGATTTCAGGGGTCCCACTCGGCATGTTTTCATGTTTTTTCATGTTTTTCCTTGTTTTAGCATTTTTCATGTTTTTTGGTATGTTTTCCTGACAGATGCCATGTTTTGGAGATAATTGGAGATAATTTTGTGTTATGATTTTGTATATGTCAATTTTGAAAAAATAAAACATGAGAAGCCATTTTTGAATTCTTCAGAGAGCATGACTTTCCTTGAAGCTTTTATTTTCCATGATTCCAATTGTTTTAGTTTTTTTTGGTGAGAAATTCAATTTAAGCACTTTGAATCCAAAGTTTATTTGAACAAAGTAAACATTCAGGCCATTCCATGAGACGCGTGCGATAGCACGCGCACGCGCTCACACATGCGCTGACAAATCTAGATATGCGAATAGTCGCACGCACGAATTTTCATATTGTTACTTAAAAGACCTGCGGAAAACCAAATTCAATTTCGTGGCACCGTCTCTGTCTAAAGCCTTCCGTTCACATCTGCCATATTATTCGTTTGGAAAATGGAAATGACAGAGCTCCCATGGGATGCAATCTGCTCCTTTTTCGAACATCGTCAACATATTTTTGACTTTCATTGGGATTTAAACTCCCTTGACGTCATATTCGTTGAATGAAATTCGAATAGATTTTGTTCGATTGAACTAAAAGAAAAATACATTCATCTTTGAAAGATCTTTACTTATTAAAAATTTTTTCCGTTGCTAATGCTAAGCGTTAAATCAAAATGGCTAGCAAAGGAAGTCGCGTGGAGTTACCAATATTTTTAGGCTGGGAAAAATCAGCTGTAATAGGGCACAAGATAGAGGAGGTTAATGGCAAAAAATATGTTGTTAAAGTGTGGTGCAAATTGTGCGCCAAACATGCCACAACGTTGAAAAATAATTCGCTTTATAGTGGAAGTGTAAAAACTTCCTTAAATGCTTTTGTTTCTGGCACTATGTCAGTAACAAAACATCAAGTGGATAGATATCTGGCTGGCCAATGTCAAAACGCTGCAGCACAGTTAGAGTCGTCCGAACTTCCAGAAGTAAGTCATTGAACTAATATATTTTCTATTTCCTTTCGTTTATAGCGTTGAACACTAACACAAACAATTCCCATATAGCATTTTACTTCAAAGAAAATCTACATTAGGAACCAGAAAAAAATTTTGTTCAATATCTCCTTAGCACCAGAAATACAAGAAAAAAAAGAACTCAATTCGTTTTGTAGTTTCTTTTTTCTATCTAGTCAAAAAGGTCTAAAGTATTTTTATTATAAGGTTTTTAAACTAATTTTGCATTTTTTGTTTAGGATCGTGTTGTAGAAGTACCTATACCAATTCAACCTAAAATAACCACTGCATTGAAACGACAGGCGGAAAGTGGTTACCGAATTATGCTGCAAAATGCTTACGAACTGGCGTTGCATCCTGCAATACCCTTGAAAGCATTCAACTTGATAGTAAAGTGTCAAAGAAATTTGCGTGGTGTTAATCTAATACTCCTATCCATAAATTAAATTACGTAATAGCGATTACCACGAAAACGAGGCAAGGGCTGCTGAATTAAAAAAATATGGCGACTGTAAGTGTAAACAAAGTGCAATCTTTAGGTCGTGAATGTTCTGCTTACGGTTGTTACAATCGAGAATACTTTATTGAAAATGGAGAAAAAAAGTCTTCGGGACTTAGTTTTTTTAACTTTCCACGCAATGCTTCTCTAAGAAAAGTGTGGTGTAATTTAATAAAAAGACAAAATGGGATGGACGGTTTCAACATCACAAACAGCACACGTATTTGTGAGAAGCATTTCCATATTTCAATGGTGTATAGACCTCCTGGTGGGACAAGGAAAAGGCTGCTTGATGGTGCTAAACCTTCCCTGCATTCTTGGAACAACTATGGCAAAGATGTTGCTAAAAGAAAATCACCAACAAAGAGGTTGTCTCCAAGGAAAAAGTGCAGACCAGTTGCTGTTGTGGAACCAGAAGCTCCCAGTGAATGTGATTTATTAAGAGAAGAAGTTGCCAAACTGAAACATGAAAATACTTTGTTGATGGGAGAGAAAACTTTGTTGATAAGAGAGAAAACTTTGTTAGAAGCAAATTATGAAATAAAAAACAAAAATCAAAACAAAATCATACAAGATCTTACACAAACTGTTAAAATACTGTGAGAAGAAATACAGAATGTATCATCAGTAAAAAGTAATTTTGTTAGTTATGTACTTAGCACAGATAGCACATGTAATTTTTACACTTGTTTCCCAAACCTAGAAACATTTAAATCTGTTCTGGTTTTTCTGGATGCAGGAATTATTGGAGAAAATGTTGTGCTTTACAATAACAAGGAACCGAAAGGGGACAGTCGTGGCAGAAAGCGCAAAGCATTAGAAAGCTATCTGCTCACATTGATAAAACTGAGAAGAAATATGTCTGGTAAACATCTGTCGTACCTTTTCGAGGCTTCTGAAAGTACTGTAAGCAACACTGTCTTAACTTGGATAAATTTTATGTATCTCAGACTCGGCAGCATTTGTATCTGGCCAGAAAAACAAGTTATTCAAAAGAATAATATGAGATATGAGTGAAATCAAGACCAAAGCGTGCAGTTAGAAGACCGAATTACCTTGCGGACTATGATTGTAAGAAATTGGACTAATGACTAAGAGGGGGGGATTGATGTGTTCTCCTTCCGGGACTCCATGATTGTTTTGTTCCTTGAACTTATGACTTGAAGTTTGTTATGTTCGCCGGAGTTATGAACTATAGTCCCTGTGTTTGTAGTTTAGTTTTAAAATAAAGATGGCCGCCAAGTAGTGAGATTACGAACATCTTGTGATTTCCTTGTGTGTATATTACTTATATAATATAAGCCATCATGTGAATGCACTATATTGCAGTATTTTTCAATTGGGTAGTTATAGTTTGCAGCAAAAAACCTTTGGAAAGAATGTTGATAAAGGCACCTGTTGCAATATACACAAATATAAAATGGGCTCTCTTGGATATGAATTTTATATTTCTTGTCCCTACTCAAGTTTTTGCTTTGTTGCACTTTCTTTTTTTCATTGTTATTCTTTATTCTGTTCTGGTGTTTTTGTTTATTTTTCTTTTCATATTTTTCTTTCCTTTTTAATTTAGAGTCATTGGAATGATCATTATACAAAATTCTTCGTTTTGAATTCTTGAAGGATGTAGAAACATCTAATCTCAGTTCATGAGTGACAAACATTATGATAAATTGCAATTGAAAATATGTTCTTTCTTTACTTTGATATTCTAAATATACAACTTGAATATAAGCTTCGAGTTCAGCCATGTCCTTAAATTTCAATAAAACTGATTTACCATCTGGAACAGATAAACCTCTTTCATCTCTGCTGTTTCACCAAAAATGGAACTTCCTTGGTTAAAAGTACCTTATACAGACTTCAAAACTTCATATGATGGCATTTTCTATGTTGCACAGTAGAAACTGTAAAATTTTGGAAGCTACTAATTTTATTCACTAGTTTTGTGCCCTTTCTCTTGTTGTGTACTGGAAAAAATACAACTTTTGTTATCTTAAGTTGTGTACTGGAAACTGTACGGCTTTTGTTCTCTTGCTGCGTACTGGAAACTGTATGACTTTTGTTCTCTAGGTGCCCACTGGAAACTGTACGACTTTTGTTCTCTAGCGCTGTGTACTAGAAACTGTACGGATTTTGTTCTCTAGCACTGTGTACTGGAAACTGTACGGCTTTCTCTAGTTGTATACTGGAAGTTGTATATGACTTGTTTTTGTGTCTGACTTTTGTTGGAAATTGATGAAAGATAATGGACTAATTAGTATGTTTTATTGTTTCAAAGATAATATCAATTCAAATCTGCTACATGCATAGCCTGATATACCGAACCAGTATATATTAATATAACCACACTGTCAGAGAAAAACCACACTGGCAGAAAGAAGTCAATAAGTTAAACAACACGCGCACACTTGTTAGAAAAAAACCCAGAAACTTTAAAAGCAAAACCAACAAAAGATTTGAAAACAAATCGAAAGGTTCAGGGCTTTTAGGAAAAATAAACGACTTCAAACACTGAAACAGAGATTTTCACTCACCAGAATTAGTTGCACGTCCACTGACTCCACGAGGGCAGAAAAAACACGCTATCATAGCCTTTCATAAAAGGTGGACAACAAAAAAAAATCAGGCTATTTTAATACTCAGCACCGTTTACACGGTTGCTGAGTAATTACATGTAGCTTCATTTTTGTGGTGAATCAATCACATAAAATACTGTAAAATCAATTGGCTGGAAAATGTTATTTATATTTAACGTTTCTTTGAAGGAAGAAACTTTCACTGGGATTTTACGCACTCCACCAAATTTAAACTACTTGAGAAACTTTCGCAAGAGAAACTTCCCTGAATTTGACTCTTCTTTATGAACGTTTATATAACGTTATATTGATTTACCAAAAAAAAGTTTCCGCAAAAGTTTCTTCTGAAATACTTTTAGTGCTAAAAATTTCCTATCAAAAGTTTCTCCCAAGAAATTTAATTGCTTGATTTTCTTTTTTTTAGACTTACTTGGATATGTGATAACTGTTTCAGACCAACATATATCTTCGAATAATAATGAATATTTTGATATGGAATTCAAAACAAGCACATCAACACAATCCAAAATATGTGCCATGGTTGATCCTACTTACAATCATGATTTTTTTCTACAAAAGAAAAATGAACAAACACCCATGCAAATGTACAATTTGTCACCAATCAAGTACGGAAAAATATTTTTCAATAAATCCGTCGGAAGTGGAGCAAAGTGTTCTCCCAAAAAGTTAAACTTCGATTTTTATGACAACTGTGACTAAAGAATAGAGGAAATCCTTCATGAAACACCCGAAAGGTACTTTTTCTTTAGTTGGGCAAATTAACTGGGTGAATTCGTCACGCATTGTTAATGTTGGGAAGAATGAAAAGGCGGTAAGGGAAGGTAAATTTCTTGATTCCAGCAACAGTTCAATGGATATTTCAGTATGGAGTAAATCCCTTATATCCATGTTGAAGAGTAACCAAACATACCGTCTTTCAAATCTTACTACTAACATCTGGAAAGACCGACTACAACTTGTAACGACAATGAACACTATTGCTATCCCTTTAGAAAATAAAAATATTTTCAAATGGGATAGTGTTGATTTGTCAGATAACACTACTATTTGTTGCCCACAGATCATTTCTGTACGTCATGACACACACATGTTGTGCAGAAATAAGTCATGTCGAAAGAAGCTCCCAAGCATTTCTAAAACCACACAAATAATTCAGTGCAACAATTGTAATCGGAAAATGTTGGCGGAAAAATGTGAAAAAGCATTCAACTGCGACATTGTGGTTGAAAAGAACAATAAACAGTTAGCTTTAACAATTTTTCCTGATATTTTGTCATCATTCAGTATTCAAGGGAAAAATAATGAAGAAGAGTTGTTTGTTGTTCAAAATATCGACTTCACATACAACCGAAAAAGAATTGTCATTAAGATGGAGGAGCACCATCAAGAGGAAGATTGCACAGGGTGAAATTCCATCATAACCATGTTACAGTTTTAATAGTATATACATTTTAAACACTGGTTGTATTTATATATAATTTTGTTAGAGTTTTTATAAACTGCAAACTTGCGTTCATAATTATTTTGTTTCCAAAGTTTTTAAACTAAAGTCATTTAATTTGTGTTTGAGATTCATACGATAGTTTTGTTCATTTAAAAAAAGTTGGACAGCGGATCATAAAAATCATATTTTGCGTTATGCACACCTTTTTGTTCATCAGATTGTACATTTGGAGGAGAGTGTTGTTAGGGTTTATTATATTAATAGCCGATTCTCCGTCTGTTTGTTTGTAAGTCACGCAAAATGGTAGATGTGAACTGCGAAAGAAATTGGGGAGTCAGCAATGTAAGATCACACATAAATTATTTCTCTTCTTGTGCCCGACGTCAGTGTTAAACCATTGTATTGAGACCCTAATTGTTTGCGACGTTTAGGGAAAATTATCTCGAAAACCAATAGGAATAACTGACTTATTTAGGGGTCTGCGATACAGGCGATGGGGTGATGAAAAATTTGGGTCTAATTTTTTTAGGAGGCGGTTGATCAAAGCGGAGCGATCCCATACATTTTTTTTATCAGTTTTTCGAGCTCTACAACATGGGAACACTTTCAGTTGTCAATTCCTTGATTATAGTTGTTTTTATTGTAAAGCTTGGGTTTTCAAAAGTGCCTTGTCTTTTATGTTGTTCAACCAAAATTCGTGTTGATTTAAGTGAAAACACTGTCCTTTATAATAGAATGAAAGCCAAAATCCCATTCTAAATAGCTACATAACAATTATTTCCTCTCTTTGATATAACAATATATAAGGTTTGCGGAGTGGGTGCGTGGAATCACCCGTTCGCCAGCGAAAACATGGAATGCGTGAAAGCCGCATATTCCTTCAACAAATTCCGACGATAGAGTTGAATGCATGAATACGCATATCCGTAACTGAAAGGGCGCTATTTCCTTTTCGCACCCCCCCCCCCCCCCCCCCCCCACCCTTCTTAATCTACCTTCCTTAGGCCGACTTTTTTTGCGTCAGTAAAATTTATGTGTAAATGGATGAACATGGATTTAACGCAACCTAATTTTAGCGAATTACCCCTTAATTATTACAGAGAATTGGCTGTAGGTAAAATAAAAGTTTTGCTAAAGTTTAATTTTCCGCAACTTTAATTTAGCGAAAATATGCTCATTTGATGCAAAAAAAGTCGGCCTAAGGTAACTGCCATATTTTTTTATTGTGTTGGCTCTTCATGATGGAGATAAAAAACTACCCAACCCTAACCCTTAACTCAGACCCTAAAACATCCTGGATGGAGAATGGGGGTGCGAAAAGGAAATAGCACCACTGAAAGCGTACTTAATAAAACATGAACCGACCAGAACCCAGCAGGAACCCACCAGTACCCAGAAGGAACTGACCAGAACCCAGCAGAGACATACCAATACGGACCCTGCAAACGGGACCCAGGACCATAAAATCAAAGGTGGGAGCCGCGTCCCGCGACACTAAAATCAAAAGTGGGAGCCGAGACCCGAGACCCTAAAATCAAGGGTGGGACCAGGGATCTTTACATCAAAGGTGGGACCCAGGACTCTCAAATCAAAAGTCAGACCCAGGATATGGGTGACGAAGTGTGCACAAAAATTCTCTAAACAACAAATTCTCTTGATTGTGTCGAGTTGCGTAATAATAAAGTATTGCAATGTAGTTTTTCAGCTTTGCAAAGTGGATCTATTTGAAATTGCAGTAATTTCACCAATATCACCAGTGTGATATTTTGAAGTATTAAAATTTATTTATTATTATTTTTTATTAAAATTTTTGTAACGTGGTAAAAGGCCTACTGGAAAAGTGGGATCCGGGAATCGGGACTCCCAACCCTACATACAACAGGTGGGACCCAAGACCAGGGAGCCTATATGTGATAGGTGGGACACACCAGATTCAGATCCTTTCTCCCTTTTACAATTGTAGCTCGGAGAACTGTGAATTCTTTCTTGTTAACTTCAAAGCTGGAACTACGTGTGATAATGTAAATGTTAATCAATACTTCTTTTAACAAAAAGTGTCAAATCATTTTCTCATTAAAAATAAAAGGCTGTGTGTTAATATATATCTTTTCAAGAGAGTTGTTTGAGTCCTGCCTCCTGGGTCTCGCCTTTGATTTTTAGGGTCCTGGGTCCCGTTTACAGGGTCTGCATTGATGGGTCTCTGCTGGGTTCTGGTCGGTTCTTGGAGGGTTCCTGCTGGGTTCTGGTCGGTTCCTGCTGGGTTCTGGTTGGTTCTGGTCGGTTCATGTTTTATCAAGTACGCACTGAAAGAATATATGTGATTTTTGTTAGTTTTTTTGATATTGTATCCTATCAATGTATCCTATCAATGTAATGTACATTTTAGTTATATTGCGATTCAAAGACCTTATTAATTCAAATGCCCAAATACCAAACTGTGCTCCCTTGTCTCGTTTTGATGTGGTAGTTTGATGAATATTATCAGAAATTGGCCCATTAGTAATTTTCAGTTATGAATAACATAATACTAAGTAATGTCACAATATAAAAAATCAAAACAAAGTCGAATTTGATAATCTGATAATGTGTATTCAAGTATTTGATTTTGTCAATGTGGGATGGAGATAGAAAAGAGAAGGAAAACAAAATGCTTCATGAATCAATCATTTCCTATTCTTTTGTGCACTAAATAAGTACAGATTCAAAAAATTTCTGACAGTCATAGTGGCAAAAAGAGCATGAATAAAGATGACCTATTCTAAAAAAACCAGCGTTTTCAAAAGCATAAAGGAGCACTAGGAAGTAAACCAACAAGAAATACAAGTGCTGGTCAACGAATTAGAATAATTTGAAATAGTGCAGTCATTAAATTCTTTGAATGCATTTTTTGTGTAAAAAGCAAATCAGGTGTTCACCGCACCTGTCCTACTCGTTAGACTAATCACAGAACTCGTTACCTGTAAAAAAATTTGCTCAGCTGAGCTTTCCAAAAGGCCCATTAAGGCCAGTTAACTGTGACACTGTTGTTTTATTGAATTAGAATAATGGAGAAACCGTTTCATTGAATTAGAATAAATGCTCGAATTTTTGTTTTCTGTGAAGAGTGTTCACTGTGCAGTATAAAGTCAGGGTTGAGTAGAATTTCTAAGTTGTAAAATCAATCATGGGTAAGCAGCGCGACCTCTCAACCGGAAAAGTGGCTCAAATTCAAGCCCTTCGCCAACAAGGCGTGACCCAAACTAAAATTGGTGAGCAGCTTGGCATCAGCCAGTCTTCTGTCTGCAAAGCTCTAAAGAAAAACTGCAGCAAGCGCACCAACTGTTCTGGCGTCCGAAAAACTTCTGCTCGCGACAACAAGCAGCTGAGAAAGATCGCAGTCAGCAACCGGTTCAAGTCCACTTCCGAGCTCACCGACTTGTGGAACAAGCAGACCGGCGCTGACGTCTCCAGATCAACCACTTACCGTCGTCTGCGCGAACTCGGCTTCAAATCTCGCGTTCCAGCAGTAAAACCGATGCTGAACAAGAAGCAAATGGAAAAACGGCTGAAATGGGCCAAAGAACACAGCGAGTGGACTGCTGAAGACTGGCAGAAAGTGGTCTTCAGTGACGAATCACGCTTCTGCATATCCTTCGGTGACCAAGGTCCTCGTGTTTGGCATCGTGGTGGCGAAACCTACAACCATGAGTGCGTGAAAAGATCCGTCAAGTTTCCCCAGAGCGTTATGGTCTGGGGATGTATGTCCGCCCGAGGTGTAGGGAAACTCTGCTTCCTCAAGAGGACTGTCAATGCTGCCGTATATCAAGATGTTCTGGAAACGTTCCTGATTCTGTCTGTTGAGGAACAGTTCGGCGAAGAAGAATTCATATTTCAACAGGATCTTGCACCGGCTCATGCGGCAAAGTCGACCAAAGATTGGTTCACTAAAAAACAGCTTGAAGTTTTGGCATGGCCGGCCAACTCGCCTGACCTCAATGTCATTGAAAACCTGTGGGCCATCGTCAAGCGGAAAATTCGCGACAGAAAGCCTACTACGCTGGACCAACTGAAGCAGAACATCGCCACTGCCTGGGAAGCTGTGAGTGCGGAAACTTGCGACAAGCTGGTCAAATCGATGCCGCGGAGACTTCAGGCAGTCATACAAGCCAAGGGGGCAGCCACAAAATACTGAGAAAGTGATGATTGTAATTATAATAAAAATTATTCTAATTCAATGAAACGGTTTCTCCATTATTCTAATTCAATAAAACAACAGTGTCACAGTTAACTGGCCTTAATGGGCCTTTTGGAAAGCTCAGCTGAGCAAATTATTTTACAGGTAACGAGTTCTGTGATTAGTCTAACGAGTAGGACAGGTGCGGTGAACACATGATGTGCTTTTTGCACAAAAAATGCATTCAAAGAATTTAATGACTGCACTATTTCAAATTATTCTAATTCGTTGACCAGCACTTGTACATAACAGGCATCTTCTAAACTTTGCCAGAATGTTCAGGTAACTTAATCCAACTTTAAATGTCAATCAACAAAATTCAATTTATATACATTCTTGATTCTTGAATCCGTCCATGTTTCTTTCAAATGAATGATGAAAAACATTTTTGAATGTTTCCTGATAGTATTAGTCTCTAACCACTGGAAATGCCAGACACATCACACTTGTTACTCCTGTCTTGGTTCAGCAGTTCCATTGTTTCAAGTATATACAGAAGATATTGCACGACCATAATAGTGATTCGTCTTAATTCATTGATATCAATTACTCTTGATAATGCATTATACACCTAAAATTAGTAAAAGCATAAATTTTCCATTCGCGATACTGAAAGTAATCAAAATCATTTATATATTTAACAATTATGTAATTATATCATTTTACATATATATTGTTAGAAATAACTCAAGTATATAACCTCTAAAGTTGTAACAATTACACAAAAACATATGTAGCTCCACTCCTTGAAGTGGCTGCTTCGGCCTTGAGTGGGGTGAGTGATTAAAAAAAAAATTAACGGATTTATTTCTTTACTCTTCATTGTTGTTTATCTTATCCAATTAAAGAATTCGTAAGGTGTATATATATAGATGAGTTTCTTAGTGACGTAATGCTTATAAACACCAGTGTTCTTTGCTCGATAATTACGGTATATTGCAGCATAGATTATCATTATTCAAGTCATTTTCCTGTGAGTATGCGCACGCAGCCTCGCAGGAAATAAAAGTCTATTTATACACTTCAAAATGTTGTCACTTTATTTGGTTCTCTGGAGTCCCCTTAAAGACAATCGACATTAGAAAGTTTCAATACACATTAGCACTTCCTCTCTATTTTCATACATTGTATTTGATTTTTAGTATGTACAAGATATGAAAGTGTTATTAACATTGGAAACTCGTTTATAGCTATTTTACCTTCAGTTATCTCTCACCCAGGCACACGTATAAATTAAATGTAAATACTAAACAGAGTTTATTGAATTCCAAATCAGAGAATATTTTTCAATATAGATGGATATATATTGTCTACATTTTTTGTTGTTAAACATTCCAATTTGATCACAGAAGGCAATTTGTATATATATACTCTTTTAAATAGACAAATTCCATGTTGACGTATACTCTGTTTTGATGTCTCATTGCATCGATTTAGACATTATTAGAAATTATCAAAGCCAATTTTTTCTGCACACACATTCCCTGTCAGCATAAAAAGTTTATATATATACGGAGAACATGCCAATCATTTCCCATGAACAATAATAAGCTTGCAATAAAGAATTCAAAATGGGTAGTAAATCTCTAAAAGGGCCTATTATTATGAATAACATTTTGTGGGACGACAAAAGTAACATTAGATTTTATCATTATCACTGGACTTTTATGTCTTGGTTTGTGTTGTGTGTGGAAATAACAGTTAAGTGGATCAAAATACAACACCAACTTGAATAAACATGGCTTAAAGATAAAAACGAATGGAGAAGAGATAGCAGTTTTTTATTTTATACCTCACAGATAGATACACAGTTTGTGAGCAAAGATGCACAACTTTCAGAAGCTTTGATCTAAATTTAAATTTAAGTTCATGACAAACTTCAGAGCATTCGGAATATTCCCGGGGAAAAATGTCTACTTTGTTATATATGCTTTGATAGACTAGTTATCTGTAGTGGCTTGCCTACCATTATACCAGCAGGCGTGTATATACACACCGGGACATAAAAAGAAAGCTCTCAGACAAGATGGCTGCCTAAACGTTCGATCTCGTTTCTACCCTTGTATCCTCTTATATCTCTCCATCTGGACATATTACATGGTGTCGGAATACTAAAGTTGCTTCTAAAGAACTCACTCTCACAGAAGAATCCCGTATTTTACAAAAAATGGATTGTTTCAAGCCTCCGTAAGTACTCAACTTGGACAGCTCACAGAACCTAGCAGAACTCTGGAAATCATGGAAACATGCCTTCCAAATCTTCATACAAGCTACAGAATCAGACGAAAAACCAGATATTGTTAAATCATCCATCCTACTACATTGCATAGGAAAACAAGCCAAAGAGATTTATGACACATTTCAATTCGAAGAAGGAGAAGAAATGAACTTTAACACGATCTTGCAAAAATTTGACGAACATTTCAAACCTAGAAAAAACTTAACATTTCTGAGATTCTCATTCTTCACTTCACGACAAGAAGACATGGAAAAGTTCGATGAGTATTATACCAGACTTAGAAAACTGAGTGAAGACTGTGAGTTCAACCAACTTCGTGACTCCCTTGTTGAAGATATGATAATTATCGGACTAAGAGATAAGAAACTTCAAGAACGTCTACTCCGAGAAAATGATATCACGTTAGAGAAAGTCCTGTCAAACTGCCGAGCCAGTGAAGCTTCGAAAATGCAGACAAAATCAATCCACCAAAAAGTAGATACACCAACTACATCTACAACTACAAGCACAGACATCAATCAGATCAAAAAACAATACCAACAAAACAAAACCAAAGAAATAATTAAACAGTGCAAATTTTGTTCTGGAACACATCCACGTGGCTCTTGCCCAGCATATGGCAAGATATGTAACACCTGCAAAAAGAAAGGACACTTCTCCAAGTGCTGCAAAAGTCAAACAAACTCCACTAAATTCAGCAGCTCAAAATCTCATCGCAAAACAGCATACAAATCAGTCAACACAATGGAACAAAAACATCAAACAGACTCAGAAACCGACTTACAATCTGAAAATGAATTCTTCATAGGATCAATTGAGCTAGAATTATCAGCTGACGTGAATGAAATATCTGACCCTATTGACTCCGACCACCCAGACTGGTTAATTGACCTCTCGACCAATGGGACTATAGTCACTTACAAAATAGACACTGGTGCCAGAGCAAATGTTTTACCCATCTCAGTATTCCGTCGTCTAGACAAACAAACAAAACTCAAGCCCTCTAAATATAAACTGACGGCTTACAATAAAACGCAGATATCTGTAGCAGGTCAATGCATCCTCCGCATCAAGCATTTAACCCATTTATTAGGCTTTAGTAAGGGGATGTTATATATGCTTTGATAGACTAGTTATCTGTAGTGGCTTGCCTACCATTATACCAGCAGGCGTGTATATACACACCGGGACATAAAAAGAAAGCTCTCAGACAAGATGGCTGCCTAAACGTTCGATCTCGTTTCTACCCTTGTATCCTCTAATATCTCTCCATCTGGACATATTACTTACTTAACTCAAAAAAGCAACTACTTTGGCCTTCCTGCTACGGTACACATCGACAATTTTACCCTAAAGTTATACACTGAACACTTTTGGGCTTGATCAATCATATTAATATCTACATCGCAATTTGCAAAACTTAAAGGTAAGCGAGAAAATTGAGATTTATGGTATCTCCTGTAAGAAATTTCAGCAATTGACGGCAGCCGAACGCATCTCTCTGTTAGTATTTTGATGACAATATTTGATCTTGCCAAATGAGCTCCGTTCCGTTTAAAAGCTACACTCCGCAATAAATTTCCTGCAAATAAAAAACTTCACTTTGCATCATATTTACAGCTCAAGGTTCATAGAGTCTAACAGTTA
Organism: Turritopsis dohrnii; assembly: GCA_027922465.2. Lineage (NCBI taxonomy): Eukaryota > Metazoa > Cnidaria > Hydrozoa > Anthoathecata > Oceaniidae > Turritopsis > Turritopsis dohrnii. Next base: position 119,920 of record BQMF02000127.1, on the reverse strand, counting down.
ACGATCAAAACTTTGTTATTTTCATCTAGGGTCATTGAGCAAAAATGTTGTGGTGGCTTCAAACTCAAATGCGGTACTTAGCTTATTTTGTATTTAGAAACTTAAAACTAACAATCCTCTTTCAAAAAGAATAAGTCATTTCTTTATAGAAGAAACAAATTAACCTCTTCTAAGCAGTAGTTGTTTCGAACCTTTTATTTGCAGTACTGTGCTTTCTCGAATACACCTTTCCCAAGTTCGTTTTATATGTCATATTTTGGCTATATTGTCAGTACGGGCTTCGTCTGTGTGCTTATAATTACCGAAAATTTTTCCACCGCGATTTGCAAACGAGCAAAATTTATAACTTCATCATTGCCATATAACAAGAGCAGACCCGTAATGGCATTACAGTCAGAATAAGACATAAAAACAATCTCGGGAAAGTTGTATAGAAGCCCCAAAATTTCGTCAAAAAATTTAATAGAAGTCGCATTTATGTTCGGATAAAGCGCAAGTAGAATAACATGGAATAAAAGGTCTATAGACTTTTTCCGAATTTATTCTTTATCATACGCCGCCTCGTTTTCACAATAGTTGATATAGTAACAGAATGTCACGGGACTCATTTCAGTAATTTGCAATAAGTGTAATAATTGTGAGATTCAGGAGATTCGGTTGTCTGGTACACCATATTGAAAACGAGGTAGAGTGGGATGAAAAATAAATTCGGGAAAAGTCTATAGATTAAACTAAACAAAAATTGATAAAATGATTATGATTTTCATCCGCCATGTTTTTTTTCAAAATGCATTCAAATACGAACACGTTTTGAAAAATCCTTCGTCGGGGTGTATTCATATGTAGAATTTCCCGACCCAGCCCACCTCTATATGAACAGTCCCAAAATTTCTGGAAGTCAAAGACAGATGAAGTTGATATAAAAAATCATGTAATACAACTTCGAAAAGCATTAGAAGAAACGCGGGTGTATAAAACTTCACTTCACCTCGGGTGTATCAAAATCAATAAGGAAACGAAAAGGATCATGGCGGAGGTGACGAAAACAGATGCGCCATCCATCAAGCGCTCCAGGGCCGCTTCACATTGTTAGACTAAAATCAGACTTTTAATTTTGGACTTTTTCCCGAAGGACGCTTCCGGAAACTTTTGAATTAATAAACATTCACAGAATCTGCATCTTTACATCTTCATTATATTTCAATTCTCACAAGGAGCTTATTAAAAAAATAACAATATGTAGGAGTCTTGGCTTCAAACATTCTCTGACGTTAAACTAATCGGCACCATTTCGGAAAAATAAGATGTACCTGAAACACGAATGGGTACACATGAATATATTAAGTATATAAGTACCACTTCTATTTCATTCTATTTGTAGTTGTTTGTCTATCGTTGTTGGAAAAGCAGGAAGCAGAAATATTAATTCGTAGGATTGAACTGGTAAAGTGACATGGAGTGATGACTACAGCATCTTGAAAATGATTTTATTCTTGAGATGCTGATTAGATTTCCGAATGCTTTCATGGTTTATTGTGATATCGTATATTCATCTAAAGAGATGATTGAAGTTCAATTTTAAAAAAAAATCAACATAGGTGATGACTGAAAGTAGAATAAAAGACACTAATTACGCAAGGCTTGAACAGTATTGATAGCTTTCGAGTTCAATTATCTTACATTCATCAGGATTAAATAATATAATTGCGAGACAAAGAATCTATCGATTCTCTAGCTTACTTACTAAGTGAAGTCCATCAGTGTAACAGATGATGCGATGGCTGATTTTTAGGCGATTCTTTCCAATATATTCAACAACTCGAAATCAAAATCGCCATTATATTTGTAGTTATATTTGTATACTTGTACTGTCCAGTGATGGTTTTTTTCCGTCATCCATTCAGAGTTCATTGTTCATTGATAAAATTAAAATTAAAAAAATATAGACTATTGAGAAAACAAAAATACTACTTAAAAGCATACAAAATTTATAACATTACAAGTCACTATACAGTTTAATTTACTCATTCAACTTTCTGAGATAATCTAAGCCATAGCGAAACTGGAATAACCAAAAGTATTTAAGCAAAAGCTACGAAATTCAGATATGCTTGTAACGGGGATAATAGGAACACAACAGAGCTCATCTTCAAGTATAATTGGTCCAGAATAACAATCAAATTTCACTATCACTGCAATAGGTAAATTAGGAGGTGCATCACCCTCTTGAAATACAATGTCTTTCACTACACCCATAGAACCATTACATAGCCCTCTGCTGGTCCATAAATTTCTTGTCAACATTAGACGGCATCCTTTAGCTAAAAATACCTTATTTTCAAGTCCACCCATATCATCAGAAGGCAATTTTGCTGCTGTTTTATTATTGTGCCTTGCATTTATCTGTGCCACAGGTACACCAAGACTCATTAACGCTTCATGGTTGTCTTTAGCTACTTTCTCATTTGCAGTTTGACAGTTTTACATAAGATTTCACATCAACATTATTTGGTAACCAACCAGGTGTTCTAGAAAGAAACATTTACCAGTCATTAATTGATGAATCTCCATTTCTTAATCTATTAAATGCAGAACGAAACGTTTTCTGCTCAGCACTGTTTCCTTTCGACCGCTCATTAACACTAAGTTTTATTACAGAGGCGAACATTCTGTAAATGCAGAACCCCATGGTATCTAATTCACTAGGTTTCTTATGATACAACACTTTATCACCCACTGGTGGTAATTGTGCAATGTCTCCTACTAGAATTATTGATATTCCTCCAAATGGTTTATCCATAATACCAGTACCTTGTTTGCACCGCTTATCTATCCATCCCAACAAATTCTGACCAACTACAGAGTATTCATCAATAATAATATATCTGATAGAACGTAACTGTTCTTGAAGCTGCAACAGAGCACGCCCTTTTAAATCATGCATGTTTTTGCCTCTAATTGGAAGCCTTAAAAGAGAGTGCAATGTCATTCCCTTAATATTAAAAGCAGCTATTCCAAAGTAAGCTGTTACTGCACATTTTGCCTTCAATAATGTCCTAATGCAGTTGATAAGAAAGCTTTTCCCACTGCCTGCTAAACCTACAATCATCATAAGCAACTGTTTATCAAGACAGTTACCATGATCAGATATGATATCATAGGCTGTCCTTTGTGCTTCATTTAAAGAGCTTACATTTATTTCAAATAATTCTTCAACATCATGGGAATTTGCTTTTTTCTGGTCCAACCATGATGGCATATTACCAATTTGTTCTTCAGTATATTTTGTTCTACAAGAATGCCAATACTCTGCATTACTTTGTATGGGCTCATCAGCATCAGTAATATTGTTAGCATATAAACCAGCTAAGTGCATCCATTCTTCACTATGCCCATGAACACATTCTTAAAATTCATTGTCATCAACTTCAATTCTCTTAAAAAAAAATCTCTGCATTGTAAAACTCTCTTCTGAAATTTGGGACGAGAGTGTGACCAAGATCACTTTGAAGAAATTCGCTCCATTTTTGAAAATAGATAGCATCGTCTTCATCATCTAAATTATCCCAAGCATTACTTATTTTAAATTTCCATGGCTTGTATTTCAACAACTGGTATTTATAGTAAGTAGCATACAGTGGACTTTCAGGATAACCATATAAGCATGGAAATGCTCTCACAATAATTGGGGTTTTCCAGGTTTTTTCCGTTTTTTTTCCTCCTTTTGTACTGTACAGTTTGCCACAAACTGTACAAAATTGGATTGAAGTATATTATTATCACAACCCCTTAAATTTTCTCTGTTTGCATAATGATCTCACAATGAAGCTTCAGTTTCAACTTGATCATCAGCTATAACTATTTTTCTTGACCCTTCAACAGACACATTTAATATTTGAAAAGAACAACTATGCATTTTCAAAGAAAGTATATTATGCATTACTTCCTGAACACTGAAGTCACGCTCTCCAACAGCCCTAATCATTAACTTCTGAATAATTGATCTTGTTTGCTCTGTACCTTTTAAATTATCTACAATAGAAAAAAAAAGCATGTCTAGCAACATCAGATAGTTTCTTAGCTTTTGCAGCATATTTAGCAAGATATTCCAAACATGCATTGTAATCAATTATAGGCTGAATGTCAGTATTTGCTCTCCACGTCTGAAGTTGTGCGCGCTGATGCCTATTAAGCCTTGAATCATTCCGCCTGAAAACAATTCTAGGTCTGAATTGAATTCCACTTTAATTTTTTTTCATCTCATCGAATTCAATATGTGTGTTATCACAATTAATTCCGCAATGTCTTTTGAAGTCATCATCTACAAAAATTTATTTCGCAAAATATGGCATTTTTGGATAGTTTATCAGCAAAAATATATCCTTCAAATATATCTTCTGCAAACAATTTCTAACCTAAAGGTAGCTATTTGCTTAAAATGTCTTCCCCAAAGGTTTCACAATTTTCTTTTCTTATTTTGTAAATTATATGTAAAATTTGATTTTATAATTTTATAAGAGCAAGTGCTGAATTACATTTATCCTGTGATTTTTTTGGTTAAAGGATATGAAGCTTGTCTTCAACATGAATTATGATCATATGTATATTATGATTTGTTCTGCAAAAAGACTATTCAGTTGTCTAAGGGGAAATATTAGTCTCATTTAGGTCTTTTAGATTTTAGCAATCTTATCATTTGACCATGTACATCCTCATTTCATAACAAGTTCAAAATAAGACTATGTTCACACGTATCGGATAGCTTTTGTTCCGACATCAGAACGAAATCATTTCACTTTTTGCAGCGGAATGGAATCATTTCAATTTTAATAACGGATAACTTCAGAACAATGTGAACGAAATGTCTATCCGGTATGGAAATTGTTCCGAAATGATAATTATGCGATACATGTGAACATGGTCTAAGTCTTCTTGTAGCAATAAGTTCAAATCCACCCTGATAAGTATGGACATCATTTTTATCTGAGGATCATCTTGATAGTAGATATACCACTGTAATTATTTGATGTTACATTTTTCTTGTTATCAAAGTACACACAATAATTGATGAAATGTCTGCAACTTTGGGGAAATAGATGGTCGCGTTTTATATTAAAAATGTAATTATTATTATTGTTATTATTATATTTATACAGGTACAAAACTTCAGTTCAGAACACAAAATTTATGTAAATAACTGCTATCAATGTCAGACCTGTGCTGAATTAGTAAATTAGTAAAAAATCATTACCTACAAATAAAATAAATAAATAAATAAATAAATAATTAAAAGTTGCTGAAATATGCAATACAGGACTGAAGCTAAAACACATACAGTGCTATTCCCTATTGCATATCTTAGCAAGATAGAATTTTGAAATGTATGTGAAAACCTATGAATTTTAATCTACAATTTGTCAGAAATCTATTATCAGAAATAACAAATAAATATGAATTTCATCTCCTTGCTGCTTAAATTATTGGCTAATTGTCAAAAGATTTCTGCACAGAATTTGATGAATTTTCATGAAATTTTGTATGATCTACTAGCAATCTTAAAAGAGCATAATAAATCTATTGAAGAAAGCGGCTCTACAGCCACCTTTTGGAATTCATTCCTTGAAATGGCAAAAGTGCTATATTGGAGATTGGAACATACATATTTCAGCTACAGAGAAGATGCTGCCCTGGTGTTTTGCATACGATCGCCAAAACTATTCAAGATATTAAACATTATATATTTGCGACATGAAGAAACTTGAAGAAACTCATGCTGCAGTATATGAATTTTAGTAAGTTTTTTTTCAAAGTACCTGAAAAAATAGCTCAAAGCGATAGGATTAATCAACTGAAGACTAAGCAACTACTGGGATCAGCTGATCTTTTGTCCATAGATGATTTCTAAACTGTTGATCTGAAAATGATTAATTTCGATAAGGAATTTTTATCACATTGCTTCGAATTCAATCATCGAGCAAACCATCAACCGAGACCAAAAAAACCATGGTGTCACTACCAGATTAAGAACATCCGCTGGTACAGTTCAGAGATGGCTAGTGACTAGTCACATATTGGCTCTATGTCAGCATGCTTTTGAAAATGAAATCTTGATACCATCTACAACTGAAAAATCAAAGGATCTCAGTCCATCGAGAATGAAATTCGACCAAAAATGTGTCTTGAATATTCTTGACATTTCTGAGACCATTAGCTCCTTTCAAATATGTAGAGTATCTCGTTAATTTAATCTATGGTGCTCAAGCAAATGAAGCAGTAACTAACGATCTTTTAAATGTTTACGAAAAGGGACAAGAAGCCAAAAAACTATTTTTAAAGGAAAGATCCACGAATTATTGGAATATGACACAATAACAAAAATGAAGCTGATAACATTCAAAGATATGGCTATCAAAGGAAAATGCAATATTGCTGAAGAGCACAAGTTGTTTAGAAGACTCCTGGTGCTAGTGAAATCATGATCGTGCCTATCCATGGAGCAACTTCTTACCTTTTCTCTGAGCCCCATCGCTTGCGTTATTGCTTTAGCAGACGAAATGGTAAAATCTCTGAAAAGTAAATTACTAGGTAAATAATTTGATATTTTTGTTTTGCTTCAGATTATGTTATCAATTTACAGGTTACGGTAAAAAGAAAATAGTGCATAATAACCAGTTTTATTTTGATTTTGTTCAGATGCAATTGAAAAGTTTTTTTCCGCAGAACAAGAACTTGAATCGTGTGAAGATCAAGACCAATCAAATTGTATGAGCAACAACGGCAGAAGTCATCGGGAAAGCTGCGTATCAAAATCCAGAGTGCAGAACAAAAATGTCCCAGACAAAGGCCTTTGTTTGTGTCAGTGGATCAGAACAAGAAAGAGCTTGTTCAATTGTTGTTACACCACTAGTCCCATATTTCTGCTCACAACAGCCACTTTGATGATAGAGCCAAGTTGTATGTGAATGCAGACAGACATTTCTTCAAAATTTCTATGGTAAATGGTGTACCCAACGACCGAGAAGAAGCTAATACTAAGGTTTTTCTCTTCTCAAACTGCTGCAGCAACTATATTGGCGTACTCTAAGTATGCATAACTGTCTATATGGATATTGCTCCATAGGCCATATAATTTTCCGATCAAATTGCCTGTAAAGTACTAATTGAGATTGTTGTCTGCGACAGACGAGGAATCTTAGATGCCTCGTTTCTGCAAGATCAACTTGGTGCTGAAGTCTCTGCTGCGTTACCTGCACTCCAATGCTTCACAGGCAATGATTATACCAGCTCTTTCCATGGAATTAGAAAGAAGAAAGGGTTATTGCTGCTTTGTGAACAAGTATCTGTTAAAAATTCTTTTGCAAAACCTGGGGATCGATTCGAATTCAATGGAACTCTTTTTCGAACATTCGAAATCTTTGGATCTCATCTTTACGGTACCAAAAAGTGTGTCAATGTTGATAATGTTCGTTACAATAAGTTTTGCTGCAGGAACAAAACCCCGGACTCGCAACAATTACCGCCGACAAGAGATCTTTTACTATATCATCTAAATTGAGTTATTATGCCACAGTAGTGAGAAAAGGGCATTGATTCAGTTTCCCAATGTTCTTGGCCCCGATGGATATGGCTGGACCCTGTGTGATGGCGAACTTAATATCAAGTGGATGGTGCGTAAACCTCTGTTGAATGACCTTTTCGATTTCATTTATTGCAAGTGTCAAAAAACCAAATGGGAAACCAACCAGTATTTATGTTATTCTTGTTCCATCAAGTGCTCTGACATGTGCAGCTGCAAAGATTGTGAGAACAACCATGATGATAATGATGAAGAGAATCATGAGGGAGAGGACGAAAAAATTTCAAAAATTTGTTTTCTATGTATGGCACTACCCACAATCACACTGTTCAAGATGATGCCTGCTTAGAAGCTCTACCAGGTTATGAGATCAATATCGAGTATGAAGCAAAGCTTTAGTGCAGTGAAAATGACATGATTTAAATCTTTAATAAGATTTGGTGTAACTTTGGCTTAGCTTCAAAAACATTAACCCAGAGAAAAATGTTACTAAATGTTTTTAGGTCAAAGTTCTTGAAGAATATTCAATCGATTATCCAAACATTGCTGAATTCATCATGATTCTTCTATTTATGTCCCCCTGGTACTGGTCCCCTTGCACGAAGCTATTTAAAGTTTCCCAACACTTGCTTTAAAGATCAAGCCAGTATTTCAGAAAGCACTCTTGAGACACAATATCTCCTATGCTGTCTTCAAATTAAACATGGAGAGGATGAACTTTTATTAAAAGTTAGCGAAAACTTACAAAAGAACAGAAATGTATTTCATTTTCTACTAGTTTATCATTTTCATTTCATGTTTTTAATAAACTTTCATGTTCTTATGATTTAAACGATGAACTTTTCAATGGATAAGTTTTTCTAAAACTTTGTAATCTTTTTTATCTGTGTTTATAATACTTATAACACCTTAAAATTCTCTTTTTCATACCCTTTACAGAGAAAACTGGAAATTATAATACTTTTTAGTTGTCTTCTTTTAGTACCTTGAACTAAAGTGCTCTGGCCAATGAGCTACATCTCTTAGTAAAATGAAATGACAGGAATCGAACTTGCTGCCTCTGTAGCTAGCTTTTCAACACTTAGAAGAGAAAACTGTAATATACTGGAGTTTTTCCTCTTTACTGGTGATATGTTAATTTTATTTAAGTTGTCCTTGTGACAATGCATATTTCGTTGATATTTATTAATAGCTTTGTGAAAAACTTAATGTGTCCTTAAGGTGTCCTTGTGACACTATATTTCTGTTGATATTTGTTAAGAACTTTCATGCAAAAATTTGTTTGGTTTTCTGCTGCTTGGTAGGTGGGGTCTACTATCTATCCTTTCCGCGTCGCCCTAAATGTATCTATCATATTTTTTTGCTATTGGCTTCTTATCATGGGGATAAAAATAACCCTAATCCTAACCCTTAAACAACCAGGATGGAGAGTGGGGGGTGCCAGATATTGACGGTCAAAGAGGATTCGATTGGGGATGCAATGCAATTATCTCTCATGATCATAAAAATAACTAACGTCAAATACCATATGCTTTTATACTGATCATGACAAAAAGTGTCTCCCCTCTACATGGTTTTACGCTCACATAAGAGGATGATGACTACAGTGTCCATGTTTGCTACACGCTACAATGATCTGCATCCAGTGAAGTGATAAGGCTCTCTAATGTAATATAGCTTACTAGCGTACACACGTGTTTCCTCTTGCTCCCTCTCGATATCACAATGACCGTAAAAAACCCCCGAAATATATCAAAAGTCAGTAATCACTATTGGTTTTCGAGATATTTTCCCAAAAAGGTTGCGTTGGATCCCTGTGATCATAAGATGATCACAGCTCCAGCTCACAACACTCGTGGCTCTTCCATCCGGCTACTCGCAAGACTTTTGATCAGAACATCCATATTTGGTTTGAATTCTATGGGGCACCATATGGGACAAAAGTCAAGAAATATATATGTTTGTATTAACTGTTTTAGCGTATGTTGAAATTTTTTTTTGTGTCTGTTTTTCAATCTCTATTTTTTTTTTAATATCTCTAATAATTTTTTTTTATTTTCATGTTGAAAATTTTATATATGGTCTAGCAATAATTAAGGTATGTATTTTTTTCCTAATATCTAGTTTATGCGCATGCGTATTGCTGCTAATGTGCATACACTACTTAAACAAAATGGCGGATACAGCATCAGAAGTTGTGGCTTTTCTTAGACGACTACCTAGTGACATGGAGTCTGCAAGGTGATCTACAGTATCAACAAGTCTAAATCTCCTGGAGCACTGGCATTTGCGAATGGGAAATGCAGTGAATATGTTAAATTTGCTGCGAGAGAGCTTCCAAGCCGTTCATTGGTCGAGGCTCTTTCACAGGAGTCTCAAATAGTATATCTCTGTATAAGTTATTGATTATTAGAAATCCCATCTACAACAGCAATAGCTGATAGCATGGAACATTCAGTTGCTATGGGACGACCCAGAAAATCCATTGCAAAAGAAGATATTGAAAATCAATTCGAGATTGAAAATCAATTTGAGATATTCAGGAACTGGGAAATGGTTGCACACCAATTTAGAGTATCGTCAAAAAACGGGCGATAAGAATTTGGTATGGCAGTATCCTCTAGCAGAGTTTTTTGAGTTACATACACAAACATTTCCTATGTAGACCTATGCAGCCATGTTGGAAATATCTTATTTTACCAGATGCTGGAGAAACAATGGTAATAGGAGCACTCAGATCAAGAGGAACTTTTGTGGAGAGGAGACGAATTTGTGAGGCTATTAATGCTGTGGATCTAATAGGTCGAGCTTTGCAAAGAACCGTTTCCGTAATACGAAGAGTGCACAGCGTGCCAAGTCCAAATTACTTATGGTAAAACACATGAAGTTTTTAGAGACAAATGAATCAATGATTTATTTTAGTCGTAAAATTTGTCTTTTGTGTTTAGGCACATCGATGGACACCCACAAACTGATACGTTGGCGACTTGTTATACATGGAGGCATTAATGGATATTCCCGAAAAAATTTAATATTTGCAATGTAGTGATAACAATCACGTTTTAACAGTACTGAGTTTATTTGAGGTGGCTGTTCAATAGAACGGACTTCCTTCTTGTGTGCGATGCGACATGGGCGTAGAGAGCGTGGATGTGGCAAGATTTATGTTACATCACAGGGTCTGAACAGCAAATCAATGCTAGTCGAACGCTTGTGGTTAGATGATAAGAGATTGATAATCATTCGTTTTCAGTCGATTTTTTACTTCATGGGAAAAGAAGAGATTTAAGATCCACTGAATGATTTACATTTATTTGTGTCAACACAGCTTTTGCAGAATTAACAGCTGATTGGAACAACCACCCTTTAAGCAGTGAAAATAACTTATCACCAGCTATGGCATCTTGGCTTAACGAGTTACAGAGATTCGAATCCACACGATTTCGCAAAATTAGCACATTTCGATTGGGATGATTTCGGAGTGGACTACGAAGGTCCGATACTTGATGAAGAAGAGGATGTTGCGGTTCCAGTAATGTTTCTACCGTGGACAGAAGATCAATATTTACGTATTCAAACAATGCTGAGGGATGAACGGACCAGAGAAGAGATACATCTCTACACATTTATGCTGAACTTTGTGCAAACAATAATGAGTTAGCAATCAAACTGTGCGGTTGTTTTTTCATGTAACATGCTGTTTGTTAATTGTTCAAATCATAATCACAAAAATTCCCAGTACTGTAGTTTTTTATAACAAATCTTTATAACATATCTATTTTCATCAAATATTTACATTGATCACATGATTAATTAAGTAATTAATTAGTGGTGTTATCAAAGTAAGTACACAAGTATTTTGCAAAAACTGCTATGTTCTAGTAACAAAATGAATAAATAAAGAGGACCCTCTTCAATCAATATAGATGCAGATGCTCTGACTTTAGTCATTGAAGGGTAAGTGCAATACTAATGAAACAAAATATGAACAAAATATATATAAACAGAATTGAGTTACGAATCAGCGAAAAGTTTTTATTTTTCTACAAATCACCATAGCCTTTACAGCCGTATTGCAAACTAACAATAGCATACTTTTTAAAGTCATCATAATTGTCATGCTTGACAGGCAAACATAACATTACTTTGTCTTCCTCCAGGAGTTCTAATTTGATTTTTAAGTCATTTAAAAAAGTAACAATGCTGTTACTGATGCAAACTTCAACAGTGAAACCAGCTGTTGGGTATCACTTTCCAAAATAAATGTTCGCAAAAATTCATAAATGTGTTCATTTTTACCAACTTTCACATCATTCCATTCAACTAAATCGAGCATGACAACTGGTACAAAAAACTCCACCAGAAGATTAGAATGTTCTACTAGAAGCAAAGAAAGACCAACAAAGTTTAATCCTTCTCTCAATGCATTGATTTGTTTTTCACGTTTGACAACTAATTCTTCCCAAATTATCACTGATTTCAGTGTTTCAATGTTTAGCATAGTTATGGTTGTTGCTTATTTGCCACTGTGTTGAGTTTACAATTTGTTCATAAGCTGCACCTTCAGCACTTTCAAATAAATGATTGATGTCTTCATTGTTCACACAACTATTCAAACCATTCAGAAAACTGATAACATTAGCAGTTCCTGCATTAAGTGGAATAAGGTTTTTGTAACTCTCACTAGATATTGCTGATCTTCAGATTTATTACATCACAAAAGATAACACCAAGGATGCACGAATGGAAAAGGTGGTCCTCCTTGGATCAAACTATGTCCAATTGCTACACCAAGCATTTTGAATAAGGTTAGATTTCCACCTGATCTTTTTGGGATAAGAAGTTTTGTTAATGGATCAATTTCATATGAAACTGTTTTGTCTTTAAAAAGACCTTTAAAAAGTTGTATATATACATAAGACCATACATAGGAAAATAGATAGGTAAAGAATGTTTTGATTTTTAAAATAAAGCAGCCTGAAGTGACCACTGTGTGAAGAACAGAAAAGTGTTTTTTAACACTTATCAGTACTAACATTAATATTACTTTACCCATATATATAGTATATAGCTATCAGAAAAAGAAAAATATATAGTAAAGACTTGCTGTTTTTCTCCATTTTTCCAGTTAATGATATACATCACTCTCTGAAAGCCATCTGTTTAACAAGACGTTGCTGAAGATCATACCTATTAAAGCAAGCAATATTTATGAGCAGTTCTTTCATAAGTACAATACAAAAGTACAAAAACAGTATCAGTAGTTCATTGTATTACAAAAAAGTATACTACCAAGCATAAAATAAAAGGGTTATAATCTATAGTATACCTAATGAGAACAATAGATAACAACATACACACATAAATATTATTACAAACAGTCATTTCATGTTTTCAATTATGAAACTCACCTACCTTTCATCCTTGTTTATGAATATTTCTTAATAAAAAACGAATTCAATATAAAATAATACACACTTTGAAACCCTCTCCCTCCTCCAACAGATAGAAATAAACAAATTGAAATTTTGCGCCTCTTGCCTTTTTCCATCAATTCTGCTTTTTTTGGTGCTCTAATAACTGTCTTCGTGTCTTTATGATCCAAGAGAATAACCTCCTTCAGACGATATGGTGGTTTTTGGCAGGTAGTGGTGGCTGTTGTTGGTGGTGGAACTCCACCACGACCAACAGTCCCACCTCTCCTTCTTTATGGTAAAAAATGCCTGACTGTTGTTTAACTTTGTACGTTGAATCTTCTCGATAGCCGTTCTTCTGGTTGTTGCCCACCAGAAGCGGAGGAAGCAGCAGCAGCTGTTGTTGAGAAAGGAGGAGGAGGAGGGTGTGGAGGATGATTTCTACCAAATTGAAATAAATTCCTTTGTTCTTCTTCCACAGCATTAAATGTTGTTACTGAGCTTCTATTTTCTCTTTGACTTGTTATAACTCTTCGAAGAACATCTACAAATTCTGGGCTGTTTATTGAATTTGATGTGACAGCATCAATATACCATGTTGTTACTAGACACCATTTTCGTCCTCCCTTGCAGCACTTAATTTTTTTAAGGGAACAAAACAACTTGCCTCACCCAGCCAGATTAGACATAGTAAAAAAATATTTAGACAGTGAAAAACCCTTTCAACCTTCGTATTGGAGATAGGTAAAGTAAATAAAAGTTTCACGAGTAGCAAGATTGATTTCCATTCGTCTCGTCTAAAAGATTCGTATAATTTTAGCCATACGACACGATAATCTGTATTCGAAAGATCAAGGTACTTCACTTTATAGCTTATCATATCTAGGAATTCCAAGAGTAGTTGGCTTGCATTAGCTTGGTTTCCAGCTGTTTGGAGTGGTATTTTGAAGAACACGAAGCGCTCCTCAATACCTGTGCAAAGAAATTCCGAATCATTTTCGTAGCGAAACCATCCTTCAGTGTTAAGTTCGTGGACAAGGTATTTCGAAACCACAGAATCGTTTTTTCTATCGGACAGGCGAACTTGTATTGCATTTGAAATAACATTAGTCCATGCGGTTTTTAAGTTACGTGCACTTTCTTTGCCGCGATTGAAATCTTTTAAGATAACATCTTGGAATTTGGAATTTCCTTCATCATCTATTTTCACGTTTTCAAGAAAGCAACGTAATTCTTCAAATGCTTTACATTCTATTCTTTGAAGCTGAAGCTTGCATTGAGCTAGTAGACTGTCAGTTTTGACTACATCAACATCTTCACTCTGGAAGACTTTGGAAAGACATCTAACCAGAGCCAAAACCTCTACAGAAACACATGCCAACAATGGTATACAAGATTTGGTCCATTTATTGAACCAACCCTAAAAGTGGGCCTATCTTTAGCTGGATATGTGTTATCTTCAATAGATTTTCAAGATGCTGAACAATTATCCAATTTCATCAATAAGCTTTCTCAAATCAATAAAATGTTTTAACTGAAAGAACAAAATACAAAGTTATATATAACGACAGTTATCATGTAACATCCCCCCCAGCCGAGGACTGGAGGTTAATTAATGTTCACTTGCCAGTGACATAGTCTTCGAGCCACTTTGGGGGCTGGCGTTCACGCGTGGGTCGTGTGCGAGACTCTGTATGCTCAATACGCAGTGAGCCTTGGTCTCCAGCTACTGGTGTAACAGGTATGTCTCCAGCTACTGGTGTAACAGGTATGTTTAAAGTAGTACCCTCTTTAGGAGGCGTGTCTCTACTAATTTCCGAAATTTGGTGAGAGTCAGCTACAAAAGTCTCACGTGTAACGGGCTGTTCGGCTGTGGGTCTTGTGGCGTTTGGTGGTGGAACAATTGGCGCGGGAGCACTATGGCTAACATTGTTGAAGTGGGGGACCGGGATGGGTGGCTCTCCTGTCTTGAGGGTTGCGGTTGGAGGCAAGCATCGGAGGAACTTGCGGTTACGAAGGGTAACTCTGTTTGAGCCGTGAACCCTGACAATGTATTGGTCATTGTTCGCGACTTCCACGACGGTACCCAACTTGTCCCACCTGCGAGGATAACGTCCAGCTTGATTTTGGATTCTACATAAATCTCCAACACGAAGAGACGCAACTGGGCGGGATTTTCTGGTCAACGAATTCATTTGCTTGGTAGAGCGTAGTCTTAGGGCGTCTTCTCTTGATCTCCAAAGATGCTTCCAAGACGGTTTCACTGAATCATGGTCATGCAGTTGCATGGGAGGTCGGAGGGGCAATGCGTCACGAAGTGTGCGCCCGAACAACACTTCAGCAGGAGAGGTGCCAGTAGACGGGTCTGGTGTGTTTCTTAACTGGAGGATCGCACGGGTGAACGATTCCGTATCCACACTTCCGTTGGGTGCAATGTTGTTTCGAAGAAGTCTCTTCATGGCTTTGACCGCAACTTCTGCACGACCGTTTGAACGAGGGTGGTAGGCTGACGACAATCTATGGTAGACACCCCAACGTTTTAGGAAATCGTCTGTCTCGTTGGATATGTATTCAGGGCCCCCATCACTGCTCAATTCGTGGGGAACACCAAAGGTAGCAAAGGTTCGCTTGAGGGCTTTAATCAATCCTTTGGCACCAGTTGTTGTGGGACCCTGTTCGACTTTTACAATGTGTGGCCAGTTGCTGAAGCGATCAACGATGACTAGGTACCAGTGACCATGTAGCTTGAAGTAGTCTGATGCGATGGCTTCAAATGGCGATGTTGGGATGATTGGTTCAATCGGAGGTAAATGAGGTTGGCTGGGTGCAATCTCCCAACATGTGTTGCAGTTATTCCTTGTCTGGTGGATGCTCTGTGAGATGCCTGGCCAAAAAACTGACTGTTTTGCTCGCTCTGACATGCCAGTGGTGCCTTGATGTGCGGAATGCAAGCTGGTGCAGACTTCGGGACGGAGTGCTGGTGGTATCACTGCTCTGTTTCCGAACATTACAACACCGTCGATTACTGACAATTGATCTCGATATTGCCAGTATGGTTGCAGTTGAGGTGGAAGCTGTGATACGTCGCCGGGGAACCCGCTGGTGATTGTATCAATGAGTGTTTGCATGTAGGGGTCTTCGTTAGTTGCGGAATGAACTCTTTCCCATGTGATAGCATGGATCTGGTCATGGTCGGATCGCACGGATGCGATGATTTCATTTTCTAACAAGTCGTTGGCTGCAAAGATACCATCTTCGTCGTCGTCTTGCCTGACAGAGGGGTTGCGAGACGTCGCGTCTGGTGCAGGATTGAGTTTCCCGGGGATGTGGGAGATTTTGAACCGCCAGGGGAGCGTCCTCTGTTTCAGACTGAAGATTCTCGGGTTGGTAATTTCATCGAGTGCTCTATCTGAAAGGATGCTTGTGAGCGGTTTATGATCGGTCAGAATGACTAAGTCGTCGCAGCCCATGGTGAAGAATTTCGTATCTTCCAGGGACCATGCAATTGCGAGTGTTTCTCCTTCGATGGGCGCATAGTTCTTCCAAGCAGGTTTTAGGAAACGCGAGCCTGCTAATGTCACTTTCCAGCCATCGGCACAACAGTTTGGTTTTTCACTTTCACAATCGCAATGTTTTTGGTAAAGCCAGTACCCTATACCTGTTTTCGACCAGTCTGGGTTGAGGCAGGTTTTCAGCTTAGGATTGAAGATTTGAACCCCTTCTTTGATGGAATCAACAATTGCGACTTTTGACCGTTCAAATGCTGTCTGTAGTTCATCAGACCATTCAAAGGGCGTCTTAGGGCTCAACAAGGGTTTGAATGGCAACATAATATCTGACAATCGACTGTAATGAGACACTTGGTTGACGAGACCAAACCATGAACGAACGTCTGAAATGTTTCTCGGCGTTGGGAATTGTCTGATTGCGTCTAAATATTTGTCCAGCGGGCGCACCTCATTTTCGGTAATGTGAAAACCGGCGAAATCAATTTCTTTCTGGGAGAACTGGAATTTTGAGGGGTTGAGTACGATACCCTTCTTTCCCATTAACTCAAGATAGTCTATGATTCGCCACCAGTGTTGTTCGATGTGGTCGTCCCACAGAGCGGTATCATCTACACATTTAGTTATCCTGGGGACGTCAGCGATGATATCGTCATATCTGTGGGTGTATCCATCTCCACTTACGATGAATCCTTGAGGAGCAGCGCAATAACGATAACGGCCAAACTCTGTAATGAAAGTCAAATAGTGTCTATCTTCAATTTCTACTGGCACAGAATGGTAGCCATTCCATGCATCGGTTACGGTACGGTATGTACGAGGTGGAATTGACCGGGCTTGATGGAATGGTGGAACCGTGTGATGAGTGTCTCTGATACAGTGTTTGTTTAAAGATTGAAAGTCCACAACACGACGAGGGCTTCCGTCAGGTTTTCTTGTCCATATCGCTCGATGACACCACGTGTTCGGAGTATTCGGTTCCACCTTTTCAATGACCCCGAGTCTTACATCCTCATCCAATTGGTTTTTAACGAGATTTCGCCAATGGATCGGAATTGGGGCTGGCGTGTGTACCGCGGAAGGTGTTGCTTCAGGGTCTATGCTGAGTTTTATGGGTGGACCAGTCATTGTAGGGAGTTTTTGGTGGGTGCATTTGTTGAACGTTGACGATGCATATCTGTTGAGAAGCCAGTCTCTCATTTTCGGTGTGTTCTCCTCATTCGGGGTGAAAGGCAGATTTGCAGGACGAGGGGGTGGTTGTTGTCGACGTTCGCATTTGCACTGTCCTTCAGCTGTCTTGGGAGGTGGTTCATCCATCGTAATAGGGGTACTGGTGGGTTTGACGGGTGCATCGGTCATGGCGTTGATTGATGGAAAATTCTTGTCAATGATTTGGAGATTTTCCATTGCTCGCCGACTGAGATATAATAGATCGGTAGAAGCAGTGATGTAAATCATCTCGGCCGTCTCAATGCGTTGACCGAGGTTGCTCGTACCGGACAGCCTGGCAAAAACTGCCCCTTGTATTTGTATCCCTTCGTTGTTGGCAGCACACATCTGACGTTTCACAGGCACCAGATCAGCCTCACGGAATCCACACTTTCTGAATGTCTTCATTCCCATTAGAGACGATTGCGCCCCTGTGTCAGTAATAGCGGTGACACTGGACGATTTAACATGTCTATATGGAATGTTCATGTGATCGTAGTCAGATTTGTTGGTGTAGTTTCTGAGCTTGATTGTAGGTTGAGGCTTTGATTCAGCAATCATCCAACCGTATGTGCCGTCAAAGATGTAGTGGTGGCTTGGTTTCCAATGTTGGGCTTTGACGGACTTAGGTGGTGGTGAGGACTTGTCATTCCTTGCTGACATGTTGATTGTCGAGACAGTATCGAAAAGTGCGCCTGCAGTTTCCTTGGTTGCTGATGGTACGTTTTCTTTCCTCCAACAATCTACGCATAAGTGGAACTCCTTTAACACTTTGTTGGGCCCCTTTCGGCGGAGTTTGAATTTCTGAATGGATTTCTTACAGTTTTTGCAGTTTGTTTTCATCAACAGTTTATTCTGCACGTCCTTTAGTGGGTCGCTGATGGCATTGGTTTGGAGTTGAATACTTGGCGTTAATATAGCTCGAGATGCCATTTCCTTGTTTTCGATTGTAGCAACCGTGTCGTTGAGATTTTTGGTGTCGAGGTCTGGAATGCCAAGCACCTCCTTTTTGATATCTTCATCGGATATTCCCGAAATAACAACATATTTCACCATCTCATCTGTGTAGTCTACGGAATAATGACAATGTGAACAGTCCTTATTGAAAGCACAGGTCTGCGCTTTTCCTTTGACCTTGGCTGCAAACGACCGGATAGGCTGGCCGTGATCTTGGTGTAGGGCCAGAAGTTCTGCTCGTCGTACACTGGCTGCTACACATATGACTGCGAGTTTCTTAATTGAATTTAATAGCTCGGCTTCTGTGGTTGTGGCGATATCCTGTACGTCTTTGAAGAGTTCGGCTTCAAGGTCGGGGTCACAACATTGCCAGAGATGTGTGGTCATTTGCGTTGCTGGAATATCGGTTCCATTTTTAAATAAGTTCCATTTTTTCACGAACGTGTTCCAATCTTCTTCAGTAGTGTCCTTTGTGACTGTAGGTCTACTGATTTTTGGTGGTTTCTGTTTTGTGGACTGAGCCGGGTTTGGGACGGTGGCATGTGTGTGAGTCAACGCGTGTAGGTTGAGCTGTGCAGCTGCAAGCACCGGTTCCGTCTCAGCAATGGCAAAATTTCAGCCAGGGATGGGACATTCGATCATTGTTAAAAGTTAAAAGTTAAAACATGAACAATTATCCAATTTCATCAATAAGCTTTCTCAAATCAATAAAATGTTTTAACTGAAAGAACAAAATACAAAGTTATATATAACGACAGTTATCATGTAACAGATGCTGCATAAGAAAACCGAAATTGTCAATGATAAGATCCAGTGCTTGTGTCTTATGAGCTATCCATCGTGTCCCTGAGGCTTTCTTTGGCTTAAGACCTCCATCAAGAAATTCAATGGAATTGCTATAAATCTCCACAAGTTCTTTTAATTGACAAAGCTTTTTAGGGGAGCGTTTGTACAAGTAATACATTCTCAAGATAAGTTCATCTACATCATCAAAATCCGTCCCTTTAAGACTATCCTTGAGAGCTAATTCAAGTCGATGTGCGACACACCATCCAAACGTGACCCATGGGTTTTCATCCTGAATCAGTGTTATCACAATGAAATCTTCACTGCCAAATACGGATTTTATAGCATCTTTAATACAAGCCAAAACATCTTTAGCCGAAGCACCATTAAGATCTTTAAGAGCAAGATAAGAGATATTTATTCCTATCTTATCTGTCCCTAGTGGTGATGGATCAAAAGTGATTACGGATATGGCTTCCTTCTCAATGATACCGACATCAGTAGAGCCGTCAGTCAGGATACTAAAAAACTCAGATTCTTCTAATGTTTTCTTAAGATCGTTTGATAAACACTTCCCGATGAAATCAATCATTACCTGACATAGAGTTCTGATAAGCATTTCCAAGGCCAACTCCATGTCTTTCTTCAAGCACCAATATTTTAGCGAATTTATTTATTGGCAGTTTTTCTTTAACAACGAAATACATGGTTTCAAATTTCTTTTTAGTTTTTTCAAAGTCCCTCTGTTTCATAATATCTAATCCACGAAGCAAATCACCAGAAATTGGATTAGAAGTTTCAATACGTTCTGCGCATTGACATATCGACAAACCTTGTTCTTTCAAATGGAGTTCATATGCTTTTTTGTGCGGTTCACTCTCAGCATGTTCCATAGCAGCATGCAAAAGGAGGTGTTTAGTTCCGTCTCGAACCCATGCTTCGTTGAAATTTTCCATTGAATTGATTCGGACCTCAAATTGTTTGCAAATTTTGCAAAGTGATGACAAGACATTGTTTTGGTTAGCTGGATCAATATTTGAAACAAGCCAGTCCTCGCCCCTGTACTTTACGAGCACAGTCTTCTTCCACTTCTCAAAAGTTGCTAAGGATAATGTTCGCTTTGACTTTTTTACTATTTCTTCTTTTCCTACAGAAACAGTTGTATTGGGAGAGGTAACTCCAAATAAAGAATTCATACTTTTCTGACATTTTAGAGCATGTTCGTCCATGTTTGCAATGAAAGATTATTCACCAAAGAATATTTTTAATTCGATTCAAGTTTCAATAGAACGTCTTCATTGTTAATTTGAATGGTTGACAAAAGCAATTTAAAAAAGTGATAGATTTCATTTATTAAAAATAATCAGTTTCATTTTATATCTTAACATTAAATAAATCGGTACAATTATGTTTTGCATCATATAAGTATTATAAAAGTACTCAATTTAACTCACATATGCATTCTTGCATAACTTCAGGTTATCTATTTTTTATTTGTTGTGAGCCAATCATTTGTTTATTTCGTTTGATCGGTATTATAACATAATATAATCATTATCATGTTGTATAGAAGAACTTTGCATAAATCAAGAAAATGCTTGTTGGAGACAACAAAGCGTGTGACGAGAAATTTTGAGGAAGGAGAAAACAAACCGAAAAATAAATTGTAAATGTCATTCACATTGCATCAATACACAAGGAAAACGTGTCCAGAAACCAATAGATTCATTTAATACTACTTTAATATAATTGTGTTTATTACATAGATTTACGGAGAAAGAGAAATGAAATGTGTAAATGTTCGGCGATCACGTAGATCGTCTCAATTACATTCCAGACGATCGTCTTTCAAATCTCGCCGATCATTGATCGGTGATTGCCCGTTATTTTAAGCTTTTATCTATTTATTTACGAAATGTTTACCCAGGATAGCCTCTTCAGTTCCGTAAGGTACTGTTATCAATGAGGGTCCTGCAAAGGAGGTCCTAAAGCATTTAAAGCCCCCATTTGGGCTACAGAAGCCGTAATGACAGGAACTGCTCAACTAGACAACCACCCTAGACATCATTCCTACTCTCTTGCTGAGTGCCAAGCAGAGAGGATTGATTCACACTGTTATAATCGCTGGCATGACTCGGTCGGGGATTGAACCTGCAACCTCCCGAACAGGAAAGGAGCACTCTACCACAAGGCTACCAGTCGGTCAAGCGCTCAAGCGGTCAAGCGCTGAACATCGCAACACTTAAAATGCCCTACTATTGACCAAAAACTAGTTTTTGGAAAATCAGAAAATGCAAACTCCTACGTAACACAGATCATAATAAAACTAATGCAAACCCCTACACCAAAGAATCCAACATCCCAATATTATAATATTGCGTATAAATGCATATGTGTACACTGGAACTGAACTCATTCAAGGTTTTGTAAAATTATTTTTTACCCTGGAGACGTGAAACAAACATTGCAATATTTGAAATGCCCTTCTTCAGAACAAAATCATGTTTTTACATGCATAAGATTTAATGCAGAAACAAATGGCAATACAACAAAGAAGTACATATTGTATACGCAGAATAGAAATAACTTTAGTGTAAAAAAGCAATACATAATACAGAACACAAAAGCAAACATTGAATAACATTACGAAATGGGAATTGAAAACAAATTGATACCTTCCAACTGTGTTATTTCATGCCGAAGTTACATTGGACAGAATTTTTAAAATTGATAATCAGTTCTTCACCAGCTACCAACATCATGATTTAAGCCATGAGTTTTATTTCTTTATTGTTATTGTACAAGCCATTACTTTTATTTATTTATTATTATACTAGCCGCCCAGGCGGCGTCGCTCGCCACTCATGTTCAGCATGCATCCAATTCACGAAAAATTAAATTCAGAACTGATAAAAATGCATGTGATGGTTTTAACACGGATAAAAATTTGGAAATGGGGGCCTTTAAAAGAAGTTTAATCGATACATTACGGTATCTTTAATCACTTTTGTAAAAGTGTATATCGACTTCGTTAATGGTCTTCCAATGCGTTTTTTGGTTTAATCCATTTATTCTTGGAAATGATAATTCTCGGTGAATAGTGAGTGCATTGCATCTACGTACGCATGCAGTTGGAATTATCGGATCTTCCAAAAAGTGCATTTTTAAAAATTGATGACATATCATTCGTAAGCGAAACCAAAGAATCTAAAAAAATAAATAAATAAAGTTAAGGTTGAATTTAAAATCCGAAATGTGCAGCCGACAATATATCTTCCAACTAAACTTTCATTCACAATTACCTTGACAATGCTATCTAGACTATAGTAGATACGGTTATCCATAGGATACTGTCAGGAAAGGTTTTTCCCATGAACTACCAACACCAAGTTGACCTCAATACTATACTATAAATCTAAAGAATCTGAATAAATATAAGTTAAAGATAATGAATAAAGTTAGTCAATTTTGTCAGTTAGGAAAGATTTATTTATTCATTTACATTTCGCTCCATTGTTCTATTTCTGCTGACATCAGCATATTCCATTCATTATCTTTAACACGGACAATAACCTCTTTATCCTCAATAAACTAAATGAACTAACTTTAAGGAATAGTTATCTCTCAAACTGACAAAGAAGTTTTCTCTAAAACCATAACCTGTAATGTCATTTCACAAAACATAGTGAAATAAAGATCAAAGGAAGTATGTATTCCAACTCTACCTGAACTCTCATTTAGATAACAACAGACTTATAGAATAAGATTCACAAGTGATTTGTAACGACTAAATAAAGAGTAATCCGTATATAACAACATATTTTTTGTAACTAAATTAACTAAAATAAACTAAAATAAACTATGGTATGGAATTACCATACACTCGACCGCAAATGACTGATTAAACAACTCATTATTCCCTAAAACACAAATTAGAAAAACTATTCGGAAGCTTAAGTGGGCGCTAATCAGCCATTCACGGTCTAAATTTAATTTGTTGGTTCAGTTCACTTGATTATTTTTCATTTCGAGAATTTGATTATAGACATTTTAAAACTAATTTTAATGAAAACTGAACCTGAGTGTATGGTAACTCCATTCCGTATAAGGGATCAGCCCTCACTCAAAAACAGTGAGGACTGACCCCTTATACTTCATCTCATAATGAATGTTTTTTTTTATATTTTTTTTAATTTTTTTTTGTGGGGGGACGTAACCCTCCCGGTCACGGCCCCCATTTTGCTTCCATATTTGGAAAGCCCTCCTGGACTTCGAGCCAGGATGGACCTTCCGATAATCGATGAAGTCTTGTCTTGTTACTAAAATAAAATTTATAGAAAGTTAAGGAAAGTTAGGAAGTTCAGTTAAGATAATAAAAAAACAAATAGTATGGCTTATATCAAAAACTTCACAACTCAAAACGTGTGGTCTCTTGCGATTCTAAACAGGAAGATAAAATGAAAATAATAATAAAAAATGTATTAGTGTATTAGTGAAAATAAACGCTTACTCTGGCCATTCAGTTGGACTAACTGCCCTATAACATAAAAGACAAACAGTGTAAATACTACATCTATTGAAGAAGGAAAATGCATGTTAAGAAGGAAAATGTAAAATTACCAAATATAATAGAAAACAAGATGCCCTTAGCGGGCATAAAGATTTCTGCATGATAGTTGACACAATTTAAGATATTAAATGCTTGAAAGCAAGGTTTGCTGAAAAGGTTTTCTATACAACTTATGTTTTCAGTTAGACTAGGTGATATTAGTTTCCTTCCTTGTTCAATCTACTGCATTGCATTCATTTTGTAATTTCTGACGGCAAATAAATTTTCATATTCCAATCTGTAAAATCTGCCCCCAAAAAATTGTAAACCATGATCATATCAATTCTTAAGGCCAATTTCCACTTAAATCGCCTGGTCGCGCGACTGAGCGAATTGGACAACTGAGCATGCTTCATGAATATTGTCAGGAAAGTTCTGCAATAATTGTAGTCGCTGCGACTGGTCGCTAAAGTTCAAACGATTTGAACTTCTAGGCGAAGTTAAATAAAACCAGACCATCAAAAGCTAGAGTTTATAATAATAAAAACGGCAATTGTTTTTTTAGGGAACTCTATTTGCTCGGTCGCACCATAGTTCACTATGTTCGCACGAAGAATTCGCTCAACCGGCCTTTAAGCCGATTTTCCACTAGACGAAAAAGTTTGCGCGAAGCGAAATGGTCATTCCTTTCTATTGTTTAATTCAAGCAGAGAAAAAAAAAGTAGGAATGATTTCTACTTTTTCTCTATAGAATTTTGACGCTATCCAATCAAATTACTTGAAAAGTTCGCTTCGCGCGAACTTTTTCGTCTAGTGGAAAACCGGCTTTAGTAAGCTTTCCAAAAATGCGTTAAGGCCGGTTTCCAGTTCATTCGCTGTGGTCGCGCGACTGAACTGGAAACCGGCCTTAACACTTGCTTCGAAGAAAAAAATGGCACGGAAATGTTTATTCCTCAGATGATTTGAAAGAGGGCATAATTCAGCAAAGATTCTAGACAATTTGAAATTGTTAGGGAAATTGAAAGGGTAAAGTGTGACTTGAAAAAATGTTTATGACAAAAATGTTTAGCTATCTTCATACATAATAGAAGCAACAAAATAAGTAGACTAATAAACTGAAGAGTATTTTAAAAAGTTTCTCTGGCATTAGAAACTGTAATGGGATGTTTTCATTTATGGGCAAGAATCTCTGAAATGACATGAAAAATTTACAAGTGAAAGAATGGAAGAACTATCAACAAAATTTCGTTTACGCAGCTCATGAACAAGGTTCTCTAACAACACAAATGCAAACTTACATAAACTGAAGAATGTACAAGAGAACTAGCAAAATATAAATACAAACTAACATATATACTAAAGAGTGCAAGAGAACTAACAATATAAATACAAACTTATATATATTAAAGAGTGTGCATGGGCTCAATTCAAAAACCCAATACATGTTTTTCTTGAGTTAGAAACTAAAATGGTTGTGTTGTCGTTAATAAAATCGGTGGTAATGGTCTCTTCATTGGCAGGAAGAGGCAACTTTTTCTGACTGTAATAAAGGTTAACTTGCTGTTTGTAGATAGTTACATCTCCATCATCAAATGCTGCTTTTACAGTAAAATGATATCTGTATCTGTCTGATCGAGCACTCATCTTACATAGTGGACATTTGATTATATTCCCAGTATCTGATAACTGGAACTGCTTGTTACAACTTGGACAAAGAGATGTTTTTTCAACAAGTACAGATTTTAGTGGAAAGTGAAAATTCTTTTCCAATGCTCCAGATAATGAAAGATTCGGATTTTTCATTTCCAAATCAAACTTTTTCACTCTTGAGATGCTGCAACCCTTACTCAAATGTAGTACCAACCCACCATTTGGGTAAATTCTTAATAAGGCATTTTTTACCTCATAAGCCCCATCTTCAATAACCAAGTGAACATTATCATCCCAAATCGTCACTGAGATGGTGGTCTCTATATCATTTCCCATGACCTCTTTCTTGATGACTGGATCATCATGGTACAAACTTGATGTTGTTATTACATGTCTGTTCTCAATAGAGAGAAACAATCTTGCCGAAACGCGAGATTTGTCAGTTCCATTAGTTTTGATTTCAGCTAATTTCTGCATTTTAGGATAGATATCAGGGACAAGTGGCTGAAAACTAACTTCAGTTGGATCAATCAAAGTGTATCGATTTATTTGTATATCTTCTTTTGTTGGATCAAACTTATTTTTGACTTTGCGAAATTTTTGAATTTTAATAGGAGATCTGGAATTGATTGCAGCTGCAAGCTTTTCATGGTGATCAGCATGGAAGCTCACTCCATTATAAGTATGATCCTCGGTTTGCAATAGCGTATTAAAATATTTGGTGCCACTGGACTTAGCCCTTTTTACAGGGCTCAAGTTGTGCACAAACACGGACATATCTAAGAAAGTTAACAGAGAACATGAAAAAAAATCCCTAAATAACAATTACAGAGACTTACAGGGATCTTTATTGTTAGCATCGTCTCCTGTATCTAATGAGAAAACAACCATTAAAATATACTGCATATTTTGTTTTAAAGGCGCTACGACATGGGTCACGTGACTTTTCGACGTTTGGTCCAGCACCAAAAGTCACTTTGAGGCGAGGAGAAAAAAGTAAGGAAAAAACAAGGAAAACAGACAAGAAATCGAACTTTATAACCCACAAAAATTTATTCAATACTAATAGTGCACTGAATATAGTGAAGGTACAAATACCTATTCATTTTCCAAGAGAAAGAAACAGTTTAGGAACTTTTTTCAAACATCATGAAAATTTTACATCTTTTGCTTTCTTGAGCATTAAAACATTATCGTTGAATTTTTGTATATATATCTGTACTTCGTACCACCTGTCTTGTCTAAATAATGGCAGAAGAGTGACTTCCAGCCATGAAAAACTAGATTTTCATCTTTTTCAGAAGCAAATCAAAACAATGCTGCTTCGTTCTCTTCACTAGGAGTAACAGGAAATAATTTTGCGGACCAGATCAACTATTAGCGGACTCAGTCTTGTTAATCATGTTCCTCATATTACTCATATTATTAAATACTTATTCTAAAGTTCCAGCTGGTCTTCAGATTCAATGATCATTACACGAGGAGGCAAGCTATTAAATGTAAACAAGATCACGTGATCGCCGTGCCGTAGCTCCTTTAAGTGTATGCCAGAACATTCTTATTCATTTTAGGATGACTTGATCAAAATCACATACCTGGATCTAATTTTCTTTTCACAGTGGTAACAGTTAGAGCAGTACTTGATGTAGGGTCTAAAAAGAGGGCAAAAAAAAAAAAAACACTTTAAAGACAAAATATCCAGCCATAAATATTAATCCAGTTGATATAAATCCAGTCTATTATCAAAAATGCATGCCAGGGCATTCTTATTCATTTAGGATGACTGAAACAAGATGATATATATACCTAAATCCAATTTTCTTTTCACAGTGGTAACATGAGTTTGTTCACTGCCAGCACTTGATGTAGGGTCTAAAAGAGGGCAGACTAAACACTTTAGAGACAAAATATCCAGCCATAAATATTAATCAAGTTGGAAAATAATTTTTCTTCACCTATCTGTCCTTCAGTATCAGACATGTTGCTTATTCATAAAATAGTCTAAAAATAAATGGAACCGAAGATCAAACTATAGCCCATTATTTAGAATTTTTCATCTCTTATCTTGCCAGAATAACTGTGCTAGAAGATAAAGCGACAACAACAGCACTTACTTCGATGTTCGTCTTCACGCGTTCTACAGTAGTTGGAAAAGAACTTTTTATTAAACCACCACATGGTTAACTTGAAATATTTGCATAAATTAGTAGTTAGCCTCTTTTAGATGCGCCAAATGGCGGAATAGTAGCGAGAGCATGGAGCGCCATTTCTCTGGCTTTCCACCAGCTTCTTTATCTCGTATTTATTATCTTATGTATTCTTACAGTGGTATAGTGGAATTATTATATAAGTTGCTTAGTAAAGCTTCTACAAGAAAAACCATTTCAGGGTTGATTGTTTTATTCTTTAAACCAACTGTTACCAGTTAGAGAAAGGGCGTGGGGAAATACCTCCAATTTCTTTCTGCCAAAAGTTTAATCGTAGCATATAAGTATTTTGAACTTTACTATTTTTCCTTTTAAACCACCCCCAAAACGCACAGAGCTAAGTACTTCTATAGTGGGAGTACCGCGGAAGATGAAAAGGTTGAGCACCCCACCTAACATGCTTTCTGAACTGCGGGTTTGCTCTCAGAGGTGCCCGTAATCAATTGTTTTTATTTTTAGTGCGGTTTCTATTTAAAGGCGGCTTCTTTTCATTGGATTTGTCACTTAAGGGAATCAATTTTCGCGGGGAATTAAATTTCGCAAATTTTCGAGCAAGTCGCGAAATTAAGTTCCTGCGAAAAATGACGTTAGTGAAAATCAATGCCCGTAAGGTTTTTTAACGGCTTCTACTGGAAAAATACGGTAATAAACGTCTGCCACAAAGTCGCTACTACCCCATTGTCTACCATGGCAACAAAAGGACTAACGTATCATTTTTTTGCGCTCACAAAGATAACCGAGCTTAAGTCGTACAACCTTAAACGGACACCATCCATTTTATCATGAACGGATTACTTAACACACACATAAGGATTAGTAGACGAAATAAAGATTAGTCTCTTGGTCACTGAATATAGGGTCAGACAAAAACGCAATGGATTACTTATGTAGTATTATTATGAAAACACAAAATCATTATAAATCATTTTTAGTTTTTTTTTCTCATTTAAGTCTGAATAATGTTTACTCTTTCATACAGTCAGGTGTTGACAACTATGGCAGAGACATCTTCACAGCAACCGGATGATTGAATAGATTTCTTCTTTTCAAAATCGTTTATATTTACTTCCAGGTTTACTTTCTTAGGAAGTTTCTGTGCAGGATTCGAACTGATACGTTAACATTCGATTTAATTGTCAAATCAGTTTTCGTGGTTAACGATCAAGCCGCCAAGATTTCCAAAAATCTGTATAACAAATTACAAATGACGCGTAAGTCATATGGTGCATTCAACAAACTGGAACGACGGCAATCTTCATGGAAAGTATAATTGTTACTCAATAAATTCATAATTTCTAATATACATTAATGTGAATCCATGAGTAGAAATTTATCTACGTTTTCATCCATAAGGTTAAATTGTGTTCTTCATAAAACGAAGTTCTCAGGTCACGCTTTAAAAACCCTGGGTATTTGTGTCTCCCCGCAGTAGTTAGTGAAAGTCTGTCAATTCATGTAAGATGTATCAAAACTGAAGTCTTTTGATGCCGGCCTTTTTTGTAATAATTACAGGTTTTAAAATAACAATAGTTTGAGCATTTTCTTTGCAATGTCTGTGGAAATTCAAGTGCACTGAGGGGTGATCATACAGAACAAAATTAGCAAGAACGTCTGTTTAAATTTATCCAAACATTAAAGAGTGACATCAAAGTCCACATGAACACCCCGCAGTTGAAAAACAACGAAACAAAGAAAACATACACCTATTAGTCCTGGAGGTATCCACCTAGAATTACCCATTTTGTTAGAATATGATCTGTACATGAATCTGTATGCAATGTATACAATTTGTATGCAATACAATCTATATTGTGTCTTGTCACAGCATGATTGCCATACTGCACAGCCTCAAAGTAATTATTGCTTTCAACAGAACTGCATAACTATTCAATTAAAAAGGCAGACTGAGTATCAATCTGTAGATGTAGATGCCGATAATAGTATATCTAATTACAAAGGAGACTGCGTCTAGGTACATTAAGCACTCAAGAGATATTAGGTTAATAAAGGATGAAAAAACTGATAATGACAAAGCTATAATCAACGTTAAGTCTAACACCCAATAAAAATGTCTATAAGAACTTAACAACCATAACATACCAGAAAGCAAAATTACCAAGGGCTGGGTGAAACACTTTATCATTTATTTATGTTGGTGCACATCTCCAAGAGTAAAACCCCACTTAGTCTGCATTAACAACAAAAGATCACAAAAAAATAATGTAATAAATACTATTACAACACCAAATAAACACCTAGCAATTAATATATCATGATTTATATCATGAAACCAAAATCAATACCTTTATAGGAAACAAAGCAAATCTAAAATGCAATAAAAATTACAATAAGAAAATTTATGATGCTACTGCTATCCCACCACCCACCCCCCCCCCCCCCCCCCCCCCCCCCTCCCCCCCTCCCCAAAATCAAACTTATTAACATTAACCACTGGTACTAGAGGTACTACATTTTCAATTTAGTGTTTGCTGTATATAGCCAGTAAAACTGACAAAGTCTACAGCTAGTTTAATCAATATAATAGTGTTTGCTGTTTGTAGTCAGTAAAACTGACAAAGTCTACAGCTAGTTTAATCAATATAATAGGGTTTGTTGTTTGTAGCCAGTAAAACTGACAAGACAAAAATGTCTACAGCGACTTAAATAATGTTATATTTCATCTGTGTTCCACATTAGTTTCACTGTAACTGCATCATGATCCGAAAAGAAAACAGATTTTATCAATAATGTCATACTGCATTTTAGAAGCAAAGTCTTTTTAATGTAGCAATGATCAAGTAGTGATCCATCAAGATGTGTAGGTTCTGATACAACCATCTCATAGTGTTTGAGAATTTCTGTGAGAGTATCACTAGAAGTAAAGTAATTAACATTAAAATCACCTAGAAGAATGTCAATATCATAGGCTTCAAGCGAATCTTTAAGTTTATCATAAAACAGATGCAACGGCTCACTGTGCTTTCTGTACAGTACTCCAATTCCAATTTGTTCATTACAAAACGAATGTTTGAGAATATAAGAACACTGAAAACCCGGTTCAGAAGAAAAGGATGGCATATAATCTAAGCTTTTTACTCCAACTGCAGTACCCTGATATTTATCTACATGGCTGTTGAAAAACATTTCAAAATCCAAAACATCCTCTATCTCAGTAACATCATCATCTGGCAATAACTGAGTCTCTATAAAACATACTACATCACTTGCCAATAGCTCTTTCACACAAGCTATGTCAGGTGCATGTAAAGACAGGGATCTTACATTTAATACACTCACAATTAGTGAATCGGCGCATGTAGGTCCCACTGATTTGGGAGAAGGTAGTATACAATTTTGTCGCATTCTCTCATATTCATGGAATGCTCTCTTGTCAGCCCTTATGGCTTTTCTGTCAAACATTCCAGTTAAGTGCAAACCATTAAGTGTTCTAACACAACTCATAGCAACATACATTTGACCAGCATTAAATTGTCTTTGCTTCTGTAACTGAAAACTGATAACTGCTTCAGACACACTTAAACTTTGAACTTTGTGAATGCTTGTTCCCCAAGAAAGGACTAAAGGGAACTGTGTTCTTTTAATCACAGGTGATGAAAGCTTTCTTTTATGAATATGAATTTCAGTTTCTGTTCGGTCTATTGGAACATACTTGTGTGTCCTAGCAAAATGATCAGAAGCCATTTTCATTAACCCAGCATGCTCATCCATAAATTTTACATAAACTTTTGTGACTTTGTTGCGGCTGCATTTGATAGACTTGACAACACCAATTTGTCCATTTATAAGTTTATCAGCTATGTCTATATTAGAGGTAAGCATAACTTTTGCCCCAACTTTAAGAACAAGCTTTGTTGGAAGACCACCAGTGTCAGTGTGCTTACGATTTATTGCATTAGTGATTAATCTGTCTGGTACATCTTTTGGCAAATCATCAATCGCATTGATCACAAACTCTTGACCGTTCAAACTTTCAAGCTTCTTTTGGTTGTATGCGGTAGCTGGAGCATTTTCAGCAAATAAATGAATTGCTTCACTAGGATAATCTGAGGAGGAATCCAAAATGAAGCGAGATCGAAGAAGATTTTCATCCTCAGGAGATAGATTTGCAGTGCGGATATTGTTAAGGAGGTCAATGAATACATTGTCACCCTGCTGTCGCATTACTTCAGTTAGCTCTGCAATCCTAAAGTTACTCCAAAGTTGTAGTAAACTTTCAACAAATCCACTAGACATATAAACAGGCTTTCCCATTACTGGAGGTAGCTGAAAAAAATCACCAGATGCAATGATAGTTCTAAAGGCAAATGGGACATGAGTACTAACACCAAATATCTCACATAACTGTAAATGTACATTCTTGAACAGTTCTTCCGAAGCCATTGATATTTCATCAATAATTAACACAGTCACTACTGAAAGCTTGTTTCGCAGTGATGATCTCATTTTATCACCAAGTGGAGCATAACCTTTACCATGCATTCCCAATCCCGAGTGTATTGTAGTACCACCTATGTTGGCAGCAGCTACACCAGTCGGCGCCAACAATAACACTCTCGGTTTTTCGAGGTTAGTAGCTTTACGAAGTAATTCTTTAGAAATGGCATGATAAACTGTTTTCAACAGATGTGATTTACCACAGCCGCCTTGGCCAGTTAAGAAAATGTACAAAGGATCAACAACTTTTAACACAGCACAATTTCTGAATTTGATCAAATTTTTTGCCCACGTTAAGATGGTGTCAAAGATTTCCCGTTGTTTATTGTTAAGAGAACGTATTTTTGTGTTGATTTCATTGTCATTTAGTACATATTGTCTTTCTGGAACAATTCCTGACGTAGCAGTTGGATTTTCATCCTCAAGTTCATCGTCAGAGATGCGATCATTCAACAAATCTTGAATTTCCTCATTTTCTTGCTGTGCAAAAGGATCAAAACTAGTTTCAAGATCTGCTCGGTAGTTTCGAAAGGCTTCATCAACAAGTTCCTCATGTGGCTCAATCTTTCCTTTATTGATGTTAACTAAATCAAAAACACCAGGCTGTGAAAGTTTTTCCAAATAAGTGTCACATAGCAATTCCTTTTCAATCCGGAAAGGAAAATACATAAACAACAAATGATGTGCATATTGTTCAGGAAATCAATGTCTGTTAGGTACATGATATCTCAAGACAGCACGAGTTTTTCTGCACTTTTGCTGCTCATCAATGGAATGACAGGTGGATAAGGACAGTCAACACTTTTCCCTTCCATCACTTCATCATTCAGAACAACAGGTTGATTATCATTGTCAGTTGAGTCATTTGGCTTGGATTCTAGAAAGTAGTATGCTAAAAATTCGGCAAAGCACATATTATCAACTATTGCAAACTTTCCACCTATGTATGAGCTATCTGGTCTGTCAAGGTAACGGTCAAGCATATTTGTCTTGAAAATATCATTGCTATCCTCAGGCAATTCATCCAATTCTTCCCGAGACTTGCAAATTCGAAATCTATTTTCTGGCAGATTGCTGTTAGCAAAAATGACTTTTGGAAATGTCTTACGCAACCACAACTCGGGCATCACATGATATACTGCTTCCTGTACAGAACATTCTCTTCTGGAAGAGTAGGCCTTGGCAATTGATAACATCTGATCAAATTTATTTAGGTTTTGTGATTTTGATTCCTCTAAAGCTTGCTTCATTGCTTTCGAGCACTCGTCTTCTGATTTAGAAAGATATTTGCACATGTAGGTAATGGCTTTGTAATGGTTGAAGACAGGTTGAATATCCATGTTAGCTTCCCAAGCTGATAATCCTTCCATAAAGTAGTTGTTTACAAAGCAAGAATTGGGTGGTCGATGTAAATGAATTTCATAGTCTGCATCCTTTGAAATTGATAACGCACTATAATATTGTTCTTCTGTCAAGCCTATTTTATCCAAAATCTCAGCAGTTGTTCCAGGATTCTCATAGTCATCTCTTAATGGATCCATTACATTGTGCTTTTTTGGTTGCAAAAACTCATCAATATATTCTTTAACTTTATCTAACACAATTTTTCTATCTTCCAGAACACTTTCTCTCTCGTTAGCATCCATATCTGCTGGTAACGGACTGGATATAATAGTGTGGTCTGTAAAGAAATGACCAAAGTTGAATCGAAAAGAGCTGTTCTTATATTTCCGACAAGTTTTAGAATGATTATGAACTTGATATGTCTTTACCAATTCAAACAAATCAGGTTCAAGTATAGGATCCAGTAAATCTGCTTGAACAACTTCATCAACAAACGTTATGTATTCATCCTTTGTGTTTTCTGTCAAAACAGGAGGGTCTTTGATCCACAAGAAAATATGTACATGTGGGCTTCCTCTTACTTGAAATTCGACGCGAATAACGTAGTAGTTAAGTTTCCCCAAAGAACCAGCTGTAACAATTTCCTTAAAGAATGTTTCAACACGATATTGAAAATGTCGAGCCAAGAAAACTGGGTTCATGTTCAAAATTCGGCATTTATCTTCATAACTCATGTTGCGGATTTCATCTTCCTGAAGATTCATTTGATAGATTTTGGATAATATTGCAGGTAACTCTGGCCAACGTAAATCTGCACATGATAGAGTCATAAAAAAAGTAGGAATACCAAGCTGTTTCACCATTGCTAGAACTTCCAACAAGAATCGCTTCCAATAAGCTGGAGTCCCCTTTATCTGATTCATAAAGTTAAATGCATCATCATTCGCAATGAAAGTTCTGACAGTTTCTTGAAAGTTTTGAGACAACATACCAGCCGTAACATTACCACTAGAAAGTTTTTTCATGGCAACATTGATTTTACTGTGGAGATTTGTAGACTGGACAACATAATTGGCAAAAAATATGTAATCTGCGTCAGATGAAAACTTTTGGCTGTAATTTAATAAGCGTTGATTGAAATATTTAACTGGACTAATTGGAACAGTTCGTTCAACATTATATCCAAATTTGCCATAAGGAAACAAATATGGAAACGCCATTTCCTCACAATATTCATCAGCATATATAAGGATGGCTGTACATCCTTCACCAGGGGCAATGCTAACCAAATCATCATTAACATCAATAGGTATTTTAGGTGTCATGACGGTTTCGTTTGAAGCTGCTGGGTGCTCATCTAATGGGTTGTCATAGGCTTCATTATCATTTCCATCAGCTTCACTTAATTCATTTACTTCACTTACTTCATCCACATCAGCATCATCAAAATTACACATGTCGTTAGAAATATTAGTCATATCAACTATTACATTACTATACAAATGATTATTATATTTCAAAAAGTCTAAGGCTTGTACAAGTATATCAGGTCTAACAGGTTCAAAGTAAACATGTCCATGATACATCAATTTCCGTTTTAGTTTCAGCAATAATAAGCCATTACTATCAGCAGGCCTTGGCAAAACATTGGTTACACTTTCAGTATCAATCGGTACGTTACAAATTGCTCCTTTAACCTTGGGAAAATTTCCTTTAGGCATTATCACAACTTTCTTGAATAGAATTCGTTTTGAAATGAGAACTTTTTCCAAACGATTAATGTCAACTAGATGCTGCGGTAAATCGTAAATTTCCAGTTTGTTCCAAACACCTTGGGTTGGTACTTTTTTCGCCAATAGCTTCCGGTGGCAAGTAATACAAATATATGCCATACCGTCAAAACTTAAAACAATTTAAAATTTAAAATCATCAGTTTCAATATTATATTTACTTTCATCAAAAGAGACAACAGATCGCTTATACAAACAACGATTACATGAAACACAAATATAGAAGGGTCCTTCATTAATCATTTGTTTGAAAAATTTAATACGTTTTTCGGCTGTTGTAAATAAATTCCTTTTAGCAGCAACATGTTTCTCCCTTTTAATTCTTAACATTTCTTTATGCTCAGGAGAGTCTTTTTTGCCAAGATACGTATGATGCATTTTTGACAATAAGTCTTTATGTTGTGGACTACCTTTCATGGATGCATATTTTTCTTTAGATAATTTACGTTTTGATTCCAGATGTTCCTTGTGCTGATCTGTTCCAATATTCTGATGGTATTTTTCTCGAAGAGATGCTTGCTTTTCTATATGTTGAGGGGTATCCTTGCTTTCCAAGTATTTCTGATGTATAATGTCCTTCTTATCCAAGTATTTCTGGTGAATAGCGTCTTTGTTTTCTAAATATTTCTGATGTATGGTATCTTTGCTTTCCAAATACTTTTGGTGTTTCTTTATTCAACAAGTACCTTTGATGAAAACTTTCCAACTTTTTTATATGATCATCAGAGCCTTTTTTAAATGCATAATCAAGGCGTATTTTATGAAGGTGGTCTTCATGATTTTGAGGTTGAAATTCTTTTGATAAATCTAGTTTACGCTTTTTAGCTCCCCCACTTTTCGATATTTTATTTCCTGATTCTATCAATTCAACCATCAAGAATTGGATTTGACAAAACACTGTATTGCGATCGATCAAGTGAACTTCTGTGAGGTACCTTTGAAGTTGCATTATGCTTGAAAATTTCAACAAAGTTGCAGATCCATCTTCAAGAGAAACACCTGTATCATTCCGACTGTGTGAGTCAAACACATAAAATGCCCTTTTGTCCCAAGTAATACTAAAAGTCATTTGATTTACAAAGAAAATCATGCCATTACTTTTTCCATTAAGACGATGGTATGATGCTTTTAAAAAGTTGTACTTATTTCTATTTCTATCTATTTCATTTTCCACATATGATATCACAAATTGATTTTGTTCAATTTCCAATCGATGCGGTAGATCATCTACTGCCAAATATCAAAACAAATTTAAATTTTGAAATAACTCGTTACCTTTAATCATAACATAATCAAGGTCAGTGGTTTTCCAAAAACACATACCTTAAATTTTGACCAGCACAATCCAATCAATGAATTACAGGCACATTGCATACCAGAACTTGCACCAAACATTGAATTACCCTGATGAAATGATGCTTTTACTAACTTGGCAATCTTGTATGTGGGTCCAGGATTACTTTCCACATCACCATCAATAAGAAGTTGAAGCACTTTTAAAAAACTAAGATCTATTATCATTAGGCAAAGAAAGACATAATCAAGGAAATGTTGGCACACTACATCACAGAAGAACAACAGTGTCAAGCAAAAATTTGTATAACCAAACCTCCCTCCTTTCTGAATACGAGTATAGAAGCAGCCAGAAAATGCTCGCCACTGCTCAATACTAATCATCTTGAACTTGAAAATACAGTGAACTTTGCAAATACAGCCTTTAAAAGTTTCAAATACAATAATGTACCTTTTGCAATAAATATTTATCACTAACAAGTTGAATCCGACTTTAAATTCGCAGCCACGTTACAAAACCAGCACGCTGAGAGACTCGTGAAGAGAAGCCATTTTGCGAACAGCGTGCAAATGTAAAGTCGAAAAATACCCGGATAATCACATGGCATGGCGAAAATCGAGCCAATAAGTTCAGTTTATTAGCAGCCTTTAGCATGAGTGGCGCTTCATTCACCAATAAACATTGACACGCCATTTGTATGAACCAATGAAATTCGAGAAACAAATATGCGCCGGTTTGGACTGGATGAAAAAAAAAAAAATCAGAAAAACACGGACGATCGTTAAGTATTTCTTGCTTACGCAGAAATCCAAAAAGTAGAAAGTAGTTTCAAATAAACAACTCTTTATTTTTTGTATAATATTAACAGTTTCATTTGATAACTTACCACCATCTTCTTCACCGTCAACTTCAACTAAAATAACAAAGACATTTAATAACCTCTTCAATAATCCCAAATATGATGAAAAAAACTAAATACTTACTATCCACAACTGAGCTTTTAGAAACTAAAATAAAACAAAAATCATAATATGACAAAATCATATTTCATTCTTATTTCAAAATGAAAAAAGCAGAAAGATTATTACCATTTTGTGCTGACTCATCAGCCATTTTTTTTTTATTGATATTAATTCACTAAAATAAAAAAAAACTAAGGATTACACTTCCAAAAGACAACAGCATGAATGCCCTGACTTTTGGTTCATGGTTTGTGCATGCATGGACTATCTCATAATAGACTCTAAAAAACTAAAGTAAGATGATATCTGTTTCCGATGAATTGATAAAAAGCATGCACAACCCATGTTAACAGAGTACACGACGTGAACGTAAGTCAATGGGATTTGTACTCCACCTAAAAATTTTGCGTGACTTACAAACAAACAAACAGACAGAGAATCGGCTATTAATATAAAGATTCTTGGAAATTCTTGGTGAATTGCGAGTGCATTGCATCCTTGTACGTAGTTTAAATTATCTGATCTCTTAAAAGTGAATTTTTAGGAATTCATGTCATATCATTCATTAGAGAAACAAAAGGATCTAAAGATAAGATTAAATTTATTTAAAATCCGAAATGTGCAGCCAACAATATATCATCAATTCAACAACTTAACTTTCATTCATTCAGAATTACCTTGACAAATAATAGATGCGGTTTTTTTTGTGAACTACTAACACCAAGTCGACCTCAATACTATGAATTTAAAGAATGTGAATAAATCAATCATTAGATCGAGAAAAACGTGTCAGCAGTAAATCAATTTTGTTAGTTAGCAAAGAAAGTGATTTATTTATTTACAGTTCGTTTGTTAGTATTGAACATGTTCATTCCTAGACAATTTATTAATTGTTCTATTTCTGCTGACATCATCATAGTACAATCCTCCACACTCCATATGATAGTTCATTATCTTTAAAGTGGGAAGTACACTATGAGTTTTTGACACATGAGTTTCGAAACCCACTAGTTTTTAACCATTTGATGCATGAAAAAATTAAACACATTCGGTGTATACACATACGTGTTTTTGTTATGAGTTTTGTCTCATATCGAACTGTAAACATGGCTAATGACTCCGATGAAGAGGTTGTAGTTGTAATTATTGCAGCAGTTTGCTCAGAGCCGCAGAAAAAGCAAAGGAAAAGAAAGCATTGGGTTAAACTCTGGCTCCAACGGAGAATTACTCATGGATGCTACAGCCAGTTGTTAAACGAATTAAGGGTTGAAGACAGCGAAATTTAAAAACTTTTTAAGAATGACACCAGAAAATTTTGATGAGATTTCATCCTTAATCAAAAATGTAATCATGAAAGAAACAACACATTTACGTGATCCTATACCGCCGGAAGTATTTCTTGCCACTGGTAGTTCCTACCAAGACTTGTCATCTAGTTTGCGGGTTCATAAGTCAACAATCCGCAAGTTTATTCCAGAAGTTTGTGAGGCAATTTAAGAGGGGCTCAAAGATACGTATTTGAAGGTGATTTTTTAACGTTACTTTTTTAAGTATAAAGTACTATTTAATAATCATATAATTGACTTGTGAAAGACTGTGTTACTAGATTTCTTGTTGAGGACAAGGTTGAGGACGTGTGACGTGGTTGGTTAAGGGAATTTATTCCAAACATCTTCATATGGAATATAAGTTTTTGTATTTTAAACTGT
Organism: Turritopsis dohrnii; assembly: GCA_027922465.2. Classification (NCBI taxonomy): domain Eukaryota; kingdom Metazoa; phylum Cnidaria; class Hydrozoa; order Anthoathecata; family Oceaniidae; genus Turritopsis; species Turritopsis dohrnii. The sequence continues at coordinate 80,512 of BQMF02000127.1, read as the reverse complement.
ATGAACTCACTTTCTCTTTCTGGCATGTCTCCAAACTGAGATGCAATGTATTTACCGAACGCATCGTGGCAGCCTTTGGTTTTCTTTCCTTTGTTTTCCAAAAATTCTACAGCCCTTTGTAATAGCACCCCTCTAGTGTCAATTGAATCATTTTGTCTCTGTCGTTTTTCCAATGGCATTTTCGTCGATCTGACTTCAGGCTCCTCTCCTATGGATTCATTTTCTGTCAGACCATTTTCACTGTCTAAACATTGTGACAACACTTCCAAACCAATATTGTCTGATAACTCATCCTGGAAAAAAAAATATACAAGAAAATTGTTATTTCAAGGTTCCTTCATCGGAAATGGAATGGCAAAGTGTAGCAGATGGATTTTCAGAATGGTGGAATTTTCCTGATGGTATACGCGCTTTGGATGGTAAGCATGTTAACATCCAAAGTCCGAATAATTCTGTATCCTACTACTTCAATTATAAAGGGACTTTCAGTATAGTATTGTAAGGATTGGTTGATGCGGATTATTGATTTATCTACGTGGACATTGGTTGCAAGGGCCGTATCAGTGATGGTGGGGTTTTTCGCAATGCTAAACTTTCAAAAGCATTAGAAAGTAATTCTCTGAACGTTCCCGAGCCTTGTGCATTATCAGACGATGAAGGAAAAAAGTTGCCATTTGTTGTAGCTGCAGATGATGCTTTTTCATTAAAAATTATAAAAATTGTATGCCATATCCTAATAGGAACCCAACAAATGACCAACGTATTTTCAATCATCAGTTGTGGAGAGCCATTGAAAACGCTTTTGGTATACTCACTAGTAGATTTCATGTGTTTTTAACTACTTTGAACGTAAATCCTGACACAGCAGAAAAGATTGTCCTGGCAAGATGTGCTCAACACAACTATCTTCGAACAAAGTTACAAACTAGATATATGCCTCCAGGATCTCTGGATATTGAATCAAATGATGGGATTATCGTTGAGGGAAGTTGGCGGAAACACAAACACAAAAGATGCTAAAGAGGTTTGATTGAGTCCCTCTCGGCATGATCATATCCTCTAAAAACATGAGATTCTTGAAGTAAGGCCATTTTGACTGATATGTATCTTCAACCCCTGCGCCACTTTTCTTGCTGGTATTCTCTTTCGAAAGTTCTTTTGAAAAGTAACCTCATAGATTATGGATTTTTGCTTTTCCTTCAGATTCTGTATAAACAAAAAAATAAAGTTTTTACTATGATGCAAGCTGATTTTTAAAACCTAAACTTGAGACCTGCTTACCTGACATTTTAAATTGTTCCATGAAGCGAAGAAGTGCGGCTTTTTTAGCATCCCTGTCTTTATACCCTGGCAATCGAATATTCTAAAGACATTCTTCTTTCTCATAACTTTCAATAAAAGAATTCATGTTTTCTAATCTAGCCATTTTCGTAAGCCTCTAGTTTTTTTCACATCAAGTTTTCGGTTTGGTACCATCTTCAGTGAGGAGAGCTTTTTCTGAACATTGAGACTTCAATACAGCTGCATTGAAGCATTGTTGCATTATTTTAATGAAACTGCAAGACATTTCCTATTAAATTTCTCACACCAGCACTCATTTTCACAAAGCAGAAACATTTCAGTCCTTTTGTTTTTTCTCTTTTGTTTCTTTTTTCTTCTTTTCTTTTTTTTCTTTCTTCTTGTTGTGTTCTTTCATCACATTTAGAATATCCTTTGAAGTCATGTATCAGTTCACTGGATTTCCTCTAACATTCTGAGTCTTTTTAGGTTTTATTTTATCAAAACTAAGGGCGCTTCTTTAGGATCGAAAGGATTTTTTTTAGTGTCTCAATCTTTTCCTTTGCCTGTTCGTTTTTGCACTTATAGTACTCTAAGGGTAAATGGACTGGTGAATCGATATGAGATGCTTGGACCTTTTCAGAAGTGCGATGGTTCAAAATGGCCTCTGCTCATTCAAATTTAGCCTGATCCATCCATGCTACAATAAGTTGATAATTCCCGGTTGCTATTGCAGCATATCCTCTACAATTATGTTGATTACAATAATCTAAAGCTTTTATCAATTCTTCTGTTACTGCTTTGGAGTGTTTCTGTTCAATTTTTTCATGTGCAGCTGAAAGATGTCTGGTATCTGTTCTGGTGAATTTCTTCTGGAATTTAATCTTCAATGGTTTCATTATGGTTTCACTGTGAGCTTGTTGATCTTTGAAATTTTTACTCTTATCTGTTGCAGTTTGTTTTATATACAAATTTTTTCAATGTGAAAATTTTTCATTTTCATGAATTTCAAAAATATATGTTTACTTCCTAAATGGATGTAAATATTAATAGAGCATTGTTTTTATTATAAAATGTTTAATTAATTTACGGCAAATTAAGTACTTTATCGTTGAACAATAAGCAAAAGGGCAATAATAATATAGTTTTATCACTGTTTTAAGTTTGTTGAAGCTGCATTCTGGGGGCCATGAACCTGCATTTTAACAACCTCTGCCATATAGACGTTGAGAGAAACGGTTTTTGTTTTTTTTAAACGATGGCACACATCATCTGAAGACCACATACAAATTTTCATGTGTTTATGATCGTTTGCAGAACAGTAATTGCAAAATAACGAAACCTGCATTCTGGTGGCCACTAAAAACATGATATTACTTTGAGAAGAAAAAAATATACATAAAATCAAAATTTTTTCAATTCAACATTTCTGAAAGGTTAAGGAGATGCCAAAGATAAATTTAAAACGAAAAAGTTGAAAATTTTTCAAGTCCAAATATTTTGAGAGAGATTTCAAATTTGACCAGCATTCTGGGGGCCATATACTGTAAGTTAAATGTGTTACACACGATTGCGGATTATTATAGTAAGATGATTTTGTTAATCCTCTTCCATCAAGAAAATGTTAACTGGCACCTTTCAATCCGCCAGATAAACGTGCACAGAGTAAATTTATGCCACAAATAAACTCCCTCGATTATTTCTTACAACAACACTATTCTTGTGTTCTTTATTTTACTAACATGTGGTTACTTAACTCTTTTGGGCCTGAATTTAATTTTATCATTTTACGAAATTTAGTATAATGTTATGAAAATCCCGAATTTAGGGTAAAAGACTTGGAATTTATCCCATAAAACTATATATTTTCTGAAAGCTTACTACATCTACAACAAATGTTTGAAAAAAATGCAAAAAAATCAAGAATGGTAGAGGTCACGTGATTCTGAATTTTTTTCATTTTTTTCGGAAAAAATCTGACTTTGAAGCCTCGTAGGAATTGTATGACAAATAACAAAGCCATGAAAAGGCCAGAAATGAAAACCTCAAAAACTTAGAAATTTATCTACAATTTAGTTAGGACCGGAGCAACAAAATTTTCAATACAATAGTATAATAGTAACATATATATCATATATCATATTATAGCTTGTTTTTGTATGATAAGTCTCAAAACATTTTTCACAAATAAACCTTGAACATTTTATACAAAAATTGAAAGTTTTTGTGTCTTTGTATGATGATACAAATCTCAAACATACGTAAAAAAAACATGCTTCCACCACTTCACCTTCGACATCGGGACAACACCATGTATACAAATGGAGTTAGCCTAAAAGATATCGCCCGCCATGTGAAAACCACTATGAACATAAATGTCAACAAAAACACTGTACATCGTTTGATGCTGCCTCCTCGGAGAAAAACGCTGGCGGCAAAACGTTTCCGATGTCTCATAAATGCACGTGTGCCACCGGAAAAAATTGCAATCAACGCAATATCCATCACGATTTCCACTTTATTTGCAGTCAGGTTAATATTGTAAATGAGATGGCTTATCTTTGTCGACAAAACACACTCTCTTTGTCTGTCGACATTAAAAACAAAGTAGAGGTCGGTATTCCCACTACAAGTCAGCGAAGCAAAATTAGGACATTTTATTTGAGACAAAATGCACCTAATTTTATGATCATGATTTCCCGCATCGAGATGCGAAACTCTTTCCTGCTGGATACTTAATCCTCAGAGAAAAGCTAAGACGTAGCAGATCATTATCACCTCCAAGTAAAGATAGCCAAGAGAAATCTATCGGAAGGTCATGCTGATTCAGCACATCGTACCCCAGCCGCGAGAGACAACAATGATCGTGACAGAATTCAATGGCCGCGGTCTGGTCCTCTTCTGGTTCATCTTTATCCATCGCGACTAATCGAAAGCACCAATGTCTTACACACGCACCATCTACACACTTTAACAGAAAAAAACAATTTCGGGAAACAAATTTTCAACGTTGTGGCTATTGCTGACGGGAGGCCAGACTGGTCAGTAAAAGGAATTGGCAATTTCATGTCAATGGGGATGCTTTAGCAGAAGTTGCAACTGGATTCGCTCATCATCCAGTGTTATGCTCCTGGCCATTCCAGGTATAACCTGATAGAGCGGAGTTGGTCTCTGCTAACAACCAAGATTGTTGGGGTAACACTGCCAGATAGTGTTGATGGCAAAATACCAGCTCATAATGACGATGTTGGTTGGATGAAAGCGCTTGACAATGCTACAGTACTGTGTGCTAAATTTTGGGATCAAAAAAAATTTAACAATTTTTTAATAGATGTTAAAACCTTAACTAAAAAAGATTAACACACACAAAAAAAATTCATCATCAACTAAAAGATTTTTCGAATGCATCACGAAAAAAAATTCGTGAATCAGCTGAGTTGACACACCTACAGAATGTTTATACTTTTTTAGTTAAACACGCAAACAGGAAAATGTACCAGTTGGAGTTCATCAGGTGTACAGATATTGATTGCGAACATTGCCCTCACTTCCCTAAACGAGACAATGATTTTTTGGCACTTATTCATCAATTTGGTGGTGCATGTCCAACTTCTAAAAAAAGTGATGTCGTACATGAGCACTATAAAACATTTCAAGAAATATTACGTGTTTCAGTTGACGAAAGAAATGTGAAAGATCTGCGAAATGATTATCACAAGGCTGTTCATACAAAGTTCTTTGCAGAGTTTTAGGAACTATTGCTTTTAATCAACAAATTTTTATTATTTACGATTTTAAGACAACTTTTAACAAGAAAGCGAATTTTGTTTGTTTAAAATTTTCCATTTAAAGACGTTCGAAAAGACTGCAAGTATTCCTATAGATCAATATAATCTTTTTCTATTCTCCAAAGGGAAAAACAAATATTATTGTTGTAGTATTCATTTTATTTCGAAAATATCGAAATCAAATTTAAGATGTTCAACATCAATGTCATCGAATTTATGTGATGAGTTTTAATTTTCTTTCGTTTCCCTTCAAATTATTCAAAAATTACCTCCATACAGATGCCAATGTTACAGATCTGAAATATTTCACAGGCGCAAAAAATTTTTCCCCAAGCAAACGAGACTTACCTTAACTTGAAGTTTTTTGGGAGTTTTATGAATAAATTATTCCCAAAGATGGATGAGTATAAAGTGAGAGATGGAACGCGGAGCGCAAGTCAGGCTTCACAGTAGTGGCAGCTAATTAACGCTTCTAGTCTTAATGGATGAGCATAAATGAAGGCGCGGGCCCAAAATACAGGGTGGGCACTTTATACTCATCCATCTTTGGGAATAATTTATTCATAAAACTCCCAACAAACTTCAACTTAAGGTAAGTCTCGTTTGTTTGGGGAAAATTTTATTTCATAAATTATTCCCAGACTCCTGAGTATAAAGCGAGATTTCACAGTGACCAGAAGGGTTAATTACATATTGGAAAATTTTTTAAACAAATTAAAAACATTTATATTTGCAAAAGCATTTGGTTCTCACAATTATCAAACTAACGAAACATTACAACTCAACGATTTTTTGACAATGCGTCCAACAAATTTATATCGTCAATTACAACTTTGTCATAATGCGCAGCAAAAGTACGTTCTGAAGACCACCCCGCATTCTTCAATATGTCACAAACAGGAACTCCCCTGAATTTCGATTTTGATGATGCAGCTGATCTAGAAGAATGAGCAGTAAACAAACTAATGTTAATTCCTGCGTCTTTAAGCAGGGCTTTACACCATCTTGAAATGGTATCTTTTGACACAGCCTTGTGAGGTTTGAAATAACTTATGAACAAGTTCGAACACTGGCGCAGAGGCTCAGTATGTTCTAAATAATGCATTAAATTATGTACAACACAAAGTTTGGGCTCTTCATTATATTTTTTAAACACTAATGGTGCCACATGTTTTGATGGTTTAGATTGTTTAATTTTCGATGTTATAGGAATAATTACTTTTTCGGGAAGAATATTGATGTTCTCAATAGTCACACTGTGCAATGTCTGTATCCTCTGACCACCAGAGACTACAGACATAAGCATTGATAATTTTTTAGATAAATTCTTTAATGACAAGTCTTCAGCATTTGGGGAAGATCTAAAATAATTCAATAGAATGGATACATCCCAGACAAAGTAATTCCTAGGAAAAGTGGACCTCTTTTCATAAACACCTTTCATAAACCTTTTGACAATAGGCAAACAACCAAATGTTATATTGTTTATTGGCTTTATTATAGAAGACATTGCACTTCTTGCATTTTTAATTTGATCATAAGAACAACCTTGATGGAATAGCTCAGAGAGAAAATGTAAAGCATCAGATAATGGTGGATCACATGGATTGATACCCTTGTCACAATAGGTAAGCCATTTTTTGAGAACAGGATTATACTGTTTGACAGTTCCTTCTCTCCAACTGTTCATAAGGATATCCACTGTGGCCTCTGAGAAGCCTTGTGTCATGAAGTCTTTCCTGACACAAGACATGCCAACAATGTCAGTTTTTTCCACAGAGGGTGAACTTGACATATGTCTGAGGGTAGAATGAGATTCCCCTGGCGTGGTTTGATGGGTATTGGTTTGCACACCGTCATACTCATTAATGTTGTATACCATGGTTGTGTCGACCAATCTGGTGCTATCAGTAGAGCTAGAGCACCATCTACCTTTACTTTCTGCAATACACGTCCCACTAAGCTAAAAGGAGGGAAAAGATAACGCTTATAAAGGGACCAATTAACTGAAAAAGCATCTACTAAAAATGCCCCTGGGTCAGGTCTGTAAGATATGTACTTTGTTATTTGATGATTTAACCTGTTAGCAAAACAATCTATTTCTGGATAGAAATTCAACTTTTGGCAAATATTTTTAAAAATATTTTCATGCAACATCCAATCACTGTGCTTATAATCTTTTCTGGAGAGAAAATCTGCCTCAACATTCAATTTTCCTGGGATATGGGCACAAGTAATCCAAATGTTCTGTTGCATACAAAGTAACCAAATGTCATGTGAAATATCATTACATACAGAACTCTTGCTACTCCCCATTTTGTTTATCACAGCAATAGCAGTAGTATTATCTGAAAATATTTTTACATGCTGATTTCTCAATTGTTTAGAAAAACATTGTAGACTGAAATAAATGGCGAGCATTTCTTTTGCATTAATATGTAGAGACCTTTCCGCCATTGACCAAGACCCACCAACTACTTGTTCTTTATACACTCCTCCCCAAGCAAAATCAGAAGCATCTGTTTTAATTTCAGACATAATAGAAGGAGGATGTATCCAATTTATAATATTGTCAATATTTTCTGACCACCATTTTAAATCCTGAAAACCTTCATTAGAAATGGTCATAAATGCTTCAAAATCTCCAGCACTTTCATTCAATGCTGAGACTTTATCATTTTCTAATTTTCTATAATGTAAGGACCCATATTTACTGGGTGGTAAAATTGATACTATGTGACCAATAACTTTCGCAACAAATCTAATAGTAGGTCTTTTTATATTCATTACAGTATGAAGTAAAGTTTTAAAAGTTCGATAACGTTTTTCTGTTATAGTTATAGTCATATTAACTGAATCTATCACAAAACCAAGGAATGTTATTTTTTGTGATGGTATCAGCTGTGATTTTTCAGGATGAACAACAAATCCTAATGACATAAAGAGTTGTGCAGTAGATAATGTTGCATGCAATGACTCGGTAAATGTATGTTTTACTAAAATAAAATCATCAATATATCCACAAATTGGATGACCTTGCTTGCGTGTCACTGACATGGGTACAGATGTAATTTTTGTGAATTTTCTAGGACATTGTCCAAGGCCATTTGGATAGCATACATACTGAAATAGTGAATCACCAAGATTAAACTTTAAATATTTCTGATACTCAGGATCAATTCTTACACTATAATAGGCATCTTTCAAATCAAGAGATGTCATAAAACAACCTTTTGTTATCATGTGTAAAACATCTTTAATAGTATGTATTTTAAAATGTTGAAATTCTATTATTTGATTAAGTTTCTTTAAGTTTAGGATGACACGTATGCCTCCATCAGATTTATCAGTCACAAAAATGGGTGAAACATATTCAATTTTTTCATGAAAAGAATTTTTAATAACACCTTTCTTTAAAAGTTTCTGTATCTCTACTTTAACCAGAGGAATTTCATCAAGGGATAAAGGATTACTAGCTTCATGTTTTACGGAGGGAGTATCAGTAAAAGTATTAATATCTCCTGAGATCATCTGTAAAATGTTAATGTCAGATGTCAGTTTTTTCCAATTTTCCAAGCTGTCCACCCTGAAAATTTGTCACAGCTATTTGACATTGGTCTATAAATTTCCTTAGCTGTAAGGTTTCATAATTAACTGCTAAGGTCTGTGATATATTGACAACTGAGGTCTCTTGAACGACATCTGAGGTCTTCAATATCTCCCTCTCTTGGTCTGGCTGATTGTGGAGGAGGACATCCCCCTCCGGCCTTTCCCTAAAAAAGCCGGTGATTGATTTCTGTAATTATTATGACGATAGCCCCTTCTAAAGGATCTTGGCTTATAATCAAATTGTTTATTTTTCAATTTATTTCTTAGATTGATATCTTTTATGCTCTATGACAAATTGTCACCAAAAAGTTTTTCAGTGGATTTACCAGAAACAGAGACTAGATCTTTGTATTCATCTTTTAACACTGATCTCACAAACAATTTCCTCTTAACAGAAAGTTCAGATGATGCATGTCCCAATAATCCAATTAAATCAGTGGATTTTTGTAACATTTCTTTTTTATTAACATTGTTACTAAGAATATCCTTCATCATTGAAATAGAGGTAGAAACAGCAGCAATTATGTTTCTTTGAACTGTAGCCATTTTAACATCAGATTTTCTCTGAAAGCTAGACAAGAGTTGCCACAGTTCCACGTTTAACTTTGGAACAACGAGATTACAATTTTCTGGCACTAGGTAAACTTCCCTTAATTTTTTAACATCCTCTCTTTCCTTTTTAGATTCCCAACTATCATTGATTAACTTAGCCCATTCTACATCAATTTTTGGTCCTCTACATTCTTTCGAAGATACAATTCTGATGTTAGAAAATATATCTTTACTAGTTTTAGCACTTTGCATATCATTATCAGTATATTCAGTTTCATAGTCACTCTGAGAAGCATGTAAATCAACATAGTCATCATCTAAGTATTCTTGCGAATCACTGTCATCATCAATTACATCATTCTCGTCATCATCAGCATAATGATTATTATTATTATTAGCTCTCTGAGGAGCAATACTCGTCAGGACCTTTCCTCTTTGATGTGAAGAAATGATATCACTGACACCAATCTGAGTGGTTTTATGAGATTTCTTCTCTGGTGTTGTAATAATTTTTTCTGATGATTTTCTTTTCTTAGGTAGTTTTTGTAATGAAGTGCTGCTGCCTCTACTATTTGAAGGGACACTATTATTCTGGTGAGCACTCTTTAAACTTTTCACCTCTTCACTTAAATTGCCAATTAGAGATAGCAGTTTTGACATACTGTTATTATCAACTACTGCAGTACTACTATCATCAACATCATCAAGAGTGTTAATGGTGGGAGAAAATATGTTTGAGGAGACAGCAGCACTTTCAGTGAATCCTATGTTAACATTTTGTGTATCATTTTCCTTCTCCATAATAACAGAAGAGATATCTTGTGGAATCAGAAACTGAAACCAGACAAAAAAAAAAAAGTACTTAGCTTCGATCTTTCGCTACCGATCCGCCCTGTTTTGGCCACGTCGCGTCTTGACTTGCTCCGCGTTCCATCTCTCGGTTTATACTCAGGAGTCTGGGAATAATTTATGAAATAAAACTTTCCTTGAAATAATTATGACGTAAAGGGCGCTACAATGGCTTCCGAAACTAAAAATAAATTGAGAATTTTCTGCCTCTTTGTTTCGGGTCATATATCAATTTGGATATCTCAACATGAGCATTTTGCTGTTTCCTGTTAGGTTTATTATTTACAGACAAATTCTTCATTACTGCGTTTTTGTTCGGGTTATACATCGGTTTGGATATTTCTACGTCAGAGTTTTGCCGTTTCCTGTTATTAACAATGTCATCAACAAGTTATTTATAGACGAATTGTCAATTACTCAACTATGTCATCACAAATTGTAAGTTACTTTTGCGCCCTTTCTTACACCATTACAATTAAATATAAAATATATGCATCTCTTTTAGTTTTTAGTGAAGCAAAAGGTACAAGCCGTGGACCCTGTTTTCAAGCAGTGGTTGAATGAAACAGTAAAAGGCGTCCACGGTTCCGAATACCTTATACGGTGGGCAGGGTACTCCCCTCAATGCAATCTTTGGGTTGAGAGAGAAAATATCAGAATCCCAGAATCAAAGCGCGGGTGATGCTGGGAAGAAATTTAATAAAGAGGGAAAACTTTCCAGAGAGACAAAAACACAGCTAACTTACTGGGTGGCGATATTGTCGAAGACTTCACCAACAAGAAAAATGTACACTGTCGACATTAATGATCCTTTTCGTCTCCAGGTAAATATGCAATGACATCCCAAAAATCAAAAAACGAAACGAATTCACCCTTAAGGACATTTTATACTCAGATTTTCACTTTTCTCTTCATTCAGATTTTGGCAAGAGACGGTACCAGTATTCTATACGAATACTTGAAAGAAGTAAAAATAAGCGAACATGGACAAGAAGAGCTGGTAATTTGAGTTTTATTATTAGTCAGCTATTACAAGTGATAGCCAGTTTAAGTAAAATCCAGGATAGAGATATTAAAATGAATTCCAAGTAGTTTCTAAGAAATTCCTTATTTTACTCATTTCAAAACTTATTGCAATGCCAAGCAGATAATTAAGATCTTCAAAGCAGATTCCAAATCTTTTCATTAGAAGACGGTGTTGTGGCGGAAAGGTCCTAAAGCTTTGTTCTCACTTGAGCATTATCTGTTCATCGCGTAAAAATACTTGAAATAAAAAAAAAATAACAAGAAAATAATAGAATTCTTATCCATGATATATTGATATATCAATTCTTATCAAATTCTAATTGTTAGTTATTGTCATCAGTACGATCAACCTGGCAGTGAATCCAAGTGTATGGAAACCACCAACATTCCAGTTAAGGTAAACACCGAGCTCCCAGTAGTAGAGCAGTCGATATATCAGAAAAACACCAATCTCCCATTGGTAGAGCAGTTGGTACTTGAGAAAACCACAGAGCTCCCAGTGGTAGAGCAGTCGATACTTGAAAAAAGTGCCGAGCTCCCACTGGTAGAGCAATCAGACTTTTCCAGCAGCCTCGTAGAACAAATCTACGACGAAATCTGTGACGAAACAGATTTCCTAAGACAAGAAGTTCCTGATGTCGACCATCAACAAGATCAAGTCATCAATAACTTCGAACGTACGAGTGATCGGCAACTTCTGGTGTTCATAGCTGTTTCAAATGCATCAATGTTTAACGAATTAAATCAGTTAAAAGAAAAAGTGCAAAAACTTATCGAAGCCGAGAAGGGTCAATCGGAAATAATATTTATAACCACAAAATGTTCTATATCCTTAAATATTTTTGCAATCTCAATTTTAAATCCTGTTCAGTCTTTGAAATCTAGAAATATATTTAGAATCAGCAAATTGTAATCGCGGAATATATTTGCAATCCAAATTTGCAACCGTGAAATATATTTGAGATCACAATTTGAAATCCAAATTTGTTATTGTTTTTGCGCATGCGCCATAAAATGACTATGATCATTCGAAATGTTTTGCCTCTGAACTTCATATCATTTCAAGAATGTTTTGCTCTGGGTGTGGTAGCGCATACAGTGAAAAACAAAGGTTTTGCGGAAATTGTGGTGCAAGCTTAAACAGCTTGATTCAACTTGATTCTCTTGATAGTAGCGAAACAGACCAGAAGACTATAGTTGCATATTATTTTAACAAAGGCTACAGTTATGATGTTATAATTCAATTTTTGAGACAGTATCATGACATTTCATTCGGTACAAGTACATTAAAGAGGAGATTGTGTGAATATGGTCTAGGCAGAAAAAATCAAAGTACCCAAGATAATTAAGAGATTGCAAAACAAGTTATCAAGGAGGAATTGAAAGGCCCAGCTTCTGCTAAGGGTTACCGAGGTATGTGGAATAAATTGCAAACAAGCTACCAAATTCAAGTTTGTCGAGATGTGGTAATGAACATCCTAAAGAAGAAGATCCAGAGGGAACATCCCATTTTTTGTAAAATCCATCAAAGAGAATGGATTTGCCCCTAAAAAGGTGAGAACTGACGCTGGTAGTGAAAACGGTATTCTTGCAGCAATTCAGTCCTTTATCTATAAAGATGTTGGTGCTCATAGATATGGATCATCACCATCAAACCAATGTATTGAAAATTGGTGGTCACATTTTAGAAGAACTTTTTCTAATTGGGTCATAAACCATTTTAAAGAGCTAGTTGATAATGGAGAATAAACTATTGGTAACTATGTACACACAGAGTGTGTTTGGTTTGTGTACAGTGAATTTTTACAGAACAAGCTAGATTGTGTCAAAGTAGAATGGAACTCTCATTACATTCGGAAGTCGCAAAATAGTTCTGTTGCAGGAATACCAAATGAGTTGTATTTTCTTCCACATAATTCAAGGGGTGAACAGTGCGGACGAAAAATATCCGATCACTTTGTACAGGAAATCTTGCAACAAGAGGATGTCTTAACAGAAGCGATTAATGTCTCTCAAATGGATCCAGATCATTTATCTTATTTTAGATATATAATAAAAAACGAAAATCTTATCTTCCCGCCTAGATGTTGGAACGAGGCGAAAGAAACTCTTTTAAAAATCATACGTATGTCAAGGTGTTGATACAACAATATTTAAAATTAATTCTCCGTTTATTAGAATAGATATGGATGTGAAACTTACAAAAATATGTTCCTAAAGTCTGCAACAACCATAAGAGAGGGAGGGGGCGTACTAGGTTTTAAACCGTCTTTTACGGGAATTTGATTTCGTGGTAGGCAAAAAATGTTTTTCTTTCACGGTAGGCACTTTTGAGCACTAGAACGTAATTTAAATGCATAAATTTGAGAATTTGAGTTGAAGCCGGAAATCTTCATATCTGGGTACACCATAACATAGGACTCTTGACCGCAGAAATACTGGTCATGTGTTGAATGTTTCCTTACAGCAATCCCTAATATATCATCATAGTTCATGTCTTTCTTAACTTGAACTGGTAATTTGGATCCTCTGACCTTTCGAAGGCAACCATGTCCAATATTAATGTTTACATCATCCCTGCATTGCTTGTTGTGGCTGTTGTTGAGATTGTTGATGTTGTGGATTTGCTGTTGATGATTGGGATTTTCGCTTATGTTTAGAATTAGCGAATCCACTAGCTCTTTTTAAATAAATTTAAAAACACAGATATATTTCATAAAATCTAGCACAAAGCTTTTCGTAACTGAGTTACATTGTCAAGTGAATAAGATTATCAAGATAAAAATTCTACTTTTATACAACTATCTACAGTAAAATAATTGGTTATCAAAGTAAAATGTCTCAAGAGACACAAATTAAAAAGGTAGATGTGACTGAAAAAGCTATTAACGAGAAAATAGAAAAATACAGAGAAAAACCCCAATGGAGAAATCGACTAAAGCACGAGATGGTGAATAGTAAAAAGTATAAGCAATTCACGCAATAAAAAACGATTAGTCAACAAAGGATTCAAGTCACTCCGTTTCTAAATAACAAAATGGTTTTTATATCTTTTTGGTCATTAATCAGAGCGTTCTGTGAAGTTATGTAAAAGGCTTCCAGGATCTTTCGTTTTCTGGTGTCTTTAGGAGCTCGAGTAACAATAGACCAGTTGAAAAAGTGATCCGAATGCTGGACTAGGTGCTTTGATGGTTCTGATTTTTCGTTGTTTGAATTATGCTCTTTCCATCGAATTGAAGCATTTCTCTTCGTTTCCCCAATGTAAACTGCTTTACATGAACATTCGCCTTTGTATATAACCGAACTTTTGTGTTCAACTTTATCTTTTAGAGGGAAAAGAGTTCTCATCTTGGTAGTTTTCCACAAATATACAACTTTGACTCTATCCTTGGTGAAGCTTTCAATGTTTTTGATGACTTTTCTTACTGTCGTTTCGTTCTTTGGGCAGTAGGGAATCTTGACAAACACTTTATTCTGTTGCTCTTTGAATAACCAAGTAGGGATGCTCAGGTCATCTGATGAGTCAGGGCGAAGAAACGAGTTAATTTGAGCTTCAATAAAGCGAGTCGGATAGCCTGCAGCTTTGAACTTCCAATTCGGAAAGCTCTATGGAGTTCTCCTTTAATAATACTATGTTTGTATTGTGTTGGAACCTTAGATGACCAGTGAAAAGGTAGCTTTGTTTCTTTATTATGTATACTGTAGGAATATGTTCCGTCAGTTTCTCTAGATATGTGGGTGTCAAGGAATTTTGATAAATTTTCTTCAATAGTCAGTTTAATGTTCGGGTGATAGTTGTTTAAGGCCTCGAACAATTCATCAGGTACACCTTTCTTGCGTCTGTTATATGTGTCATCGACATAGCGCTTATAGAACGTTGGTTTTTTAGGAACTACGATCTCTTTTTCAATTTTGTCCATGAAACACCCAGTAAAAACCACTGATAATGGTCCTCCCATGGCAACTCCGTCAGTTTGCTTATATAGGTTACCATTAGCCGAAAAGATACATTCTGTGGTGAGTTTGTAAAGGAGTTTCTTGAAAATTGAATGAGAAGCAATCGGTTTAAGTTCATTAGTATCGTAGATTCGGTGACAAATATGTTCGATTGTTTCTGCTACAGGGACACTCCTGAATAATGACTCAGTGGAGTTTTCACCAATTTCACCAGCTTTGTTCCCATTCATTTTAAACATAGGTTGATCTATTCTTTATTTTTTCGTGCTTTCAGAATTTGTTCTGACTTTAGCAAGTTTCACAACGAGGTTTGCTTGTTAAAGATATTTTAGTTAAAAACAGTTATCCTACCAACGTTATTGATTTTTGTGTTAATACTTTCCTTAATAAAATTCATCGTTCAAGTGACGCAATTGCCTCTGTTACCAAAAAGGAAGTGAAAATCTCTCTCCCCTTCTTGGAATCAGTATCCTTGCAAGTACGCAAATGATTAACGGAATTATTTAAAGAGAAATCACCTCATTGTAAAATATTATTTATTTTTCGCTCAGATGTCAAACTACAGAGCATGTTTCATTTCAAGGATAAGATTCCCAGGTGTTTACAATCCGGACTTGTTTACAAATTTATGTGTAGTAGCTACAACGCTACTTATTTTGCAAAAACTAAACGCCAATTCAAAGTTCGGATCAGTGAACATATGGGCCTCTCCCATCTGACTAATAAGAAAAGATCACTACAGCCTAATCAATACACAGCAGTACTTCAACACTCCGTGATGTGTGGTTGTTCTCCAAACCGTGTTTGAATAAAACTATCCAATCTACGCGTTTAGAACTGTTTTGAAACAGTGGTTTCTTTTGTTAATTTTATTTTATGAATTTGATAATTAGTCGTTTACACATATGAAAAAAATTTTTCTGTACATACATGTAATTATTCAGACGTGATCATGGAGTGCGGTTAAGCCTCCGTAAGCTTTCTTAAAATTAAAAACTGGTTTAGTCGAAGGAAACGTTGTTTTCTTTTCCTGTATCTATATATTAATAGCCGATTCTCTGTTTGTTTGTTTGTACGTTTGTTTATTTGTTTGTAAGTCACGCAAAATGGTAGATTGAGTTGTGAGCGAAATTATTTCTTTTTTTGTGTGCGACGTGAGTTCAAAGCAAACACATTGCAACCCCAATTGAACGTGACCTTTTTTGGCAGATGAACTAATAGGAATAAAGTTTTGTTTTTATCGTTACTGTTAGATTTATATTCCACGTTGACTTGGTTTTGAAAACAGTACATCAACTAAATACAAAGAAACTAACTGATTAAACATTTTGGACAAAAAGCAGCAGTGGCAGAACGTGGCAGCATATGTTCGGTTTGCCACTAACTCTTGCCTGACTGTCTGAGACGGGTGAACTTTTTTTTTGAGCTATCAAAATGTTTAAAAACCGATAGTTTTTTTTTTTGTTTTTTTGTTGGTTTTTTTGCTTCTCTTTTAATAAATTAATTTCTTCTTTTAATTGTTAAGCGTTCTGATCGAACGTTTTTTTATTCTATTTATTCATTTACCACGTGCCTTTTTTCTCTCCTCCGTGTGAACTTTTTTTAGAAGAGAAACCATTTTCCCCCTGTTTGATAGCACCCATGTTAGAGCGCGTAACTTTTTTAAAACAAAAGCTAATAAAAAGTTGAAGTTTTCTCTCTCTATGTTTTGAGTGTATTGTTACACTAATAAAATGTTGGCTTTACCAGAGGTTGTGACTTCGAATCTGCTTCTGGTTGAACACAAGTTATACGAGCCTTTTATAAGGAAATTTGACGTTTATTGATAGAGTGATACAGAGCAGGTGGATATGGGCGGCGAGCGACGCCGCCTTGTCGGCTAGTATATTTATATTTCTTAATGAGGTTTCGTTAGTAATAATAAAAAATCATAAATGCTAATGAAATGTTGAATTACCTGATTTTCCACGTGTTCTCTGCCTGCGAAGCTTTCTTTCGAATGCTTAATCGTAATGCATATATTTGCATGAATGACACAATGAGAGCATTGGTATTCAATTAAAATTTTCAGCCAATCAGAAATCAAAGATTTTTTTCTTCTTTCTATTTTTGAATTATTGCAGTGTAAGGTCTGCCTTTACACTTGGATAAAATAAGAAATAAAATTTATACTATGTTTTAGCTCGAAATTCTTGTTTCTATTTCAATAAAATATATAAATGAAAGATGGAATTTCAGTTGTTACCATCTCATTAGCGACAACGATATTTTGAGACGAAAACTTTTTTTATTCCATAGTCAAAAAAGTCCGAGTGAAAACGTAGCCCTAAACATTATGAGTGAATTTGTTTTGAAACTGAGGATACACAAGCATACTTACATTTCTTTCTTATTTTTCATCCTTTTCATAAAAATAATAACATCGCGTAAAAGCTATGTTTTATATAAAAAAGGAAGTTATTTGTCTCAAGAAAGACAAGAATGACAAGTGATTAAATTAAGACCTTTGCGGATTCGTTTTTACAATGTTCTTGCTGTAATGTCCACACTGACCTCGTTTTGATGCTAATCGCAGTGGGAAAATATAGGTAATTATAAACTCTGAGACGGCCAAAATATACCACATAAACATGAATTCCGGAAAGACAGCTCTCCAAATTTACAAAAAAACAGATCGGCAAGAACTTGGACTTTCTCATAATTCAGGTCGGCAGTAGGTCGCCAATTTTGAATCGAGAAAATAACAAAAACCATTTTACTTAACCTAAGTCTACCACTTACTTCCAGAAGAAAGGGTAAACTTTAAAGGGAAAAAGTTAATAAAAATTAGTCGAAATGTTTTTGTCGTTATATCAAGTCACTAGTAACAGGCTTAAAAGTTTCTTACGACTTTAACTTCCAAACGGATGTGCGAGAATCCTGCATTCCCGTGTGAAAACCCTGTGACGAACATTTCACTAACGGAATCAGGACTGGAAAATGTACCCATGTTGTAGAGCTTAAAAAACTGATCAAAAAAGTGTATGGGGTCGTTTCGCTACGACCAACCGTTGCAGAGATATCAGCGATCAAAGATTTTGATGACGTCATAGCCGCAGTACCAAACAAAATTTAGGTCTAAATGTTGCGTCACCCCATCACCTGTATCGCCGACCCTTAAAAAGGTCAGTTATTCCTATTGGTTCTGGAGATATTTCCCCAAAAACGTCGCGTTTGATTGCGGATGCAATGCAATGAATCCCTCCTGATAAGTTAAAAAAAAAACTGACGTCATGCTGCATGTTATTATACTAATCATCAATTATCAATGGTCTAACAAAAAAATGACCACGATTAAGAAGATTTTGACCATAAATTTAAAAAAAACACAACACTCTCTAAAATAAAAGTGGTATGCATGATTGCAAATTAGTATAAGTAGATAGTCTCCAGGGTAAAAACTTTTTATCTCACTTAACTTCGAAAACATTAAGTCAAATCCACTTGCCACGTGCTTTTGGAATGATCGTCTCTCGCCTCTACGTCGTTTTATGCGCACATAAGAGGACGATGACCGTAAATTAAAACTAAATATATCACTCTCTAAAATAAAAGTGTGACACAATCGTGGATTATAATAACACTAGTATCCCGGGTAAAAACTTTTTACCGAACTTAACTTTGAAAACATTAGGTCAAATCTGTCATTCTTGTGGTACGTACGCGTCACTCGCCACCCATGTTCAGTATGCGTTGTGTCACAAAATTTAACTCGTGTAAAAGTTTCTTTTCAGGCATTAATTTGTTATTACATTCAGAAGATTAAAAACAGAAACAAATAGCAACATGGCTCAGAATAATATATTTATACCCAGAAGAGAAGTAACTTTAACGTAAACAAAATGGCAATATATAACACAGAACTGTTTACCCAGACATACAAAACCAAACATTGAATAACATTACAAAATGTGAATTGAAAACAAATTGATACCTTCCAACTGTATTTCTTTCGTGTGGAAGTTACATTATACAGCAACCATTAATGAATTTTTGAAATGATATATAGTCTGTTCTTCCCAAAACCATCAACGTCATGATTAAAACCATGAGTTTCATTTCTTTATGCTTTTTTTTATTATTACCTAAAAAATTAATACTTGAATTGTAATACCGAAAACCTAATCATGCTATAAGAATATTGAAATAAACAACAACTACGCATTTATCCTTAAAATTTACCCAGAAGATAAAAAGTCACAAATAAAATCATAAAATCATGCCAAACTTATATACCCAGGTACGTAAACGATTACCATAACACAAAATAATGCATAAACATTTCATTGCACAGTAATAACTAATGAACTTCTTAAATACATAATCCATTCACATCTACCTTATGAATAATAATTAAAAATACAAACGTAATGACAGAATTTATATATCTAAAGAGTTTATAAAAAATTGAAAACAACCACATTTTTAATCTGAGTTAAAATCTCCTCTGGCTAATTAACAACAGTTAAACAACCCTTTATTCTTCTTTATCCAGCATACCAACTGTGTTATAACTAAATAGATTTATACCATTTTAACTTTAACTGAACTTCAAACAAAATGGGATACCTTTCACTGCCAATTCACATGTTAGTAAACTAAACAGCATTGATCATCTTCTGTAGACATTTTCAAACACTTCTAAACTCTTTACTTCTATATTCATACCTGTAAACAAATTACTAATACTTTATTTACTTTCCAGCACAAACATACATAGGTATTTATAAAACACTTTCGCTACCATTTTTTTAAGTGAAATACATAAAACTGCTCTCTTCGTTTGGAAAAACTGCTAAACTTTCTGTATTTTCCAGTAGATTTTGTACTTTTTGGCAGGCAGACAAAAGCATCAAGCATCGATATAAATTAGATACAATAGATACAATCAGACAGCATAACACATTCCCCACTTCCACAGCGTCATGAGAAATAAAAACATTCATAGCTGTAGGACCATTTTTAATGTAATAATAGCGCGCGTTACCAAAACAAATTTCTCTCGGCTTCCTTTTCATCCAGCAGCATATAGACATTCTAAACGACAGAATAACTAAGACATCCACTCAAAGCTAAATCAATTAATCTTTCAAAACTAAATTAAAACCATTCCTTACTGTGTAAATAAACATGAAACTGCATTTCTCCACTGCACTTTCTTCTGTATAGCGATATTTGATAACTAAAACGTAAACAAACATTTAAAAACCTGTTCTTTTATTAATCTAAATTATTAAACAATAAAAGTCGTTCTGCACAGCCAATTTTTAAAAACTTCACTGCACTTCTTCTGTATATCTAAATATGATTTTTCATTGTAAACAAACAACTAACTCACTTACACGTGCTACCCGATAATAAAACGTTTTATAATAATAACAATACCTTTGTGCATACAAACCTGTGTTTCTTCATCAGTTCTTTCATCGATTTGCTGCCTAAAACAATCAAATTTAAATCAAAATATTCGTATACAAAAAGAAACACGTCTTCTTCGCGAAGTCTCTTGCTCACGAAATGATCGTTGACAAATTTCGAACGATTAACATTGCATTGCTCGCACTCCTCCAAAGACGTTTTTCGGCTGATTTCCACTGCGCAAGCCAAAAATAACAAAACGGAGGAGCATATACTAATCGCGAAAAATCAAAAAAATCACTCTCGCTTTGGCGTGGTTTTACGACGAAAAGGGAAAAAATAAGAAGGATTTGACCGTGAAAAAAAAACAAATATATCACTCTCTAAAATAAAAGTGTGACACACAATCGCGAATTAGTATAATAAGATAATGCAATAACGAAACACACACTTAAAATCCAGTTAAGCTTCTGAACAGCAAACATTGCTCCCTTTTTTATGTTAAATAATGATTCCTACATTACAAAGATAACATCTTTGTAGTAGAACCATCTGTATCTCAATGATAAAAAACTCACCTGGAATGTTTCAGGTGTTATTAGTATCTTTCATCAACGTAAATATCAAAGATCAACATCTTAAAACTAACTTATTAATTATTCAGTAAAAAAGCTACCAGTAGAACTCACGGCAGATTTTGCAACATGATAGCGATTAATTGCCGTCACTATCTAATTCGTATCCAGCACAAACAAAATTCCATGAGTCAGCAGTTTTTTCAGAGACATACTAATTTACATATATCAATGAAGAAACACAACACATGTAAAAAATCCAATTTTAAAAGAAATATATTTAGTGTTTGAAGCAGTGGTTTGAAGCAATGCACAATGAGGGCAAACATTTCCGGACATTTGCATAATTTTTTTCTACCTTTTCAAACTGTACATTCATGAACAATTAATAAGCCCTTTATGTATCGTTGACATAATAACTACCTTACTTATTTCCAAATTCACGCGGGTGAATAATTCGCTCATGCTTAATTTCACGCATTTCAATTCCGTACATCTTAAAGACCTTTTTGCGCAGTTTCAAATTCGCTCATGTGAAAATAACTGAATGGAGAAATTAAATACCCAAATTTCATGAAACTACTCTACAAAAAATTGTTTTTTAACATACTTTTCAAAGGAACTACAAATATAAAATCCTAAAAATGTTTTTAGCATAGTCTACTCCTCAAATGGATCTTCTTTCTCAATTGGTTTGGCAACAGCATCGGAGATTCCAGATCTTTTCCATCCGTTCAAAATTAGGTTAACGTCGTTTTGCATCTTTTCGTAGAAAGATGTGACCCATGCCGCATGTAGAGGTTTAGGAATACTAATTTTCAGGTCTACCTTAATTTCATGTGCGCGTGTGCCTTTCTCCATTTGTTTTCTGATATTGTTTGAGTAACAGTCTTGCGAATTTTTTCGTAGGAATGCTTTGCTTGGTCGGTTCACTGTCAGGTCCAGTGGTAAAAAAATATGCGTCGTGTACGCTGGTACTGGTACCACTTTGCCGTTACTTTCCTTGATTATCTTTTTGACTCCATCCGTCCATTGTCCTTTAAAGACGTCTGCGATTAAAAGCCAATCTTTGTCATTACGCAACTGCAATGTTTTTCTAGCTGTCTTAACATAAGGAGTGATAACTTTGAGTAAAATCTTCTTTGCTTTTTCTTCATTGGACCAATGATTGCTGCTATGCGTCACATTAAATCCCCTTGGAAATGCAAACTTTGGGTGGCACCTCTCTGTTGTCCCCTGATAAATTAACTGCATGGGCAGAAATTTTCCAGATAAGGTAACAGAAGAAGTACCAGTGATTTGTCGGTGGTCAGTGGTTCCAGCAATGGCTACTTGTTTAGATCCTTTTTTGCCATTGTATATTGATTAACCAGACAGTAAGGCAAGGGTGTTTGATCCAGATTTATAATGAGATCGTATGGAATGTCAAAAGTATCAACAATACTTAATGCTTTGATAAAAAGTAAAAACAATTTCCTTAACAAACCCACGTGAGATAGGAACTTTTGCTGTCGTTAATGAATATTATTCAGAGCCGCAATGAATTCCCATAAAGGATGAATTCCAAGAACAATTTGATGAAATTGAATTGTAAAAACTTATCTACTGTATATATATAGCATACTAGTATCCCGGGTAAAAACTTTTTACCGAACTTAACTTCGAAAACATTAGGTCAAATCCACCTTTCACGTGTACGTACCCCGTGACGAAAAAATAAATCATAGAATCACAACTCAAAAACATCCCAGGTGGCGTCGTTCCCCACCCATGTTCAGTATGCGCTGTGTCGCAAAATTTAAGTCATGAAAAGTTTTTACAGGCATTAATTTTTTAATTCATTTCTTACATTCAAAATATTTAAAACAGAAACAAATAGCAACATGGCTCAGAATATATATTTATACGCAGAAGAGAAGAAACGCTCATAAAAAAAGTGCAATATATAACACAGAACTGTTTACCCAGACATACGAAACCAAACATAACAAAATGTTAATTCAAAACAAATCGATACCTTCCTACTTTTTCTTCTGTTCCAAACTGGACTGGACTACTGGACTACTGGACTGCAACCATTAATGAATTTTTGAAATGATATAGTCTGTTCTTCTCAAAACCATCAACGTCATGATTAAAACCATGAGTTCCATTTCTTTATGCTTTTTTTATTATTACCTAAAAAATTAGTACTTGAATTTGAAGAAAAAACCTAATCATGCTATAACAATATTGGAATAAAAAATGAAACAAAAAGAAAGAAAAAAACAAAAAGAAAATTCAAGTACGCATTTATCCTAAAGTTAACAATTAAAAACAAAATGTGGTTTATAAAGTCAACCGATACTGTGAGTCAATACGGGTTCACTCAACACTGGAGCTGAACAGAATAAAGACTTTTACCTGGCATACACAACCAAACATCAAATTAATAAAAATAATTGAACATATTCTTCAGGGCGTAAGGCTTTATTAAAAAGAGAATAACGAGAAGTTTCATTTTGATTATTATTCAATTCAATATTTCGTTCTGCATCCGCAGAACATCGTCAGGAACGTTTAACTGGATCATGAAGACATTACATTGTTAACGAAAATTATTTATGACGTATGACGTCATTAATAGAGTTTTAACCGGTACGCATCTTTTTGAATATTCAAGTCCGGTTTATGTTCTTTTATGAATAACGATTCGCTAATTTTTCTTTTGAATGCAGATTTGTAATTTTTTCCTAATATTTTAAAGTCTTCTAACCAAACTCTGTGGTGGTTTGTGTTGTCAGCATGCTTCAGCAGGTGTGATTTTTTATCGGATTTGTTGTGTTGTATGACGCGTTTTTGTAATCTACAACTAGTTTGACCGATGTAATGGGAGCGACAAGTAGGTTCAGGACATTGTGCGTGATAAACGATGTTGTGTTGGTGTGCTGAATGTGTTTCATCTTTGATTTGAAATTTCGAACTTAGTTTTTTGGTGTTGTAGATGATGCGTATTTTGTTTGTCGAACATTTACCAATAATGTTTTTCATTTTCTTCACGATTTGTTCTCCTTTTTGTCCAGCATACGGTAAAGAAAGTCTAACTATTTCAGATTTGGTTGAAGGTTGTTCAACAATTTCATTCTCTTGGGTGTCAGTTTTATTGATTTCATTTTTTCAAATACCCGTCAACATGTTTGCTGACACATAAAATCTATGGCAAACAGGTTCAGAACATTTTTTTATAAAAATATATATTTACGAAGCTTTTCGTAGATGGTCTGAACATATAAGATGTTTACAAAGTCTGAGCCAGCTCAGCACATCACGTTGAATGATGGACACTCTTTTAGTTGGAGAGTGCTAACCAACACCCCTATTAATAACAATAAACGGAAAATATTAGAAGCATTTTATATCCGATCTTTCAAACCAGTTCTCAACGAACAGATAGAAACAAAACCCCTTTTATTATTCCATAATGGAGTGACTTAAAAATTTTTTGTTATCAATTTTACGCTTTTTTACTTAATTAATTTATTAGTCATTTGGGACCGTTTTTAACTATTAACTTATATATATTCAAATTTAGTATTTTAGCAGTATAATTTGTTTTACCTGATGATGTAGAAACCTCTACGAAAAGCTTCGTAAATATATATTTTTATAAAAAAAATGTTCTGAATGTTGTCTATCTTAGTTAATGGCGAATATTTCAATATTAAACAGGTTCAGGTTCCAATTCCGAATCTCCTTCTTCACTACCACTGAAATTAAACAGCAGCCAAAATTTCATCCAATGGCACTTTTTAATTCCTTGACATTTTGAGAAAAATTTCACAACATTATGGTGAAGTTCAGCTCTGCAGAATTTGGTCTAAGTTTATAAGCAAACGAGAAAGATGGCTCCCAAGTATTGGTTATCATTTTAACAACTTCCTAGATAGTTTCGATCACGCCACAGATGTTTCCGTCCTTGTTATGACGTTTTTCTTCCAACAGGGTTGTTAACGACCCATTTTGGCGCAAAAGAGTTAATAGTCAGAACAGCTACAATACTTTTGCTATTGAGGACAACTCTATAGATAAACTGCTCCCAACTTGATATATTTTTTGTATTTAAGATTTTGGTACACTAATAAATACATGAAAATTGTCTTGATTTAATATATCATCCAAATGTTAAAATAAAAGCTTTTTGTTAATATGACCTCCGTCTTAGTTATCAAACTTTTCAGCGATTTTTTCAAATGAAAAAAAGCTGAAAGGGAAATCAAATAAAATGTAAACAAACGTGTAGGATGGGCGAAGTGTAGAAAAGCGATCTAATGTTATCAACAAATAAGAGGATCAAACATTCATCAAACACGGATCAAACAAGCATTAGCCTCCTTTCCAGGGGAGTGATTTTCGACCTCTACGGATAACGAACCAAAACCAAAAATGCTATGATTCCTATATGCATGTGAAAGCCTTAAAAACATTTAGGTACATACTGACGATAAAGTATTGAAAACGCTGATTACCAAACAAGACACCATTTTTGTAAGTCTATTTCTGCAGATGAACGCATATGTGTTGAGGCTTTTGGCATCAGGAGACAGTCAAAAATCATTAAGCTTTGCATATCGGACTGGCACAACAACAAACAGTAACATGTATAGCAATTCACACAACTAGACGCCAAGGCAGCGTCTCTTGCCGCCCATGTTCAGCCTGCGTTGTGTCACCACCTGCTCCAAATTATTGCACCTAAAACCAGTGATAAGACTTCCTTTGCTGCTGGCTTTATCACTTAATAAAGCTCGTTTGCACATGAAGAGAAATACGTTCCTGGTGTTTCAAATCTTGCATGTTCTTAACTCAGCCGTTCATTGTCACGGTCGCATTTAAAATGTCAGCAGTTTCTTGCTTTACACAATGCCTTCCAAAACTTGAACTTCACGTGGATTTTATTTACGATTTTAAACCAATCAAATATCAGTCTAATAATACACTCCAAACGCAGAGAGAAAAAACTTTTCAACTTACTATTAGCTTTTGTTTTACGAGCTCTAATATGGGTTCTGTCAGAAGTAGGAGAAAAAATGGTTTCTCTTAGAAAGATCACAAGGGAGGAGAAAAAAATGCATGTGCTAAATGAATGTAGTGAATAAAAAACATGTTCGATCAGATTAAAATCGATTGAATGAAATCGTTTAAAAGAAATTAAGACAACTATTAAGACAAAAGCAAAAACATATTTTGTTTCATGAAAGTTGAAAGTTCAACCGTCTCAGACAGTCAGGCAAGTGTTAGGACACACTGGCAAACCGAACATGCTACCACGTTCTGCCACTGCTGGTTTTTGTCCAAAATGTTTAATCAGTTAGTTTCTTTGTATTTAGTTGATGTATTGTTTTCAAACCCTGTTGGGGTTGTTCGTTAGCCCGTTAAGTTCTTTGATGAATTACGTAATAATTAATTAAGCTTCGAAACAAGTTTATAATCCAATGATGGATGGAGATTTCGTACATGACATATGGGTTCATAAAATTATACTATTCTGTTGTCATTTATTAATCTATATCATAATAGAACTTAACATTTGTGTCAAGCATTCAAGGTTAGTTCCTTAGCCTGTTCCTTTTTCACTTTTCAAATTTCACTTTGATTGGCACGGTGTCGTTCAGCATTTCAAATGCGACAACGTTGTTGAGGATCACCAGCAGGGGTTTCTTGTTGTCTCTCATGTTGATGTTGCCGTGCATCAACGATATCTCGATCAAATTGTGATCTAGGCAAGACAAACCATTGAGGGATTGCATAACCATGATCAGAATCCATAATTTGTTGAGAAAAAGTCAAAACCAAAAACACAATAAAGGACAATGAATGCACAGTATGTCTAACTTTTATTTTAACAAAAATAAAAACACAGTCCTGGTGTGTTCTGTCAGTTCACCTACCTAAACAGACAACAGAAACAAAAAAGTAACCACAACTTTCCTTTGTTGTCTTTAGGCAAACAAAATCATCGTTTTTCCTCAACCTTATCTTCTTTGTTGTTGTGCGAAGAAAACCAAAAAAGTTTGACTGTTCAAAAGATTGTTGATACAATTGCCATGACACTAATCAGGTGGTAATAAAAGCTTAAAAGTGGATTTTATTAAGGTCATTATTAAGTATTGTAGAATTATTGATTAAGAATTTCGCTTATATTACTTACTTGCATATATTTCAATTAAGAATATTACAATTTCATGCTATCCATCTCTTTGGTAGGAGCTTCACATTTATATACCCCCTAGTTTGTTGAAGTTCTACGCAACCTTTCTGTTGCAGATCCCGATTCTTTCAATATCAAGGTCATTATTAAGTATTGTGGAAATATTAATTGAGAATTTCGCTTATATTACTCATTTGCATATATTTCAATTAAAAATATTAAAATTTCATGCAGTCATTGCCATTTCTTTAGTAGGAGCTTTACATTTATTTAATCCTTAGTATGCTACTTTACATTTATTTAATCCTTAGTATGCTAAAGTTCTCCGCGATTTCTCCAAACAAACAAACAAAGCCGAAAGGGAAATCAAATAAAATGTAAACAAACATGTAGGATAGGTGAAGTCTAGAAAAACGAACTAATGTTATCAACAAATAGGAGGATCAAACAAGCATTTGCCTCCTTTCCAGAAGAGTGATTGTCAACCTTAACGGATATCGAACCAAAACCAAAAATGCTATGATTCCTATACCCATGTGAAAGCCTTAAAAAAAATTAGGTAGATAGTGAGGATAAAGTATTGCAAACATGTCCAACGCTGATTACCAAACAAGACACCATTTTCCTAAGTCCATTTCTGCAGATGAACGCATATGTGTTGAGGTTTTTGGCATCAGAACACAGTCAAAAATCATGTAGCTTTGTATATCGGACTGGCACAACAACAATCAGTAACATAATCAAGGAAACATGTATAGCAATTCATAAAATACTCCCTCCATCGTGAGAGCATCATGCTGTCCTGCTGATTGGCTCCAAATTGCAAATGATTTTCAAGACATATTATGTCTATACCACATATCGTTGGAGGTATTGATGGCAAGCATCTTGAAACTGAAGCTCCAGCAAACAGTGGGACATTGTTCTACAATCATGAGGGCTATTTCAGTATTGTGCTACTTGGCATATGTGGTGCAAAATACTGCTAGTGGCGTCCTAGGCAAATCACCAATGAGAATTTCGTTTCAGGAAAACAAGATGAAATTACCAACAGCAAAATCACTTCTGAAAAACATTTCTGGAATGTTCTTTCGACCCTCTCTTCCCTATTTTCTCAAAGGAGACTTTTTCCTCTGAAAACATGGCTCATGCGACCTTACCCTGACAGATTGTCTGAAGAGCAATTGGTTTTCAACTACAGACATTCCAGAGCAAGGTGTGTGATTGAAAATGCATTTGGCATACTGCTTGCTTGCTGGAGAATTTTCAGTAGGCCAATAAAGGCAACAGTGAGTCACGTCGACAATTATGTACTGGCAATAGGTTACATAATTACTTACATTTGACAGCTCTTTGCACTACAGCTGGTTTTGTAGTGCAATTAACAGTGATGAAATCAAAAGAGAGGAATGGTGGAGCTCTTTTCAAAACGTGCCTGGCTTCTGTCATAGTGAAGTATCATTGGAAATGAGGGAATCCCTGAAAGAAAACTTAAATGGAAGTTATGGAATGGTTGATTGACAACCAAATACAAACCTGTCGGTAAAATACACACTTGTCACGTGACAGAATTTTTAATGATTTCATTTGGTTGTATTCGTTAGGGGATATCACTGTATGAAATTTGAAGTTAATTGACCCAGCCAAACTTGAGATATTAAAAGTATCAATGCAATGTCCCTGCCCTCTCGCTTCGTGATTAATTATATAGACACTGATATTGATTGGGGCTTGGAAACGATGTTTCCCAATGCAAAAAATATCGGGAATTTTTTCCACGTGTTCATGACATTATCCTGGAACATTTCACAAAGTGTCATCTTTGTTTTATTTTTTTCTTATACACCCAGAGCACTACTTGGTTTTTAATGGTGCTTATGAAAAAGCATGCATAATTGATGTTTATTCATTGTTTAATATCTTTTTATCTTTTCATCAGTTAAGAAAAGTAATGAAGTGCTTCTGCCACATTCTTCTTTTATAGGTTGCAAAATCTAGAATAAAACCTAATCGACCCTGCCTATTCTGTGGAAAATTAGAGTCAGCTATTAATAGGCATTTGGAAACAGTCCACAAAAAAGAACCCCAGATGAAAGAAGCTTTGATAAAACCTTGGTAAAGAAGGATTGGCCGTGCTAGATGTGATGAAGAAAGAAGAGATTAAGATGTACAATCAGAAGTTATTGTAGGAAAAAGATCCAAATTTACAAAGAGAAAGGTCTAATCAAGTTCTGACAGAAATAGTATGTTAATGTGTTCAAAATGTCATGGGTTTTATGCATCAGGATACTTTTTCAGACATAAAAAGCACTGTTCCGTAGAAAGTTGTCTTCCAGATGGTATCACCCTTCTGCACATCAAATTTACTCAAGACTTGAACAAAGAATTTGTTTCCAAGCTACGTGATGATAAAATAAGACAATAACACAATATCAGGGAAGATAACACCTTTCTAATGTTTGGGTCACACTCATATGAAAAAATTAAAAGGAAGACAAGCAAAAAGACAAGAGTTAGACATTTTGTATCTTCAGGTTAAAGAACAACCTATAAAAGGGATCTATCATGATCTATCATCTATTCATTAAAGAAAGCAGTGGAAATAACTTCAACAAAAGATGGTGATGGCTAGAAGGCTAGCTTGAAAACTGCCACTTACTACTTAGCAAAGCGAATTTTTTGTTAAAAAAAAAGATAATGAAACTGCAAGCATTAATAATTTCCTATGCATATTAGATATGTGTGAAGAAATTATTTTCGGTGACGCAACTTGTTTTAATGTATTTCGTGTTATGTTCAATTCGCATGTTGTCTGCATGGACATGGAATCTGTGGAGTCGTTTGCGCATATTTCGTGTCCCATGGGGAGTATATGTATTTGCATAAATGTCGTTACATATTAGTCTTGCACATGCGAGTGATCATTGTAGGCGTGAGTAGTCGTGTTGTGGCTTATTTTGTAACATCGTGATATTGCAATTTAGAAGTGAATGTATGTTTGTTCGTTTGTTTGACTAATCGTTTACTTTAATATGTTGCGTTGTTTTACTTATCTGCCTTATTATGTTCTTTGTATATAATTTAGCGGTATTCACAAGAATATCTGTCAAATACTACAAAAATTGGTTTTCACATTCCCCACGTTCGTTGACCACTTCAGAACTCACCAGACACACCAAAGAAGACAACGCAAGCTCCGCAGAGCAGAAGTGCTACCATCAGAAGTTGATTTATCCCTTCTCCTCCGCCACATTTTGGATACAGTAAAGAAAATTACTGCTTACCCAGATTTACCATTAGATCATCAATGTATGTTGAATTGCGAAACTGCTTGATTGCTTGTATAACACTTTTCAACGCTCATAGAGGTGGTGAAGTGGCTAAATTTCTCCTGACAGAATGGGAAGATGCTTTACAGTATGCATGGATAGTCCAGAGCCGCTGTGAAAAAAATGAGGATTGCTGAATGATATGTAGATAACCTAACAGATGGGTGAAGGTAACTACAAACTTGATCTTAGAAAAGGAAAACTTCTGGAGTTTCAGAGGTTAATCTTATTAATATTTATTTCCTGCCACCCAACAATCAGAAAGCCATGCTTCAGGATGACATGCAATAGATTATATATGTGGAAAGATAGAAATACAATCTAAGGAACTTATAACTGTTACGGCACGAAGACACTGTGTTTCAACAATTTTCGCATCTTTCCATTTACCAGTAGCAGAAAGAGAGGCATTCATTGAACACATTGGTGATATTAATGCCAATATCTATCAGGCACCAACAGCTTTAAATGAGGTAGTGGTTGTTGGTAAACATTTTGTAGACATCGATCAATGTAGATTATCGAAGATTTGTCAACTATGTTACCTGTGACGTTGCCTTACTGCAAAAACTAGAAAGATACTTCGAACAAAATAAGAACATGTTTAAAAATAGATTTAGGCTAAGTCAGGTAAGAAGTACTTTTTCATCTATAGATTTTAGTGTTCCTCATGTAGGCACTCGTTTATCCTGTTTTCCTCAAGACATTGTTGCTTTTATTAATTTAGTGTCAAACCAAATTACCAATACCTACAATGAGAAAAATTCAAGCAGAAAAGGAGACTTCCAAATCAAGTAGTAAGTTTCTATAGTATACTGTCCATCTTTAGGGTGATGATAAACTGTTTGTTGTTGTTGTTTCTTTTTAGAAAAATACAAATAAATTAATGGTTTTTAACTCACCTAAACATTTTGAATTCCTTTCTATTTAATTGAAATTGTCTACAATGTTATTTCACTAAATGACAATATGATTTTTTCCACAGCAGGCGTTGGATATGGGATTCTTCTAACACAAATTCAACCAACCTATTTTCAAGCCTGCAAACACTATCTTTACTCAGCAAAACCAAATTGCCTGAGCTACTATTCACTGTAAATCTTGATAAAGATTTAATTAATATTCATGTGAAATAATTAAAAGTTTGGAGGCAGGCTATGATAAGAAAAATGAAATGGAATAATTTTAAAGACATTTTGAAGCCGAATTGTGTGATTGTAGTTCTCTGTCACTATGCTTTGTATGACCAGCAAGATACTAAAAAAAAACAACCCTGTTGAGCATTACCAACAATCTAAAAGATTTAGAGAATCAGAGGGTGCACCACACCAAATATGGCAACAATACTCAATACAAGGTCGAATAGTAGATTTATAGAGGCAAACAATGGCATCAGGGCTTAGGTATGCATGCTCTTGCACGAAGAGGGGAACCCACCTTCATCAAGGCTGACTTAGTGATTGCGTAAATGTAGGAGCGCCAGGAGAAGTCCTGTGAAAAGATGATGCCGAGGAGACGAAAGGAGTTGTTTTCTTCCAACTGGGTGCCATTCATGGAAACTGACGGTAAAAAGGGATCTTTAGTATAATTTGGTTTTTGTGGAATTGAATGTGACCAGTCATTTCTCTCCCCACTCAACTATAGATTGCAGATCAATTTCGCCTGCAATGTCTACCTGGCTGAACAAATCTGATTTTGGAATACAGGAATAGATGGTTGAATCATCAGCATAGATGGCAAGCTTGGAAATAATGTCATCAGGCAAATCATTGATGAAAAGAAGAAAAAGGGTTGGCCAAGGACTGAACCTTGGGGAACTCCTACATTGATGGAATGTGTTAATGATGATTGCCCGTCTAAAACAACCTTAAGCCTACGATTACGAAGGAGGGAACAAATGATCTCATAAAGGAGACCCTTAACTCCATATGCTGCAAGCTTTTTTCATAAGGCCAGTATGCCATACTTTATCAAATGCCTTGGATATGTCAAGAGCAACAGCTCTTGCCTCCCCAGATTTATATAATGCAGTGTATATTCTATCAGTTATCACTGTAAGGAGGTCAGCAGTTGAGCGTTGGGAGCGAAAGCCATATTGAGAATCTGAGAAGAGGTTATTAGCAAGAGCATTATTGATAAAGGCCTAAAAAATTTTACTCATAACTGGTAGGAGACTAATGGGTCTGTAATTTCGTGGATTAGATCGATCACCATAATTTTTAAAGACTGGAATTACAGAAGCAAACTTCCAAGATGAAGGAAAGCAAGATTCAGCTATGCACTTGTTATATAGACGAGAAAGTACAGGAGATAATTCAGGTGCACACTTTTGAAACATGATGACAAAAATTCCATCAGGGCCAGTAGCCTTAGAAGCATTAAGATTTGAAATGATGGAAGATATTTTAGCTGGTGTGATAAAGCAGCTATCCAGTACTTTATTAGTCCTCAAGGGAAATTCCGGAACAGCATGGCCAGAGTCCTCAAGAGTAGAGTTAGTACTGAAAATTTTAGAGAAGAGTTACATCAGTTTTACATCAACTACTTTTAAGGTTTTTCATGTGTTACTTATTCATTTTTTAAAACCAATCCTTTATCAGTATAACAATACACTCAAAAAACTTCAACTTAAAAAAGTTACACGCTCTAACATAGGTGCTATCAAACGTCTCTTCTTAAAAAGATCACATAGAAGAGAACAAAGGCACGTGCTAAGTGAATAAAAAACATGTTCGATCAGAATCGCATAACAATTAAAAAAAGAAATTAAATCATTAAAAGGAAAGCAAAAACATATTTTGTTTCAAGACCCACTTGTCTGAGTCGTGCAAGGAAAGCTTAGGTTTTTAAACATTTGGATTGCTCGAAAAAAAGGATCACCCATCTCAGACAGTTACCCAACTGTAAGGATGCAAAACTGGCAAACCGAACACACTACCATGTTTTCTGGGAACATCTTTGTTGGCATTAAAGATTCTGTATTCCAGCCATCTGATCCTCTTAGGCATATCGTGGAGCTACTTGATGTTCTTAGAAGAGATGAAATACCACCATACATCTGCATCTTTTCAGATGGTGGTAGTGACCACAATGTAACCTTCCTCTTTGTTCAATGCATGCTGTTGGCCCTGTTCAAAATCCTCAATTTAGGTGTGTTTAATGTGGGTCATTGTGCACCCAACCAATCCTGGGTTAATCCAGCAGAAAGGTGTATGTCTATCCTTAACATTGGCATGCAAGGATTGGCCTTGGAGAGGGATCATTCTGGTCCCTTTGAAAATGTGATAATCAATGCGAAAAGCATGAAAGACATCAGGGCCAAAGCCAATAAACATCAAGGACTAAGTGAGACATATCAAAGTAGTCTCCAAAGCTTCAAAATAATCCTTAAGTGATGCTTTCAAGCAATGGAATTAAAGGGTAAACCTGTTAATGTTTTGCAAACAAATCGATACCCTGGCGAAATTATTAGTTGTATATCTTTGATTGAGCCAAAAATCAAAAGTGAGTTCTCAGTACCACGCAACCGACCGAAATTAACAGAGTATCCGCTATTGATGCAATATTTTGAAATCCACATGCTTGAAGGTTTATATCTATTACAGTTTCGCAAGTGTGACAATGTTGAATGTTGTGTGAAATGCAATGAAAAATTGCCACCACTTGTACCATCACCTGTTCTTATCACCAACGGGAGTCATTACATGCTGTTCCACAGCTTGTATGGAAAAGTTAAAACAACAGAAAAGGATTGCCCTTCCTTGCAACAATCTGGTAAAGATCAAAAGAAGAAAAATAACGCAGGGTGAGTTTAATTTGGGTTGTTCAACAATACAGTTTGTGACAACTTGTCCCTGATAAGTCTAACAGTATTTTCAGTAATTTCCTCTGGAATTTTTAATTAACTATTTGATTTTTTTTTAATTAGTAGCAATATTATTAACTTAAAACTTTAGAATAAGGGGCTGATCATATGGAGTTTTTCATCCCGGCAGGGCGAGACGAGATGTTTTGACGAGATCGTAACTTTTATGTAATTCTCGCTAAAAAAAAATTTCTGATCATATGGAAAACGAAAAAAAATCACCCTGTCCCGGTTAGGCGGGATCTTGTTTATTTCTGCCGGGATCCCGCCTAAGTGAGGTGGTTTTTTCCATATGATCACAGTTATCCTGTCTTGCCGGGACGAGATAATATTTCACGAGTGCGTATTGATTAAATTTTTTATATAAACAATGACATAAAACTCATAAAACTCATGAAAATCATCCCGGGAAGGAGGCACATATGATAGCAATGTAAAAACTGTCCCGGGACAATTTTCATCCTTCCCTGCCGCGATGAAAAGTTCCATATGATCAGCCCCAAGTAAGTTTTATAAAGCCTCGTCTACACTAGCTTTTAATTTCATTTTAGTTACAAATATTTGACTAGTAAGATGGTTGCACTTGTCGATTGCCATCAGTATGGAAAACCACGAGGAATATACAGTTTAAATGGCATCATGCCACCAAAAGGGCAGCAAGAAATCGAAGATGTGATATTCACTTGTGGAATGGAGCTTCAAACTTCAACAATTTACTGTGGAAAGTTAGTTTGCAATTCTCTGATGGAAAGCACATTTTACTCTTCAAGACCC
This sequence comes from Turritopsis dohrnii, assembly GCA_027922465.2. Taxonomy (NCBI): domain Eukaryota; kingdom Metazoa; phylum Cnidaria; class Hydrozoa; order Anthoathecata; family Oceaniidae; genus Turritopsis; species Turritopsis dohrnii. Next base: position 45,326 of record BQMF02000127.1, on the reverse strand, counting down.
AAAGACCAGTATGTTTGTTACCATTGTGGGTGCAAAGATTATCTAAAAGTAGACATGAACGAAATGCTTAAAGATTTTAATACTGTGTACCCAATCTGCAGAGTTTGTCAAAATACAGGAAAGACTGAAATGTTTCTCAACCCTAAAAAGAAGACAAAGATGAAGAAGGCTGGACAGCAGACTATTAACTTCGAAAAAAGAAAATGCCCTGAAGAAGCTAAAACTGTTCCCAAAAAGAAACCTGCACCAGAAAAACCTACTGAAGTTGAGAATCTGGTTCCAGAGAAGTCAACTGCTACTGTTTTAGATAGTGACGACGAGTCAAATCAAATATTTGATTTCACTTGTGAATCTGATAGAATCGACCGTGACAAAGTTCTTGACAGTGGCGTTGAGGAAGGCAACCGCCCAGATAACCCTAATGAGAATGCATGTTCGATTTGTCACAAGGAGGATCCACCTGGCTGGTCTGCCAAATTAATTTGGGTTGATTGTGATATATGCCAATTTTGGGCCAACAAAAGCTGTGCAACTAAGGGTGATTGCAGGGGCGGACGCAGAAATATTTTGTAGGTACAGCTCAACTTTTCGGATTCCAATAAGTATTCCGATTCCCGATTTTTATTCGGGACAACCCGATTTCCGGAAAATGCCGTCCGAAAATGTGCGATCATTTTAACAGACGAGTTCTGTCGTAGTTAGTCACGGTGAACACCCCAGACACCAAAATTACCTTTCACTAAGCATTGCAACCACAGAGCCATAAAGATAGAAGCCAAAATTTAAAACTTTATTCGATATTAGCACAACAAAAGTAAATACAACATAATATAAAATGTCAACGTCTTTTATGTACTAAGTCATAAAACTAGTATTCTATATCCAATAAAACATGTTCCTTCTGTTGTACGAAAAACCTCCTAGCATGCTCACTTTCAAGAAAGTTCCAGTTCCAGACTTGATTAAATTAATTTGCTGTTTGTTGCTGCAGCAGTAGGTGCTGATACTGTTAATGTTTCTAAAAAGACAGACAATGAACAATTAAAATATGTTACATTATAGTAAATTAGTATGATATATAGTAACCATTAACCATTCAATTAACTGATTTTGCAATCTCTAAATAAAATACAGATCATGAAATCTTACTTAAATTCCATGGTTAAATTGACAGGGTACACCATGTGAAGGTAAGATATTGGATTTGGAATCCCAAAAGGAGAAATGCAAATGCAAGTAAATGCAAATCAATCATATCATTTTTGGATATAAAACAAAGTCTAGTCAATATTCAAACTAGCAATCAGAAGTATTTCTATCTATTGTTGTACATTGTACAGTCCATACATACTAAAGCAAAACTGTAAACACAACAAAATACTTCCTATTTCAAGCTATAATGGAGATGACTATAAACAGGACAGCTGAAGCCATGCGACATGTTCAGTGTACATTTCTCATGACGTTTATCAAAACTTACTAACTTTCCTACAAGAAAGCACACAATACAAACAGTTAATAACAATCATGCAGTTTCTCTTTTTTCTTATCACTTGATCTTCTGGGTATTTGTTGCCAATTTTCATTTCTTTTTATCTTAACTGTTTTATGTCTTTTTATTGTAAATACAAGCAATTGTTGAGCTGTGTATAAGTAAGATATCAATCTGAATATTTTTTAACCTGAAGATGCCGCATAAGCTTGTACTTGGGGAATAACACCACGAAGAATAAGCATTTAGCCTTTTCAACAGAAATGACTGTCCATATGTTTTTTAGGAAAAACACAGGATTTCTATAAAGAACCAGACTTTTACAAAGAAAACCAAGAACCAATGGAACATAGCGATTATGGGGAAAATGCTTGAGGTCTCCTCAAAACAAAACATGGATTGTGAGATTGAAGGGTAACTCCTTTAGGTTACAAGGCTACATTAACTGATCAAGCGTTGATTTAATTTTGCACTGATTTAAATGATGAATGTTGTGATTGAATTTCAGTTTGCTTCCACATTAACTAAAATAAACCTATCAGTTACATCTGAAACATCAGAGGATACACAGAAATGCAACAAGGAAATAAAATTTTTACGACTTTTTAGAAACGGTATTACTTAAGAATCCCCTAGACAATTTTATTAGACAATTTTATACTTGAAGGTATGGTTTTAATTTTATTGTAACATATACCTGAAGATGTTCGAGAGAACACGAGAGAAAGCTTTGTATAATTTTTAAAATATATTCAACTTTTGTTTCTGAAAAAATATATTAATCTCATGGCTGCCAACAAAACACAACAAGGAAATGTTTCCTTTAAATATTTATCCTTGATCTTTAGCAAATGCTTTTAACAACAAATGGTTGTTAATGGCAAACATATAAACAACAAATGGTGATGACTGTAAAATGCAGAGTTGGGCTGTGAAGTATTAATCATGTAAGAGCCCCTAACAAACTCACTGACGAATTATTTCCAAATAAAGCTAGCAAAACATATAGCTATACAAACAGTTATCACACCAAAATATCTCAAGATAATGTAATAATTTTTAAAAATCAAAGTTAACGTAATGTAAGTAGCAAACTCTGTATTTTTTTTATCACTTCTCTTGTACCATGTTCAAACTACATAACAAGTTTTTAAAGTAATCAAGACAACATCAACAACTCGGAGTAAAATTCCAAAGTTCAGAGTTTAGCAAGGCAAAAGATAATAAAAAATCATGAAATTATGTTCTTTTTCCACAAATTTACAAATATATCAAGAGTAGAGATATGTGTGAACAAATTATATTGAATCTAAACTCACATTCATCTTTGTTTATTTGTTCTGCATTTAAATTAAACAAATTAATAATTAAAACAAAACAAACAAAACTGGTGAAGATTTAAAAAATACGAAGTTTTAATAAAGAGAAAACATAAACTTACTTTGCATCCATCACGATGTTTTCTTTCATCTTCTGCAAGGTATTTCTCAGCTCTAAAGTCCCTTCTCGTTTGGAGAAATAAAAAAGTCTTGGAGAACAATGATTCTCTGTCGTGGTAAAATCAAGAAAGAGGTTCCACGCACGTGCATGGTATGGGCTTTGAGCTGTATTTGAGCTGTATTTGACCACTCTACCGACGACCGAAAGACCTAAAGGCTTACACTTTGGGCTAAAACCTATTATCGTTCTACGTACTTTAGGCACGAGAGCTGTACTGTTCAAACAGACGGAAGAACGAAAGAATTACTGCTAAGCTACGATTAGGGCTATGGGTGTCGAACTACCGTAGAATCGGGACTTGAGCTGTATCTTTGAGCTGTATCGATACAGCTCAAAACTGTTAGTTATAATTCGTATCATCATAGATCAGAAGGGGCCGCTTTTTGAGCTGTAAAGAAGAACAATCAGGCGGTGGGGTTTGCAGTTATAGCTTACCTAAAATTTGCGAGTCAAATGGGGCGCCAACAAATAATGCGCTAATCCATAGATAAATAATGTATTAGACAGATTTTTGAGTGACGGCGTCGCGTCGCGTGATAAATGACGACGTAAAAAATCGACGAAAAGAATAGGAGAACGGCCGTAACTCATTTAGTAACCATTCTCTTGACGAAATTTTACTACAGCTTGAGCTGTATGAGCTGTACCCTGCGTCCGCCCCTGGATTGGTATAATGTGCGTCGCCGCTCTTGGCTCTGTAAAGACCACAAATGATATTTTTTTATTTACCTATATGTAATTTTTATTAGTAATACATTAAAAAAAAAACTGTTTCCAAACGTGAAAATTTTTTTATCTTCCGAAGATTAATCCTATGTCCGTTGTGATAGCCTAGAAGAAGGCAAATTTATATTGGTATCATTACAAATCAAATTAGCAAGGCAGTACACAATTATGTTTTGGCCTGTACGTGACACTCAATTCCTCGAACAACCTTTCTTTATGTACGTACGTGCATATGTAAACTCTGAGGCAGTGAAGGAAAATGAAGCACGGGGGATATTCGTCGTAATTTCTTGTACGTGCACAGAATTTTCAGCCCCCTCCCCCCCCCCCCCCCCCCCCCCCCCCCACACACACTTTTTTGCAAGGTAAAAAAAAAAAATCAATAAAAATGAATTTTAAAAGACAACTCTCAAAAGAACTTGCTCTTTCATCCTGATCTTCACGCTTTTAAAGAAAAGGTATCAAATAAATTGTTTACGCGTAGGGGGTATAATAATATTGTATACTATGAGATGTCAGTTATAGAGTGCTGATATTTGTAAATGAATGAGTACAGTTTAGGATTTTCCATACTTTTTCTCTGCAAAGAACTATTGTTAAAGTACAAACAATAAAATATCATTTGGCGCGTGTCAAGAAGTTTCGTATTACTTTGTTATAAAGGACTATTATATTTCTATGTAAACATTAAATTAAATAGAACTATTATATTTTCTGTGGTTTATTCCTCCCCCTTTTCTTTACGTTTCTTTCTTTACGTCAATGGATGTGAAAATAACCATGGAAATAGCCTCACTTTCATGTCGTCAGTTCGCGTCGTCTAACATTCGCACCACGTGACTATTTATTAACAATAGATCAACTGTTTTTTTAAACAGTTGATTTATTGTTATCTCGGGATTGAAAATTCTAAACTGAGTAAGTGTTAAGAACTTCATTGAAAAAAATATCTATTTACGCAAAAAAGGAAGTTAATGTGTAACAAAAACACCAGGTGTTTTTGTTATTGAGAGAGGAAGAAAGAAAGTAATGTGATACATAATGTTATACATAGATTATGTGTTAAAGTAAATAATGTTGATTATAATTAAGGTCATAGATCTTTATAATAACAGAACAAGTGAATAAAATATCATCAACATTTGTGATTAAAGTGAGTAAAGAACCGTAAACTTTTAATTTCTACTTATTTGTTAGAGGCAATTTTTAAGTGATCATAGATATGTCAAAATCAATTACAGATTTTCTCAAACCATCTTCCTCATCTCGTACAGATGGAAGCTCATCTTTTTCTAAAGAACAAACAGGATCATCAAACATTCAACAACCTCGACGGGATGAATCTAATAACAGCTCAAGTGGACAATCATCATCATCCAACAGTAACGTAACCGTTCCTGTGCATTTTCAACCAGGTGCCGATTACAAATTTCCAATGACTAAGTTCGGACAGAAAAATCGTAGCTGTCAAGCATCTTGGTTCAAAAGTTTTCCTTGGCTTCATTATTGTAAAGAAAAGGACGCAGTTTTTTGTATGTATTGCATTAAGCACAAAGAAAAGCTGACAGCGGAACATAATTTAGAAGATGCATATATCAAAAAGGGATTCAGAAATTGGAAAAAAGCACCCAAAATATTTAATGATCACAATGAAACTAAAGCACATAGAGCAGCTTTGGCGTATGAATCTGTAGTGCCACAATGTGGTGACGTACTGGAAATGACAATTACAGAAATGAATAAGAAACGCTTGGCTGAGAGACAGTATTTGTTAAAAATCATGGATTGTATTCGCTATTTAGCCCGCCAAGGAATACTTTTCAGAGGTGATGAAGGTAATGATAATCTAACACAACTTTTTAGATTACTTAATAAGAATGATATTGGTATTCTAAATCGTCTTGACAAAGATGCCAAGTTGGAATCATCACAACATAAGTATTTGCATAACGATATTCAAAATGAATTAATCGATTTAATGGCAAAACATGTATTATCTGAGAAACTTAAATCAATTCGTTCAAGTAAATTTTTTGCAGTTATGGCTGACGAGTACACTGATATCTCGAACAAAGAATTGCTTTCAATGTGCTTTCGTTGGATTGATGAGCAGCTTAAAGTCCATGAAGATTTTGTCGGGTACTATGAACTCCCAAACATTAAAAGTGACACTATTGTAGAGTGTATTAAAGACGCTTTGATTAGAATGAAACTGTCACTTAAAGATTTAAGGGCTCAAGCTTATGATGGTGCCAGTAACATGTTTGGAAAAAATTCAGGTGTTTCTGTTCAATTATTGGATACGCAGCCAAAAGCTTTAGCTACTCATTGTCAAGGACATTCTTTGAACCTTGGCATCAAATCAACAATGAGCAACTCGAAAATAATGAAAGATGTAATGGGAACCGTTACAGAAATCATTTCTTTGGTAAAATACTCTCCGAAAAGAGAAAATATGCTCGGAAATATTAAAGATCTAATTTATTTTGAGTCACAGCATGCAGAGGATGAGATAGCACCAGCACCGGCACTTGATAAGCTTTCCGTCACTAGATGGACAGTTCGTGGAAATGCATACCAGAAGATTGAAAATAACCACGACCCCTTGATGAAACTTTGTGATGTTTCTTTAGCTGCAGGAAAACTCGAATCAGAGGTCAAAGCACGCATCATTGGAGTTCAGAATCAAATGTCCGAGTTTCCATTCTTTTTTGGTTTAAATTTAAGTCAAAGGTTGTTTGCTATAAGCGACAACTTATCTTAAACTTTACAAAAAGAATCCATGTCGGCCCTTGAAGGTTTACATTTAGCGGAATTAACAATCGAAACGTATCAAGGAATGCGCACAGTTTCTAATGCCAAACTATTTTTCGATAGTATTTCAAAAAAAGCTCTTGACTACAACTTTGTCAATAAACCAGAGTTGCCACGCAAAAGGAAAAGACCAAACTACCGTTCTATTGTCGATTATATGCAAATTGATGGCTATGATGAAAAAGAAGACAATGCACATCACCCAAGTACTCCTGAAGAATATTACAGGGAACATTATTTTGATACGTTAGACTTAATTATCACATCTATCAAAGATCGGTTTAATCAACCAGCCTTCGTTGCGTTTCTGAAACTGGAACAGTTGCTGCTCAACATCATCAATGAAAACAACTATGATAGTGAACTTGAATTTGTTGTAAGTACATATAAAGACGATATAGACCCTGATAAAATTCGAACTGAAGCATTTTCAATGTCAACAATGTTTAAAGAAACTTCATGCAAAACTTTTTCGGACATATTTGCACACATAAAGTCATTACATTCAACCAAACTGAAACTAATACCAAATATTATCACGATAATTCAACTTATTTTGATCAACCCAGCAACATCTTGCACCCCTGAAAGATCTTTTTCCACCGCTCGTCGTTTAAAGACTTGGCTTCGATCCACTATGACAACGAAAAGATTTAACAATCTCGCTATCTTGTCAACACATAAAGATCTAACAGATACTATCAATTTTATTGATATTGGTAATGAATTTGTCGCCGAGCATGATGCGCGAAAACATAATTTGGGAAAATTTATTCCTAGTGACTTGTAGTTATAATGATTTACTTATTTTTCATGCATGTATTATTGATATTTTATTTTAAAAATGATCCGATTTTTTTTGGAAAGATGTTTCTCTTCAAATCATCCCACTAGAGTAGCGGCAAGAATACATTAAGATTGAGCTTTAATAAGCATTTAAGTTAGCGTCAGAGGCTGTTTTAAGGGGTCGAAAAGCTCAAAATTTTCCTCGTCGCCCAACCATGGTGGGCGACAATTTTTTTCCAGAATCATTTTAGCGTTTTTTAGTTTTTCAACATTCATTTTATACGTTATAGTAGACTGATGATGACCGAGATGGTCGAAATATATTTCTAAATTTTTGTTTTACAAGTTTGTTTACCTTCTTTACAACAAAATAAGAATTCGTCTCTTTAAATACGCTTACAAAGGTTTACAAACTATTATTCCACTGTTGAGATTAATGAATGTCTGGAGCATGACAGTTATAGCATTTCTAGATGCTCTATATGTCAGAGCACCTGAACATTATGAAGAATTTTCGAGACTACAACTTTGTCAATAAACCAGAGTTGCCACGCAAAAGGAAAAGACCAAACTACCGTTCTATTGTCGATTATATGCAAATTGATGGCTATGATGAAAAAGAAGACAATGCACATCACCCAAGTACTCCTGAAGAATATTACAGGGAACATTATTCTCCATGTATGATAAATCCCATACTATCAAAGCATAGCTTTTCCTTTACCTAATTGTTATGAGGTTGAATTTAGAGCCGGCAAATAAGAGGCAGTTATTGAAGAGGCATTGAAGGATAGTAACCAGACAAGATGGTTTAAGGTGAATGTTGAAGCTCCTGATGCTTAATAGTTTCTTTATTCAGATATTCCATATCATTATGTCTTTTAAAACGAACAAAAAAGACTCATCCTTTCAAATTTTCCTTGTAATTCAGTTTTTAATCAAAAAATTTATTTTCAGTTCTTATCAACTAATCCTATCCTATGAAAGACTCACACTTAACACTCCTACTCCAAATCATCACCAAATAACGTAAATTGTATCGATAGATTAAATTAAATTCAAATTAAATTTAAAGTTTAAAAGTGATCAGTGCTTAAAAGTAGCGAAGAAAAGTCACGTTTAAAATGGAAGAATTGATGGAAAAGCTTTTTCCAGAATCAGATGAGTTGAAGGAAGAAGCTGTTGCTGCTGCAGAATCTATAAAGAAGAAGAAAAGTGATGAACAGTTGACAGCTTGTCGAAAGTGCGGTCAAAACTTCAAAACAACTCGTGGAGCGAAGATACATGAAAATAAATGCAAGAAAATAACTGAAATCAATCCACCGTTAAACATCCAGGATCAACGAAACGAACCAAAATTATGGGGTGATCATTCAACATTATACTTGGATCAAATCCTATCAGCAACGTATAATGAAGTTAATCGTTGGCGAAAAAATTTATTCAAAATCCCAAGAGGGTGAAGCCTGCAAGAAGTTTATTGACGGGATGACGCGCCTGATAAACGAGTGGAATAACGGATCACCACTGGCCAACCATGCAATGAAAGCCATGTTACTGATGCCGTCGCTTTTACTTTAGAAGCCATGTAAGTCTTTGAAGTCAAGAGAACACGTGCAATGTTTGGAAAGAAGATTGATCCTTTGGCAAGATAGTGATTTTGATGGTTTGGAAAGAGAATGCCGGTCAATACAATCAAAGTTCCTGAAATCGAGATTTGACAAAACCACATCAGTTGCCAAACGCTTTAGTGATCTTATGTTTCAAGGAAAGATAAATGCTGCCTTAAAACTACTATCTAACGAATCATCAACTGGTATCGTATCAGTCGACGATAAAACGATCAAAATTTTGCAGCAAAAACACCCAGAGGCAAATCCAAATTTGATGATCTCCTTGTCCAAGGTCCTGCCAACTATGTCCACCCTATAATGTTTGAGATCATAGACGAAGAATTGATTCAAAAGATGGCAGCAAAGACGAAAGGTTTATCGGGACCATCGCAGCTTGATTCTCAAATGTGGCAACGCATTCTACTATTTAAAAACTTTGGCGATCGACCAAACGACCTCTGCAAAGCCATCGCGAGGATGACCAGGATAATGTGCACATATATTTGCAACAAGGAGAACGGCAGAGACATGGAAGCCTTTCTTGCTTGCACGTTAGTCCCGCTGGATAAAACTCCTGGCGTACGTCCAATTGGTGGCATCGGTGAAGTTCTTAGAAGAATTGTTGGCAAAGCTGTAACAACATCTCTCAAAAATGAAATACAGCAAGCGGCTGGCAACCTCCAGCTCATTGTCGGTCAACCAGGTGGATGCGAAGCTGCTGTTCATGCTATGGCTTAGATTTATGAGAACGACGATATTTCAATGTTGAACCAATGTTTGCAGAGTGCTCAATGGTAAGGTAAAAGACCAGAGCAAGGTACATTAAAATATAAAATTATCTTTCAAATCGTAAAAACTAAAAAATTAAAATAAGTACATAACTCCGAGTTTCGTGCTTGTGCACTCGTCAAATGTACAAGAATACTGTTAAAAAATTCTACATCTAAAAACGTTGAAAAATTTTATATTTTAATGTACCTTGCTCGGGTCTTTTACCTTACCATTGAGCACTCTGCAAACATTGGTTCAACATTGAAATAATTTTGCTCCCGGTATTGTTTTACTTGGTTGAGCACTCTGGAATACATGTTGTTATTACCTTTCTAAACATTCATAATATGGAGAAATTCACCATCGAATACTCAACTAAAAATATACCGATACCAACAAAGAAACTGTACCTGAAATCCTTAACTGAAAAAGTTGAAAAAGTAATAAAGAGAATGAGATGGAAAGCTTTCTTCTTTGAAAATGAAAATGACAATAAAATAGATAAAACCGATGCCATCGAAAACAATAACTATGGCTTCAAAACATTCAACTGTCCACCACAAAATAATGACTTGAAAAATTTCGAAAGTGACCTCCTCAATATGATACAATCAATTACTTTCAAACCAGTACGCAACCAATTCCAAGATCGACTTAAACAAGACATCAACGTAATCAAATCGTCAGAAAAAGCATTCATACCTGCGGACAAGACCCAAAATTTCTACGAGATGACGAAAGACGCACACGACAAACTCTACTACGAAAATATTACACAAAATTACAGGAAAGCTACCAACGAAACTTACAATCGCATCAACATCGAGGCAAGAGTAATCGCAGAAGAGTTAAACTTGTCCGAAAAAGTCGAATGTTTAGCACAGACCAACGCTTTCATCACACTTAAAGATCACAAAGACAACTTCCTCAACAAACCAAAATGCAGATTGATAAACCCGGCTAAACCCGAATTAGGAAAAGTTAGCAAAGTTATCATAGAAAACATCAATAAAACAGTCAGAGAACTTACAAATGTTAACCAATGGCACAACACAAGTGACGTTATAGAATGGTACAATAACATCCAAGAGAAACAGAACTGCATTTTCGTACAATACAATATTGAAGAATTCTACCCTTCCATCACAAAAGAACTACTCGAAAAGTCGTTAAACCATGCCTCGCAGTTCACCACAATAACTGAAAATCAAAAACGTATAATCCTACACTCCAGAAAATCCCTCTTATTTACCAACGACCAACACTGGACCAAGAAAACTGGGGACGCAGATTTTGATGTAACCATGGGCAGTTTTGACGGTGCGGAACTGTGTGAACTGGTTGGACTGTATATACTCTACTGTTTAGGAAAAAAATATGATGTAGAAACGAACGGTCTGTACAGAGATGACGGTTTATGCTGCTTTAACAACATAAGCGGCCCTGGGTCAGATAGAATAAGAAAAGACTTAATTAATCTTTTCAAAGAGGAATTCAATCTAAAAATCACCATCGAGACCAACCTAAAAATTGTAAACTTCTTAGATGTCACCTTTAATCTTACTAATGGTTCGTACACACCTTTCAACAAACCAAATAGCAAACCTGTCTATATCCATGTACAATCAAACCACCCACCAAACATCATTAAACGTATACCATCAATGATATCAGAAAGGATTAGCAGTATTTCATCGAGCAAAGATATTTTCGATCGAGCAGCCCCATTATATAACGAGGCCCTTCAAGCCAGCGGATACCATGAAAAATTGACATTTACTGAAAAAAAGAGTAAACCGAACCGAACTAGATCTCGTAAAATAATATGGTTCAATCCACCTTACAGTACAAATGTGAAAACCAATGTCGCCAAAAAATTCCTGCAAATCGTGAGTAAAAACTTCCCAAAAAAACATAGGTTTCACAAGCTCTTCAATAGAAATAACTTAAAAGTCAGTTACAGCTGCCTCCCTAACATGTCGAGTATCATATCCGGCCACAACAAAAAGATATTGAACACAAAAGACACGACACCTGTCGCAAAAAACGAGAAAAAGTGTAACTGCCAAAAAAAGAACAATTGTCCGTTGAATGGAAATTGTCTTGATAAAGAAGTAATTTACAAATGCAAGATACAAGTATCGAATAATGACGCAGGAAAGCACTACATTGGGTTGACAGCCAACACTTTCAAAAACCGATGGTATGGTCATTGTCACACGTTCAGAAATGAGGAGAAAAGAAAATCCTCCGAGCTCGCCAACCATGTCTGGAACCTGCAGGACAAAAACATATCGCCAGCCCTCTCATGGGAAATTATCGACCATGGCCGTGAATATAACAATGGATCGAAACGATGTGACCTTCGCCTCACCGAAAAATACCACATTATAACATCAAAGCTCGATTTAGTCAACAAAAGGTCAGAACTGATTTCTAAATGTCGCCATAGCAACAAGTTTATTTTAAAAAACTATAAAGCAGTCCCTCCGGACTAGCTTGAATTATTTCAACAATTGAATTGTTTTAACCAATTATTTTTAACCATTGATTCCAGATTACGTCATTTTTAATTGCTTTTTTCAACGTTTTTAGATGTAGGATTTTTTAACAGTATTCTTGTACATTTGACGAGTGCACAAGCACGAAACTCGGAGTTATGTACTTATTTTAATTTTTTAGTTTTTATGATTTGAAAGATAGTTTTATATTTTAATGAGAACGACGATACTTAAGCTGTTTTGCTGGTAGATGCGTTCAATAGCCTGAATAAAGCAGTTATGATACAAAATATCAAAGTTTTATGTCCGAGCCTCTCTATGTACGTGTCCATTTGTTACTCGCGAGAGATACGCTTATTTGTCGTTGGTGGTGTGGAATTGAAGTCAATGGAAGGAACAACCCAGGGAGACCCAATCGCTATGGCCTTATACGGTATAAGCCTACTGCCATTAACCAAAACTTTAAAGAATACATTAAACGTTAGACAAGTGACGTATGCTGACGACCTCACCGGTGCTGGAAAAATCAATTCGTCGAGAACATGCTGGGATAATTTGTTGAATCTTGGTCCAAAAATAGGCTATTTTCCAAATCCATCCAAATCATGGTTAATAGTTAAGCCAGAACTCTTGGAGGAGACAAACATCTTCAGTGACACATCCATCAAAATTACAACAAAGGGTCACAAACATCTCAGTGCTGCAATAGGACAGAAGAATTATGAAATGGAATTCGTAGCTGCTAAGGTGGAGACGTGGATAAAAGAGCTGAATCTACTGGCAAGTATTGCATTGACCCAACCTCAGGCCGCTTACGTAGCATTCATAGTCGGCTACCGACAAAAATTCAACTACACCTTTAGAACGATTGGCGATCTTGATAAATTACTCCATCCAATTGAAAACCAAATTCACCTACGTTTGATTTCAGCGTTATGCGACGGGAGACAATGCAACGACATAGAACAACAAATAATCGCTCTCCCTATTAAGATGGGTGGACTGGGCATTTTTAACGTAGTAGAAGAAGCAAGATTTCAGAACAGGACAAGTCATGCCATGACGAGGGAACTGTGCGATCGAATCGTTGACCAATCTGAAGATGAGATTGAACCAGAGGTATCAAAAAAGATTCTGAAAGAAATGAAAGCGAAACGAGCTGGTCAACAAAAACAAAGGTTTGAAGAAATCAGAACGAAAATGCCCACAGTGCAAGCGAAGGCTCTTAAAATCGCCACTGCTGAAGGTACTTCAGCATGGCTTATCACGATTCCATTGAAAGACGAGAATTTCGTTCTCAACAAACAAGAGTTTTTTGACGCAATATACATGAGATATGCGTGGGTGATGAAGAAATTGCCAATCAGATGCGCATGTCTGGCAAATTTTACTATTGATCATGCGTTGTCCTGTCACCTAGGTGGATTCACAATCCAACGACATAACAATATTCGTGATGTTATGTCATTACTGCTAAAAGAAGTGTGCCGTGATGTTGCAGTGGAACCAAAATTGGTTGATGCTACTATAGAATCGAGTGATTTGCCATCTTCATCCATCAAAGGAGCTGAAGCTAGAGCTGATGTTAGTGCAAATGCAAACGGTATCAAAGAGCATTTTTCGACGTGAAGGTGCATGGGCCGCGGAACTGGGGGGGGGGGGGGGGGGGGGGGGGGGGGGGGGGGGGGGGCTAGAGCCCCCCCAATATTTTGCCAAGAATAGTCTTTTGAGACTCTACGCCTCAACCATGGTGGGGCCTGCGGGGGATACTATATCTTCAGCCCCCCTAAAACAAAAAAGCTTCCGCGGCCCATGAGGTGTGTAACCTTATCGCTCCTAGCTACCGTAACAAATCAATTGTTGCTACGTTATCAGCAATGGAAAAACAAAAATAGCCCTGCTACAACCAGAGGATACAAGAAATTGACAAGGGTACGTTTACCCCTCTGATATTTGGTGCAACTGGTGGAATTGGCCGTGAATGCTCCATACGGCTTTTCATTAATCATTGCGCAATACATTTTCATACATGAAAACGAGGCATTGTTTGTATCGACCAAACAAAATGGCTGGATTGCAGTGTGTAGCTTATGGATGTCTATGCCTGCCCGTAAGTAGCAATATTCAAAAAAGGGAATTATACCTGCAAACATGAAATATGTGTCCAATGTCATCCTATTTTATGTGTTCAATCTTAAAATATATGTTCAATCCTGAATTATATGTGCAATCTTGGAATATATGTTCAATCCTATTTTTATGTCCAATAATTCTAGTTAAATATATTTTACTTGCATTCAAATAATGACCTATATATTTTCATGGGAACGAGGCTAGAAGCATGGTAACATGGTAACTTAATTGTGGCAACTTAACAAAACCAATGAAAATATGGATTTTTCTCTTGCGGAAGATGTGGAAGAAAACATAAAAAGAACTTTATGTTTAATTTCTGAATTTATTCAAACTCACACAACTGGACAACTGCGTATAGAAGCTCAGAAAAACTTTTACTTTTGACCGATTTAATTGAGCAAATTGTAGTTTTACTTAATAATGTACGTAATAGTGACATAGTTAAGCTGCATAATGAGGAAGATGAAAAAACTTTCAATGACTTAGTAGAGTGCATGAATGAATTAAAAGAGGCTATGGTATCATATCACAATATAAATATTCATAACTATGCTTCTCTTCAACTTAAGACAAGTCCAAAAAATGGACCAGGAAGACCTAGATTCGAGATTCCCAAAGACATCTTAGAGGAACTAAGAGGTTTGGGGTTTTCTTGGAAGAGGGTAGCAGAAATGTTTGGTGTATCACGATGGACTCTTTCAAGAAGAATACAAGACTATGGTTTAGAACATTTGAAATCTTTTAGTGATATCAGTGATGACCAAATTGATTTGAAGATAAAAGCATTCATTGAACGCCATGGCGCTTCCACAGGCGAACCATTCATATCTGGATATTTTCGCTCTGAAGGTTATCATATCCAGCGCAGAAAACACGAGCAAGTTTAAATAGAATAGATCCACATAATACTGCTTTATGATGGGGTGCACTCATAACACGAAGGTCATACTGTGTTCCCTAGCCCAATTCACTTTGGCATATTGATGGTGATTACTCACTCATCAGATGGAAGTTTGTCGTTCATGGTTGCATAGATGGAAAATCAAGGAAAGTTATGTTTTTAAAGTGTTCCACAAACAACAGAGCTGATACTGTGTTGGAGCTTTTTTTTGAATGCAATTGAAAATCACAACAGCTTATGGCCTTCAAGAATACGAATAGACAAAGGAACTGAAAACAAACTTATTTGCGACGCAGTGGTTGTAAAACGCGGTGAAGGAAGGGCTAGTTACATAGCAGGCCCATCAACACATAACCAACGTATTGAACGCCTATGGCGTGACGTTTATAGATGCGTTTCAGCGGCCATCTACTACACATTCTATGGGATGGAACAAACAAATTTACTTGATCTAGAAAACCCAGTTCATATGTTTATTCTACATCTAGTCTTCTTACATAGAATTAATAGATCCCTTGAAGAGTTCCTACGCATGTATAACAGCCATCGATTATCTACTGAAAATTATCAGAAACCGAATCAAATTTGGTATAATGGCATGCTGGATGAGGAAAACCCACTTCGTTTGAATGAAGTTGACGAAGATCCAGGTGATGTTGCCTTGTGATGAAGACCCACATGGACCATGTCCAGCTAGCAGTCAAAACAATGTTGAAGTTTCAACAGTGTCATTACCGTTAGCCGAAGAGATTGTAGGTGCTGTAAAGAATGACCTGAACGTTGAGAGAGACTCGTGTGAAATGGGAATTAATATTTATATGGAAGCGTTAGAAATTGTAATTCGTACCCTTAATGAGTTTGGGGAATAAGAACTTGGAAATATACCATATCTCTGTAACATAAACGGATACACTACATTGTTAAACGATTTCAAGACAGTAACTAGCAACATATGCTATCTTTTTCTGATAATATAAAGGATATTACAAGGAACAAGATATGAACAAATGGAGTTGTTGCTTATTGTTTTCACAAAAGAAATTTTAAGATTTTTAGATCCACCATATGGATAATGTTTATCGACTTCAGCCTTTAACAACTAGTTTCTCGGATAAACTATAGATAGGAATGTTGCACTAAATTTATCATTAATTTCAGACTGAGATGGCAAAGCAAACATTTAGTATCTAACATAAATGATAAAGTGATAAAGCAACAGCGAACACTTAACAGGGATAATAAATAAAATCTACCAAATAAAACTGATTGAACAAGACCTATCAAATACAGTCTATCACTAAATAAAACTGTCATAAATAAGTAAGAAAAAAGTAGAATCTCTCTTCATCAATTTCTCCTTGTTTTAAAAGGAAAGATCGGAACTGTTTGATGCGAATATATAACATTCCTTGACCAGCTAACTTTTTAATCACTTGATAGTTGTATTCTGCTCCCATGCTTAACTCAGGTATTGAAATTCTTTTTTGCCGTACTTTTACAAATTCAAAATCATTATCATTCAGTAGTGGATATTTCCTGCAAAGAACCTCTTTAATTTTTTGGTGGATTACTTTCTCTCCATCTTCTTCACTTACCATCATGATACCATCACTTAAAATCGAATCCCATTTTAAAGTTGATGACACATTTTCAATTTCTTCTTCATCGTTTTTAATGAATGCAAATTCCGCTGCTTTGCTTTTCGACAACTTAGATTCGACTTCAAAACAAAGATACCAAGAGAAATTAGCGTTAATTGGTAGGGAATGGAGTTGTGGAGGTGAAAATTATGCCCATATTCTTTGCGAGAAAAGTCTCTTAATGCAGAGATAGCAACTGGTATGTTTCACATTGAAAAGAGTGAATCAGGCTATTTTCTTAAAAACGTCATAATTATTATTTTCAAGTTCAACACGAAATAGCAGTCAGTGGCACTTTATTTTGTCATTTTGTGGTGTGGACACCAGAAGAATGTGTAATCGTCAATGTGGAGAGAGAGATGATACTTTTGTGAACCCAATGTTTGAGAAATGTGAACAATTTTGGAAAACATGCATCCTTCCTGAGCTAGTAAGCAGACGATTAGAGGGGTCTGTTTGCTCTTAAAATATTGCACCTGATCAATGTACAGACAATGTTACTTATATTGTATCTCTCAATGTGAACGTCCTGGTGAAACAGATAATATGGTAGGGTGCGATAAATGTGACAATTGGTTTCACCCCATATGTATTGGTTTGAAACGCCTTCCGAAGAGCAAAACTTGGTATTGTAGACAATGTAGAAAATGAAAATGTAATTATATTTTTTTGTGACAGATGTATTGATAGAAAAATAAGTTTTCATATAAATTACAGTGTTATCTACTTATACTAATTCGCGTGTGTGCATCCCACTTTTAATTTAGAGAGTGTTTGTTTTTTTGTTTTTTAATGGTCAAAATCTTCTTAATCGTGGTCATATAGCGGCAGTTCGCCCACGCAAGACTTTATTTTCCGCGATTAGTATATGCTCCTCCGTTTTGTTATTTTTGGTTTGCGCAGTGGAAATCAGCCGAAAAACGTCTTTGGAGGAGTGCGAGCAATGCAATGTTAATCGTTCGAAATTTGTCAACGATCATTTCGTGAGCAAGAAACTTCTGTTGTGAGCTTGACGAAGAAACACAGGTTTGTATACATGCTGATTATTAAACTGTTTATTGTTGAACTTTTATTGTATTTTAGATTATTAAAAGAACAGGAATTGCATGCGTAAGTGATTAGTTGTTTGTTTACAATGTATGGTGAGAATACAGAGGAAAGTGCAGTGAAGTTTTTAAAAATTGGCTGTGCAGAATGAACGAACAGGTCTGTACGAAAGTATTATTATAAAACTTTTAATAAGATTAATTAAGATTAACTAATAAGATTAACTTTTAATAGATTAATAAAAGAACAGGTGACACATTCGTAAGTAAGTTATGTATGTATTTTAATGTTTGTTTATGTTTTAGCTATCCAATATCGCTATACAGAAGAAAGTGCAGTGAAGAAGTTCAGAACAAAAAGATGTTTATTTACACGACGGCAACGAATGGTTTTTATTTCAATTTTAAGTTTGTTTTGAATTATTAATGTGAAAGAGTGTAAGAGTCAAACGTAATTCAATCGTTTCGATGGAAGCTGGATGACAGCGAACGTTATGGAGCAACGAAGGGGGAGCGCAGTAAAAATTTGTTTTGGTAACGCGCGCCATTAGTTAGCAAAGAAGATTTTATTTACAGATCAATTAAAAATGGTTCTCATGACTGTGGAAATGGGGAACGTGTCATGCTGTCTTATCTCATCTCAACCATGTCTGCTTTTTATTAAATTTCACTGTATATTTTATTGACGATGTTTGGTGCTTTGTCTCTCTGGTCTCTTTGGTGCCTGTCTGTCATTTATATATTTTTCTTTTGGTTGCTTCAATATGGTTGTTGCAGTAGTGTGGATTGTAGCTAGCAGTTCTTCACTGAAATCTTTTTCTTTTAGGTCAGAAAAGAAAAGGTGTATAACCATTAAAGAAATGAAGCAGATGGTTAAATTATGATGTTGTGAGGGATAGTTAAGAGAAGAATGGATTATGTATTTCAAAAATTCATTAATTATTGCTGTGATGTGATATGACTACTAACTCTAACTGTGCTACTACAAATAAGAAGCATTGCATTGCATTGCTGGATGGATTCTTATATTTTGTGATGATTACACATTATTTTGTGTTATGATAATTGTTTACGTACTATGCCTGGGTACTATACAAGTTTCGCATTATGTTTTACTGTTGTTACTTTTTATCTTTTCGGTATTAAAACTCCCGTTACTTACTTACTTATGACTTTGTTAGGGCATTTCATTGTTTCAATTATTTTTATTATTTGATGTTTGGCTGTGTATCCCACGTTAAAAGTCTTAATGTAGTTCAGCTCCAGTGTTGAGTGTTGAACCTGTATTAACTTATAGCATTGGTTGATTTTATAGACTTTCCAATCAAAAGCTTTACAAATTCTGTCATTGAATTTGTGTTTTTAATTATATAATTATTTTTAGGATAAATGCGTACATGAATTTACTTTTTGTTTTTTGTTTTGTTTTTTATTTCAACTATTTCATAGTATGATTATCTTTTTCTGCATTTTTATACAATTGAAATATTTTTTAGGTAAGATTAATAATAATAAAACAGCACGTAAACCGTTAAAGAAATGAAACTCATGGTTCTTATCATGATGTTGATGGTTTTGGGAAGAACAGATTGTATATATATCATTTCAAAAATTCATTAACAGTTGCTGTCCAATGTAACTTCCGCACAAAAGAAACACAGTTAGAAGGTATCTATTTGTTTTCAATTCACATTTTGTAATATTTATTATGTCTTATGTATTATGTCTGGGTAAATGGTTCTGTGTTATATATTGCATATTTTTACATTAAAGTTACTTCTCTTCTGCATATGAATATATATTCTGAGCCATGCTGCTATTTGTTTTTCTGAATGTAAGACATGAATTAAGAAATTAATGCCTGAAAAGAAACTTTTGCAAGAGTAAAATTCTGCGACACAACGCATACTGAACATGGCTGGCGAGCGACGCCCCCTGGGATGAGTTGCGATTCTATGATTTATTTTTTCGTCACGGGGTACGTACACGGGAATAATGGATTTGACCTAATGTTTTCGAAGTAAAGTTCGGTAAAAAGTTTTTACCCGGGATACTAGTTTTTCATTACTAAATACAATATATACTTGATCCTAAATGTGTCAATGCTGCACACAGAGTTACAATCCTATCACAGCTAGTTAAAATAGTATTTCTCAAATGTTTTTGATAATTTTCAAAGGTATGATACCCTTCAAAATAGTATATCTATTTTTCATCAGACCTATGACTCTTTCTATGTGGATCCTGACTGAGGCAATTTTTCGTGATATTTTCACTTCTTTTGCTGTTAATTTTTTTTTCCTCGTGAGAATGCAGGTATCAATACACGCTTTTTTTTATAAGAACCAGTAGAATCTTAATTTTTGAGCCTTTTTCAGCCTGAATTGTTCTTATTTTGTTCTTAGCTTAGCACAGTTTCAAATTTCAGCCTCATTTTGTTCTTATTTATGGAACTTCCAGTGAAAATAAAAATAAATATTTTTCAAAATCAACTGGCAAAAAGCATGGTTGCTGTTTGGAAATGACCCGATATGAGTATGCAAGGTAAAACAAAAAACAAAACAAACTTCTAAACAATTTACCAGTGAGAGAACTCACATGAATTTTTCTTATTTTCCAAGAAAATTGAGGCTCAAGCTGTTCTTAATTTTTGGAATAATGATTTGAGCCTCAGGTTGTTCTTATTTTGTTCTTATTTTTTGGCCAAATCCGAGGCTCGTGTTCTTATAAAATTGTTCTTATACAAAAAAAAGCGTGTAATTCGGCTGAACTGCCAGCTGCAAAATCGTCTCTAAGAGTAAACTCTCGATCAGCCAAAATTTGATCTACTGGTATGTGTTTGCTTACAAAACCAGATTCACGTGTTATTTGTAGATCAGAAGCTCTTCCACCATAGCATTTCGACACAAAATTGATTGACCCTAAATTGACCCTGATAGACACCTAAATAATGTCAATATTTTGCACTAAGATTTCAATTACCTGATATAAAATGTAATGAGCAAACATAAGTTGACTTTGAGGCTGAAGACCAGCTCTTTTCTTTGTTAACCTTGCCACCAGAAGCATCAATAATAGCAGAACGACGAACACGGTTTATCTTCTCAATGAATCTTTTTTTTGGAAAGCAGTCAAACTGAACTTCAGGGTTTTTTGTCTTATTTGTATGACAGCCAGGAACACAACAACTTTTAGGCATTTTCAGAGATCTCCTTACACATTCGCAGGCGTAACTCAACTGAAGCTCTCTCTGTTGTTAGCAATGTTTTCCCCCAATCCATAATGGCTGCTATTTCGGAGCGGAGGTGTGACGTCACGCGGACTTAAAGAATTGTTTGACATAATGTTCAGACTATTTTTCTAAGTAAAAATACAAAGTGTACATACTATACATGTAAAAACGACATGAAAACATGCTTTATTTAGGAAAACCTGACGGATGAAATTGAAGAAAACATTAAGGACTCTTTTTGCGTTTATTTTTATTTTTCATTTAGAATACAAAGCATAATCATTTTACCCATCATATTTAGTCCCCCCCCCCCCCCCCCCCCCCCCCCCCCTGGTGGTAATTGTGATTCAGATTTGATGAAAAATGATGATGATGAAAAACAAATGTTGCTGCTTCGTATCCAGGAATTAGAAGATAGGAACAAAGCTTTGGATACTCGTTTGAAAGTTAAAACTGACTTTGTGGAGTATTTAACATCAAGTGATGATTCGTGTAATCATTATACTGGTTTTCCATCGGTTGATTTGATGATGGTTGTTTTTGAATACCTAAATCCCATGGATAACTTAAATTTAGATAATTATCAACACCGCACTCAGTTAGGCAGAGGAAGGCCAAGAGCACTTCAACCATTGACTTCATTCCTATTAACTTTAGTAAGGATTCGCAGAAATTTCGATGTGCATCATTTGTCATTTTTATTTGGTGTTTCAATAGGAACTGTCAGTAATACCATTATAACTTGGATAAACTTTTTGTACTTAAAGCTGGGTTCAATCAATATTTGGCCAAGTAAAGAGCAAATTTCAAAGATCATTCCAAGCTCATTGAAAGAAAAGTATCCAAGATGTAGATGCATTATAGACTGTGTCGAGTTTAAAGGTGCAACACCATCATCGCTTTTCTTACATAAAATGATGTATTCTGACTACAAGAGCCATACAACAGTGAAGCAATTAGTTGGAATAGCACCTGGTGGAGGCTTTACATCTCTTTCCAGCATTTATCCTGGAAGTATTTCTGATAAAGAAATTGTTATAAAAAGTGGAATTTTAAATTCGAAATTATGGGATGAAGGTGACCAGTTAATGGCAGATAGAGATTTTACCATTCAGGAGTACTTATTTCCAATTGGTGTGGAACTTGTAATCCCAGATTTTCTACGTGGACGTGATCAATTCACATTACAGGAAACAGTTAAGAGCCAACAGATAGCCAATGAACGAATACATGTTGAACGGATGATTCAACGTTTAAAATGTTATCACATTTTTGATAGAGTTATACCATTGAGTATGGTTGGCTCATTAAATCAGCTGATATCTGTTTGTGGAATTTTATCCAATTTTCTAGAACCAATTTTGAAAAAAAGTCATGGAGACAAAGTAAGTTCATGTTTACATCTAATTTGGGTATTTATCAAAAGAAATGACAGAATTATGTAGTCAACAAAAACTCTTTTCTGATACAAAATCCAGATGAAATTGTACAGCATTACAGCACATGTTTTGTGTAAATTTTGGCACATGGATGCTCTCACTTAAAATAATAAACTTGAAAATGATACATTTGAGAGGTTGCACTATGAACTTGTTACAATTTCTTATTTCGTAATGCTAGCATTCATGTACTGTCAATGTCAATACAAATTTCATCATTTACAATCTTATTGTGGATTTTCTCAGCCTGTTTAACAACTAGTTTATCTAACATATGGTTAAAGTAAAAATTCAAAATTCTATCACGTATTCCAATCCAAGCTGCTAGGTCAAATGGAATTCTATCGATAACAATCCCTTTATTAGTGTAGAAAATGAAATCGCACCATGTCTGGCAAGTCAATGCTAATTGCATTTGCACTTGGTCGTAGTAACTGTGATTTTTATTCAATAATACTTTATTCAAGTTTTCATCGTAAACTAAACATGAATTATTGGAAATGAAACAAATGCTTTTCGGATCAACATCTTTGAATTCTTCACTGCACTTAACTTCAATTATGCCAAATAAGCCATCAACTTGAGTTTTACCATCAGGAGATGCTCCCAACATGAAGTTGTTTTTATCAAAAACAAGACCTGATGGTTCGGTTAAAACATAATAGTCAAAAGATTTGAGATATTTCTCGTAAGAGCTTATGGCAATGGGCTCATTAAACTTTCCATGGTCTAATTTAATTTGTAATATGTTGCTTTTAGGTTTTGTTGGTATTGTAAGAGAAACAGCGAGATTTTCAAGTCCTTTCACTGTTTTCACATTCTTCAGTTTGTTACAAAGCGAAGCTGTAAACCGATTTATACGATGCTCAAACCAAGTTGGACATGCAGCCTGCTCACGAGTTTCTCTCTCGATACGTACAATGTCTTCATAGGTGACATGAGGAGCTTCTAAAAATTTTAGTTTTTCCAAACTTTTGATATCATTCAAATATGGTGTAACGTTAGTATCAGTCTCTGTAAATGGGAAATCTGGGTATGAGTATGTCCGTTGTAGTTCACTTTTGCTTGGTGGTGGTAAATTGGCATAAACTTGAAAATCAGGAGGAACTAGTGGAACTTGGTAGCTTAAGAATGATCCAAGTGTAACACTACCATACTTTGTAGGGATAGTGGTTTCATTTGAATTCAATACAATGTCTAAAAAATGAATATCTGGACTTGTTTCGGATAATCTTGATACAAACATTTGTATATTGTTCCCTTGCTCCTCTGTCTTTTCAAATTCAACATCATAAAGAGTACTTGATATGCTTTTTTCAATTTTTCGTGCTTTATTTTCTGGTGATTTTATTTCCAGTTGATTAAATGGTACTTTTTGCACTTTACCACGATGTTGAGGGACAGACCAAACACATGGTTTTGACGTGCATCGTTTCGCTTTTGGGATACCTGTACAGCCATCTAAAATCCATTTAGCAACTATTTTCATCAAGGCATATGTGTGAGCACAAGTCCCAGAATTACCAGCAGGGCACTGGCAATGGGCATACTCTATCTCAGCATTTTCTTTGGATATCACAATCAATATCCACCTATCCTTCTGACGTAAACTTGCTGCACAAATTCCTTTGATGCAAAAAAAGTTGTTATTTTGTTTTGCATGAATAGAGTTAATATCGACGTAATTTTCATCAAAAAACTTTTCACCTGCTTGTATTGATTCGTTCAACATAGTTAGTTATATTATTGATTGAAACTTTTGGAATATTTTCCAGGGATTTAGTCCAACCTTCACTTCGCTGTAAATGGTTTCTTTCTTCCAAAAAATCCTTGGGGCATTCTAATTTTTCTTTCTGTAAGGCCACTGATGGCTTTATTTTCAGATTTTGTTGCTCTGCTTTTTGTTTGAGCCACTTTTTGTCTGGAGTAGGGTCCACAATCTTTTCAGTCAAACCGCCATTAACATAGTGCAGGACTCTAGAAAAAATAATAATTGCAGTTAGAATTGATAGGTTAGTGGTTGATCATAAAAATGTATTGCAGATTTATAATGTATGTATATATACTGTACGTCGTTAATTTCTTAATGTCAATGTGAACTGCTGGATCATCGATATCGTCGGGTGTTAGACAAATTGAGTCCAAATCTAAAGAATAAAAACACAGTCAAAAAGGCAAACTTGATTAGGTACTCTATTTTTAGCTAGACATAAATATCTATGAATACATAGATGAAATACATACCCACATAATCAGATTCGTTTTCTGCCATCATAACTCCCTATAATACTTTTTCCTTTGTTTTTTCTTTGTTCTTTTTATATATTTATCTTTTTCTGATTACTTTCAACATATATACTTTCAAGTATTTACCTTGTTAGCGCGCAATGTTTACAGTCATTACAAACATTGCCTCGTTTTGAAAAAAAAGTGCACTCCATGGCAGAGATTAATGAAAAGCCGTATTTTCTTGAGTAAATTAGCGGAGCAACTTGCTAAGAAGCAAAAATGTCACAAAAGTGAGATCGTATCTGGTTTAAGACGCAAGATATCATTCGTTTTAATCAGATCAGTTGTGACCTGCCTGAGAGGTGAACGATCAAGTTGCTCCTTTACCCCAGATCAAGCTACCATGAAAGATCAGAAATTGACGGATATCCTGACGAAAATTGAGAAGTGACTTTTTTAGATAAACCATTTGTAAGAGCATTTATATTGCCTATTCTAATGCATGCATGTTCATGTATCGACTCATCGTTTATTCTGTAAAATATATATGAAATAAAAAAAGAAAAAGAAAAAAAAATTGACTGTTATCATCCCCACTTCTGAGATGCATTGTAACCCAGAGATCAAAGAAAAGTAGCAAACTTAGTTACAGATTTGGTCAGTATTAACATTGGCGATATTGTTTTATTTGCGAGTAATAATTTCTCTGCTACAACCTTAGCCCAGTGGTTGTAAGCAGCTGTGTACAGATTCTACCTTAATATGATGCGAAGTTTGCATGACTTCAGGGGAACAACTTTGTCATTTGATCATAGAAAGGATTCATAGGATGGAGGAACACCTGGTGATGGATATTAATTACATCCCTGGCCATTTCTACTAAAAATCTGGTGGGCTACGATTTTGCACCCATGGAACCAAAAGCAACCAAACTGAGTAATTGTTAAATATTTTTTCCAAGGTCTTTGCTAGACTTGTATTACTTACTTACAATCTTTAAGGTCACTACGATACTAAATGTTATCTAAATGAACTTTACCATTGTGACAACACTTAAAATTAGTTTCATCAGCAAACAGACCGATCTTGTCCATGACACCAAGATAGTGATCAAGCAATTGGTCTTGCCGAGGAGCGCATTGTAAAGGGGGATTAGCGTGGTTTCGATTCGGAACAAGACAAAAACAAACAAAACAACAAGTAGCTACTCACTGAATAAACAAGCTAATGAAACTGGGCTAATAAATTCAGACAAAAAATAATAGGTTGCTGTGCTTAACAAAAGGATTTTACTTCTAATTTTGATCAGGCGTCGTCTGCAAATAAGAGCTAAGGAAAAGAAGAAATATAAGAAAAGTGTATGGGTTCGTAAGATCTTTCAAGAGAAGGGCTGGAAAGGCGAATATCACCTGATCAGGGAACTTAAACTTTACGATCATGTTTACTGTGTTTCGCTTATGTGGCTAGCCTCTTGAATAATAAATCAGATTCTTTTCGAAATTATAGTCGTAAAAAACTTTTACGTGAGATACTAGTCTACTTATACTGATTCACAATCGTGTGTAACACATTTAACTTATAGTTCAGGAGCTGGTGGGGGGTTATCCGCAAAAATTGATGGAGAAATTCTGATAAACTTTTTTTGGTCAATTTTTGGGTGTAGATTTCGAAAATCGAGGGTATACGGGCAAATTTTGGGTGAAACACCCTTTTTTGGGCCTATATGTGACGTCACCTACCCAATTTTGGGTCAAAATTCAAAAGTCGAAAAATATGGAAACCATGTATACCAATAGATAGATATTTTTATACTGAACAACAAATTATATTACAACTTTTCATGAAAATCAACCTATCAGGAGTTACAGGGGTTTTATCTTGCGTCATCAGGGGGTTCAGGGGGTCAATTTTTCATAAAAATTGGCAAATTTTGTAATTTTACGTCCGTAAAAATTGAAATACTTCCCTCAAAGAATCACCTTTACTTAGGTAAATAATTTTAGTATAATCAATCTTCATATAAGAGCTTCATCATAGAATCTTAATTTCAAACAAAATTAATGAACCCCAGTTTTAAGGTAAAAAGTGATCAAACACCTATAAAAATCGAAATAACTGCTTCTGTGGAACCGCAATGTGTTTTTAGCCGTCCTCTATTTCTAACCCTTTTACCAGACCAATATATGGCAACAAATATTCAATTTCTATCATAATATAAACAACTTCAGAAAAAAATAAGCAACATAAGCCATGCATAAACAGTTAAAGTTCATCGCAATCATTCTCTTCATCACTGTCACTTAAATCATAATCGCTTTCATTCAATTCTTCAATATGTTTTTCATCTACCAACAATACAAAACTTGACATGTCGGATGGTAGTTTCATGTGAGGATTTTTGATTAGATAAAGTTTTCCATCTCCACGAATTCTTCTCTCTCCACCTTTGATACTATTTTCCAGGTAAGTATCACATACTATAAAGATAGTTTCATATTGGGACGGAATTGAATTCATCAGTTTCCAAGCAAGTTGATGGATAGTCGTACAATCTTTGGTTTGCGTCCTTATTGCGGCAGCTAAATCGAGAAAGTAGGTGGAAAGCTCTTGCTGCGACGGAAGATCTTCGGTATTCAAGATAACCAAATCACCCATTGAAGCATTAAACAGACTTGATTTAGTTGTTTTCCGAATACTACCATCTGCACAACATAGAGGTAAACTTATAGGAGCCAATGGGTATGCCAGTGCACCATCAAGATCAATTGGCGACTTGTATTTGGTGGATAGTGAAACAAGTGTTCCTAAAATATCTCTTTGGATTCTAACTTCTTTTACGTTACCATTTCTTGAAAACTTTGCTTTAACCGATTTTTCTTCAAAGGTTTTGAGTTTAAACTTTTTGATAGGGTCATTTAAGGATTCAGAGCTGCCATTGTGATGTAGACGTTGCACAAAGTTGTTCATGAGTGTTTTGCCAAAAGAAAAGATTGAGGTCAGTTCTTCAGCGACAAGATCATCTACGGGCATCCCAGATATCAGGTTGTATAACGACTCTTTTTGCAAATCTTTGTCAAATGGGTTTAAGAAGTGCTTTGTAAGTACGTTCATAACGCTCACAACCATTTGATTCGATTTTTGTATTTCTCTTGGTCTTAAGGGTTTGCTTTGACTTGTACTCGTAGGCGTAATACCACATCGTTCATGCAGGGATTCTATGAATCTTGACTGAAATGGTCGGCTAAGAACCCATTTAGCAACTGTAGATGGCTTTGAAGCAAACTTTATTATTCCACCTAAAATGTAAAGGTTCCATTCTTGGTAATTATTTTGTTAACATGAATAAGAAACTTTTTCAGTTTTTGTATTTTGACAAACATCTCAAAAAATCCTAATGGACATGAAGAAACAATACTAAATCGTCTATAAAGATAAGAAATTATTTAGAGAAACTTAATGGGTAATTTTGAAAATGGTGGAAAATATTAGACATCCTTACCTGTTGTTTTGGCGTTTTTCATATATGTTTGCTCACCAACTAGATCGATTGCTTGCCCAATCCCTCTGTCATTTCGCCTTACCGAAGACATGATTTCAAATTCTTCAAACGCTCCAGGATGCGAAGTATTAAGGTTTCCCAGCTGCTGAATGTAGTAGGTGCCATAACGGGCGTAATGGACTCTGTTTGTTGCGAAGCACAATGGAAGTAGGTCATTCCAGCATCTAATTTTCAAAGCCAAGTTATTCGTTTTGATAGCAAAATATCTATCGATTGGTATACATGGTTTCCATATTTTTCGACTTATGAAATTTGACCCAAAATTGGGTCAATGACGTCACATTTAGGCCTAAAAAAGGGTGTTTCACCCAAAATTTGCCCGTATACCCTCCATTTTCGAAATTTGCACCCAAAAATTGACCAAAAAAAGTTTATCAGAATTTCTCCATCAATTTTTGCGGATAACCCCCCACCAGCTCCTAGACTATTAGAGAGTGTTGTGTTTTTGCTTTTTTAATGGTCAAAATCTTCTTAATCGTGGTCATTTTTTCGTTAGACCATTGATAATTGACGATTAGTATAATAGCACGCAGCGTGACGTCAGTTATTTTTGTCGTATCACGGGGGAGCCATTGCATTGCATCCCCAATGGAACGCGGTTTTTTTGGGGAAATATTTCGAGAACCAATAGCGATGACGTTTTTTAGGGTCGGCAACACAGGTGAATGGGTAACGCAGCATTTTGGCCGAAATTTTATTTGGTACTGCGGCTATGACGTCATCAAAATCTTTCATTGATGATGTCTCTCCAACGGTTGGTCGTAGCGAAACGATCCCATACATTTTTTGATCGGTTTTTCGAGCTGTACAACATGGGTACGGTCTCTTTTCGAGATTTGGTACTTTAATTTTTCGTCACCTATTTTCGTGACAACATTTTCGAAATTAAAGTCGTATAAAACTTTTACGCGAGATACTAGTATATACTAATTCACAATCGTGTGTAACACATTTAACTTAGAGAGTGTTTTGTTTTTGTTTTTTTTGATGGTCAAAATCTTCTTAATCGTGGTCATATAGCGTCAGTTCGACCACGCAAGACACATTCACGATTAGTACAATAGCGCGTGGCATCATTTGACGTCAGATTTTTTAATGATCACGGGGAACCATTGCATTGCATCCCTAATCGAACGCGACGTTTTTGGGGAAATATCTTGAGAACCAATAGGGATAACTGACGTTTTTTAGGGTCGGTGACACGGGTGATGGAGCGACGCAACATTTGGTCCTAAATTTTATTTGGTACTGCGGATATGACGTCATCAAAATCTTCGAACAGCGATATCTCTCGAACGATTGGTCGTAGCGAAACGATCCCATACATTTTTTTGATCAGTTTTTCGAGCTCTACAACATGGTTACATTTACCGTTTCCTACTCCTAAATTGAAATTTTCATCACAGGGATCGTTCACGGGAAAGGCGATTTTGACCCATTCTTTTGGAAGTTAAGTTGAAAATAAATAACATGGAACATCTATAGTAGAAAGAAACATCAGATATTTTTTACCTAACACTAGGTTAGCCTTTGGCTGCATTTTTCTTCTACATTAAAAGAAATGTTTCATATTCCGTTACAAGATGCCTCTTACAAACGATTAAACATTGATAAAGAATCTTCATAATTCGATGCGTCTTTTAACCCTAAGGTATCCTGAACATATTTGAAATACTCTTGATATATATTTTCTTCTGCATCGACAGAAATATATGAGCCAACCCTATTAAGTTCATGTTGAGGAACCTTTAATTTCAAGTTTTCTTCACCACCACTGCGATCAGGCAGGAAAAAAAGAATATCAGGCCTTCCGGAAATAGTGCCAAAGCGAGATTTGCGTATTTTGTGAGTGTTCCACAAGTTTTTAATGGCATTCAAATCTTTTTGTATAATATTAGAAAAACAATACCATAGGCATTCTTTTTCAAATTGTACACTCAAATCAATAATCTCATTCGACTCCAAGTCAAGAAAAAAAATTCTCCACCAGCTGCCTCTGATATCATGAAATGAGACCACCAATTCTCAATTCGCTGATTTCTAGGCGATGATACATACTTATGTGCATCTGTATCATTCTTTTACGGCGTTTAGAAATTTGTTTGCGATCTTGTGAGGGCAATTATTTGAGCGTAAAACGACTAGCCTAAGAAGTTTTCTACTATACCCATCTATAGTGGCATGTATAGGAAAACCGAATGGCTTCAATTTATCATGGCCGTCCATATGCCATGCATAATTTGGGCCTGGATTGCTGTAAATTCTGCAACGAAGTCGATGCTTGCGTCTTGTTTCACATCCAAGTCTTCAAACGGCGCAATAAGGTGCTTTTACTTATGACAATATTTGTGACAATATTTCAAAAAATCCAAAATTTCTTTATATTCGTATCCATGGTCAAAGTAATATGTAATCCACTGTTTTTCATCAAATTCATCGTCGGATTCACTGCAGTCATTATCTACAATGAACATTCAGTATATCAGGAAAGAAATTAAATCTTATGTTAGTGTAACTAAGAAAAAAATAATAATAACAATATAAGATAAGCTTTCCTCTTCCTTTCTTCGTATATATAAATTATTTTCTATACATAACAAGATTCGCAAAAATGCGACTATATATTTCCCCAAAGTTGCGAAACTTAATTATACATCATTATACATTACTAGTATCCCGTGTAAAAACTTTTTACTGTTGCATTTCTCAAAACGACGCATCGCTCACACCCGTGTCGAACATTTATAGAAATAAAAAGTTATCATAATCGGTGCTGTGCATACCACTTCTAATTTAGGGAGTGAAATATTTAACTTTTTTTAAACGGTTTTTCCTACATATATCTTTGACGTAAGGCTACGCAGAGGCGGCACTATTTTTTAATCTAACGTCATTATTAAAATGTCGTAAGATTTCAGTTCATCGTGAAAAGAGAAAGAGGTGATTACGAAACATAAAATGTAGATTTTGACACAGACACAAAAAAAACCTCATATCACGATGGATGAAGTGGCTGCTGTATTTGTTGGTTAAGATGGCGCATAGCAAAGGGCAATAGGTGGGAATTTTGTTCTTTTAGTCTTTAATGATAATGGGTGGTAAACAAAGCTGCCTTGGCGTGTAGTGAAAAATAAAAACGCCAAAGGAAATATGAATGATAAACGGAATTATACCTGCTAACGTTGCTTCTTTACTCCAATAAGATTCGATAGCATTCGTTATTTCATTAGTCAGTTATTTACCAAACACCCTTCATATTACAATGTCGAATTTATTTATTCTTTCATAATTAATTTTACCTAAAAAAGAAGATTTCTATTAATCATAAAAACATATTTAGCTACATATACGCACAAACAAAAGCAAACTAAAAGAACGAACGCAAACTTGAAGCAAACATATGGGTAGGAACAGGGAATATTTATTAAAAGATCATGAGTTTAGCTTCAGCCTACGAAACAGTCAAAAAAGAAATAAAAGATATGTTATGAAGAAGAATAAAAACGCCATGTAAATGATATGCGGAATTATACCTGATAATGTTGCTTTTTTTATCCACTAAGATTCGATACCATTCGTTATTTTAATAGTCTGTTCTTTACCAAAACACTCAAGCATTTAGACTTGTTAAATTCTTTCGTAATTATTTTAAACTAAAAAAAGAAGATTTCCATGAGCAATGAAAACCATATCATAATAAACAAAATGTTACACATACACACAAACAAAAAAGGAAAGCAAAATAAAACAAAACACAAACTTGATTTCTTATCCAAATCGGAAAGCAAACATAGAAAAAGTTATTAAATTATCATGAGTATAGTTCCAGCCTACCAAACAGTCAAAAATGAATTAAATGGAAAAAGACGATAAAAGTCTCAAAACTTACGCTTGTTAATTCAATCTTTACGATACGATCTTTCTCCGAAAACGACTAAAACAATAAAATTAAAGATCTTCGTTTTAAAAAAACTATCTTCGTGTTCGTGAAGTTTTTTGTTTTTGTTTTTACTGCTACAAAATGATCGTTAACCAATTTCGAACGAAAAACATTGCATTGCTCGCGCTTCTCCCTTGACGTTTTTCGGCAGATTTTCAGTACGAAACCAAAAAAGAACCAAACGGAGGAGCATATACTAATCGTGGATGTGCACACAGTACACTCAGTTACTCACTTTCTTAAGATGCCGTATTGAATTTTCCATAGAAACATTTCGTCCCCAGTCTTTTTTCACACTTACCAAGTTAAAAACTGGATGCACAGCGCGTATTAGGATATAGATACATTGTTAAGAAAAATACACATCATTAAATACCATAAGAAAAATATACATCATCAAATAACTACAATGGTATAACTACCATCAATGTCATACTCTCAGATAAAAATGTTGTCCTTACTAAACAGGGTAGAATTGAATTTAATACTACAAAAGAACTTATTTTGAATTTATTAAGGAATGAAGATGTTCATGGTCAAATGATAAGGTTTCTTTTATAAATTTTAAACAACTTAATATCAACAACCGCACCAATGTGTAAGGCGATTTTGCATAATAAACATATGATCTTTATTGTTGCAGAAGCTTGACATCTTTTATACCATAAAATCACAACAAAACAATGTAATGTAATGGAAGACACTTGCACTTGCTTTTTGTAACTCAGATAAAACTGTCTTTCAAAATTATACAATCAAATTTACAAAAGAAGAAAAGAAAATTGTCATACTTAATTTTAGTACTACAGTATAAGTATTAAAAATACTATGAGGCAGATATATAAGCAAAAGGAGAATAACAAGAACTTTCATTTTGATTTATAATTTAATTCAATATTTCGTCTTACACCCACAGAACATCATCATGCAGGACGAAGTATTGAATTAAATTATAAATCAAAATGAAACTTCTCAATATTCTCTTTTTACTAAAGCTTTACGCCCTGAAGAATATCTTCAATATATAAAGCAAATAACTATCAAAAAGCAATCAAACAATTTTGATAGAAGAGTTATTTTCCAAAAAGAGATGGGCTTAAAGTGACAATTTATAAAATTAAATTCAAGTGTTAGAATAAACATCTCTGTTCAAAAAAATATGTGCACACGGATTATTTATTATTTGATAAAAATGACCATTGTAAATCCTAAATGAAAAAAAAACAGATTTCTGTATTGAAAATAGACTACAATAACCAAATCACTAAAAAGCTGAAAGTACACGTTTCGTGTTCTGGTTTGATTTAATTTACAGTATAGGTGATCATGGAATTTATCCATAAGTAAATTTATGTTTCTGTTGTCAGATTAAATGAATATCCAGGGAAGCACATTTTCCGAGATATATGCTTGTGTCTCAATCTTGTCTGTTATTATACGTAATTGGTTTTCTGACGTTCTTATTGCATATACGACATCGCATTTTTACTTGCTGTTTTTGTAATGTACTTTTACAATTAACACTGGTTGAACTGGTTGTTCTCCACATAAAAAAGACTTCCTTTTATTATAGCGCTGTACGTGTAAATCATATCCATATGTGCTTTCAGTTCACATTATATCAGGACGTAAAATGAAAATAAATCTTCTGCCTGTATTGATAATGAATTTTCGCCTTTGCACTAAAATCACAGCTTCAATGGTTTGCTGTTCCAAGCATTTAATTACCAATCAATCATCATCTCAACAACAAAAACAAAACAACATTTTTCTGTTTTTACACGTTTCTTCAAAAGTTTTTATGAAACCTTTTAAGACAATACTGAACTAAAATGATTTATTTCCATCATTTAAAGTTGAATTCCCTTGAATCATTTTAAAATCTAGTGGAAAAATCAAAAATCTTCTACAGCCCATCCGCACTGACTGAAAAAACATGGCGTACTACTTGACTGTAGACTAGCCTCTATTCTTATCTACTTTGGCGGCTAGGCGAAAATTGCATTCTGAACCGCGGCTATAAAAGTGAACGGAGAAGATGAAGGAGGAGGAGGAGAAGGAAACTGCCGGTTTTAACATATATTTCACCCTATGGGGAAATATATAAAAATACATTTGTTAGCAAAGTTATCCATTACCCATAGCAGAACTTCCACTTTGATACCATACATAAGCGAAAACACAATTTGAAATTTCAACAGATTATCTTCTTAATACAACGTCAAAATCCACATGATAGAGCATATCTGTTCCACTTTATAGACAAATCAGAAGAAGCTGCCTCAGTCTGTATACATCAAATTTCTCTGATTTCTCTTTAGTTTTGCCGCGAGGTTTTCTTTTTTGCCGCGAGGTTTTCTTTTAAGCCGCGAAGTTTTGCTTCTTGCCGTGAAGTTTTGTTTTATGCCGCGAGGTTTTTTTTCTTGCCGTGACACTTGTGGGCCACCGTATATTTATGATAATGAGTATGCGTCACATTTTTATTTTAGACAGTGATAAATTTTGTTGAATTTTACAGTCAAAATCTTCTTAATCATGGTCATTTGTTAGGTCATGCGTTTTTTACCATTATTATATGGTAGCACGTAGTATGACGTCGGGTTTTCTATGATCACGTGGGGGAATCATTGCATTATATCCTCAATTAAATGAATGTTTTTGGGTAAACATCCATCCCGAGAACTAATGGGGATCACTGACAGAAGTTTTGGGCCTAAATGTTTTAAGGTGGTGCAGCTATGACGTCATCAAAATCTTTGACCAGCGATATCTAACGGTTGATTGTAACAAAACGATCCCATACACTTTTTTTATCAGTTTTTGGAGCTGAACAACATGGGTACATTTTCTATTTCCATCTCCCAAATTGAAATTATCGTCACAGGCTTTTGGGTTCATCATGGGAAAGGCGAATCTGACACATCCTTTTCAAAGTTAAACTTGGTAAAAATTTTCATTCAGGTTACTATGTATAGATACAATCTATTATATATTTTAGGAGCGAAAAATTCTGTGTTGCCTATAAAGATTCGGTTGTAGTACGGACAATTAAACAATATTGTAACACTACGTTTAACTGCTACTGCTAATAACCAGCTGATTTGGAAAATTAACGAAATTCTTGAACTTCCCAGTGATAATTTCAAAAGAGTTAAAGCCTCTCCGTTTTGCCAAAATGTGTATATGGTGGTAAAAGGGGATGAAAAGCTACGGTGACATTTGAAGACCAATTGCAGTAGAATTAAATAACCAACGAGAAAACTACCCAATAACAATGATATACTTAAAATTACAATACTGTGCGAATGCCCGGAATTTGTTCAGAGTCGTCATTGGTAATCCATACGTGGAAGATGAAAGAACAACAACAGCCAGATTATTTGTAGAATTTCATGCTGAAACAACTGTAAGGATGGAAGATGACATTATAACAAAACTTAAGAACGATAAATGTAGAATGCGAGTTGTTTTTGCTACAACTGCTCTAGGAATGGGGGTAGATGCCGCTGATTTGGTAAATAATATTCATATTTTGCCACCACCAAACTTGCAAAGCTACTTACTTCTAAGAAATTGGACGAAAGCAGGACGAAATAAATACTCCACAATCTTATTATAATAATCCGCGATTGTGCGTACCACTTTTATTTTAGAGAGTGACATATTTGGTTT
This sequence comes from Turritopsis dohrnii, assembly GCA_027922465.2. NCBI lineage: Eukaryota > Metazoa > Cnidaria > Hydrozoa > Anthoathecata > Oceaniidae > Turritopsis > Turritopsis dohrnii. The sequence goes on along the minus strand of BQMF02000127.1, from coordinate 9,329 downwards.
TTTTCTCACGGTCAAATCCTTCTTGTTTTTTCCCTTTTCCTCGTAAAGCCAAGCAGAGGTGACAGACACTTTTTTTAAAGTTACGTAATCTAAGTGTGACGTCTAAATTTTTAAACCAATCAAAACGCAAGAAATTATTTTTTCAGCAATTTGACTGGTTGACGATTTCCAAAAAGTAATTTCGTTAATAACCGATTTTCAGTATTGCAGTTGTTTTCACGAAGAAACACAGGTTCGTATACATGCTGCTTATGAAACTGTTTATTGTTAAGCTTTTATTGTTACTGTATTTTAGATTAATAAAAGTAAGTGATTAGTTCTTCGTTTACAATGTAAAAGCATAGTGAGAATACAGAAGAAGTGGAGTCTTACACTCACACATTGATGATTCAAAACAAACCATTCGTTACCGCGTAAATGAACATCTTTTTGTTCTGTATTTCTTCTGTATAGCAATATTTGATAACTAAAACGTAAACAAACATTTAAATACATACATACATACATAACTCACCTGTTCTTTTATTAATCTAAAATAATAAACAATAAAACTTTTATAATAATACTTTCGTACAGACCTGTTTGTTCGTTCTGCACAGCACTTTCGCCTCCTAATCAGAACATATGGGAGAAATTTCAATTCATGAGTGATTCTTATGAATGTGCTTTGTGATAATCCAAGACCATTTCTTGATGATCGATTCCCATTCTGTTGTAAGGATTGAAGAACCATGTTTACGTTGTGCTGCGATCTTGCTGTGCACGGTCTTCCACTGATTTCTTTATTGAGGTTTTTATAAGTACTTTGAATAAAATAAGTTTTAAAACATCGTATGAGCGTGTATGAGTTTCAATCCCATATGGTTTGCAATAAGAACAGAAATTTTTTTTTCGAGAAGTTTTGTTCAGCTTTTTTCGTGATTTTTTGAAGACTTCCAGTTTTTTGTCCATAACTTTTTTCTAGTCAACCAAATTAGACTAATAATACACCAAAATGTAGGTAAAGGATTCCTCTATTCAGAAATAAAAAGCACTAGCTTTCACAATTATTCAATCGAAAGATATGTTTTGTGAAACAAAGGTACTTTTTTTTACTCACCTGGTATATGTTGATATGTTTTACCTGATGATGTGCTTAAACTCAAAAAGCTTCATATTTTAATTAATGCAATTTTTTAAAAATTTGTCTTTTTATTTATTAATGAATTATGGTAAGTTACCTTATTCTAATAGTCTGCAATCCTGTGCAACACATTGATTTTTTTTTTTAAATTTACGGCCAAATGTTCTTAATCGTAGTTTGACCAGTGATAATTGACCATAAGTATAATTGCATGCGGCATGACGTCAATTAATTTTTGTCGTATCATGGGGCAGCCATTGCATTGCATCCCCAATAGAACACAACGTTTTTAGGGAAATATCTCGAGAACCAATAGGGATAACTTACATATTTTGGGGTAGGCGATATGGGTAATGGGGTCACGCAACATTTGGGCCTAAATTTTATTTGGTACTGCAGCTATGACATTAGCGACATCTTTGACTGATGACATCTCTGCAACAGTAGGTCGTAGCGAAACGATCCCATACATTTGTTTGATCAGCTTTTCGAGCTCCACAACATTAGTACATTCCAGTCCGGATTCCTTGATTGAAATTTTTGTCATGGGGTTCGCACACGGAACGCGAGATTTTTGCACATCCGTTTCAAAATTAAAGCCGGAAAAAACTTTTACGGGAGTTACAAGTAACTTACATAATACATGTTTATAGTATACTAGTATCCCGTAGTAAAGCATTTTTACAGGTTTTAATTCTGAAAATGACGTCTCGAAAAATGGTTACGATAAATTAAATCACAGAATAGCGAACAGAAAGTGCATCAGTGTTGAAAGTACTGTAAACTCTCTCCAATTCCCTAAACCCTAACCTTAAGAAAAAGAAACAGAAGGTGCAGGTACCATAAATTCGATCCATAAAATTAGAGAGATCGAATTTGGAAGTTCTAACTGTGTTGCTGAATTCTAAAAGATATACCGAAATATGTACAGGATCGTAAAGCGATAACCAACTGTTACCGAAATATCGTCGATCAAACATTTTAGTGATGTAAAAGCTCTGCTTGTCACCCCTTCTTCAATGTCATGGACCATAAAAATGTCCGTTATTTTCTCAGAGGTTCTAGAGATATTTTCCAAATAACTTCGTATCTAATTAAAAAGGTGATCCAATGGTTCCCCTGATTTACTGATCCACTTAAACAGACGCAATCTAGATCAAACATTTTTCCAGGCATGCAATCAACACAGGAGCCCAGAACAGAAAAGTAAAAACCCATCAAAAATAAAAGTACGCACTGTGCATCCACTTTTTTCACTCTGTAAAATAAATTGTATCGATTGCAGATGCAATGGTTCCCCGTGATTAAAAAAATCTAACGTCAATACAGAAAAACACTCAATTAAAAATCTCACCCTCCACAAAATATATTGGGAAAACTTAAAATATTGGTTTTAAAAGGGAAAATGCCCCTGCAAGTTGATAAGCCAGGTCCCCCCTGCCCCCAAATTCAATGTTGCTTATGTTGAAAGATAACAGAATGTTTCTGGGGTGAAGAAAAGTAGTCGGGGCCTAGCAGCACTTCATACAACATTGAGATCAGGGGGAAGGGGGTTTTCCCAAATATTTTGTGGGGGCTTGTCTGAATTCAAAAAAACAAATGAACAGAGGTTTGCCTACAAAATATTAAAAAGATCTCTATTAACTGCATTTCAATAACACACAGGCATTTCACAAAGACTTTCTGGCCAAAAAACAGATCTACATGGCCACACAAAGGTCATTCATGGTTTTCAGATAGTCTTATTAAAAAGATAAACAAATAAGCATACCATCAAGTTTGAGCTGCCAATGTATCCCATGCAAGTTTAAAATGGTTATGCATGTCACTGTGCCACACCATTGATAGCCAAAGCTATAGAAAGTATGTACAAACATACAGTTATGATTATTCAGGCCAAAGAAAAATGTATCAAGTATTTGAAGGCAGCAGAAATAAACTTGACTATATATACTATAGAGAGTGAAATACAAGGTCATTATCTTGAAGGAAATATCTCATCATCAAAATAATTGTGCTTATAATTCCCTGTACTCCTTTACTACCATTGAGAAACAGTCTTGGAGTCCAGTTTAAGTCATTGCCTCATGTATTAGGTATATATATATACATAGATTATATAAAAGGGGTTTTGTTTATTTAGTTTATGGACTTGTGCTTAGTTACGACTGCTACTTAGGGCATCTTGTCAGTGTAGGATGGCTCCAACAAAACAAAATGTGACATAATGAAAGTAGAAACAGAAGTGTTTCACACGTTACACACGTTACACACACGTTACGCACACGTTACACTTGTTTTTTGGCTGACTTTTCAATAAAGTACACTGTTTTGGAACACGTTACACACGTTACATCAACTTTTTAAAAAAAAACAAATACATATCTTTTTATAAAAAAAGGGTGTAACGTGTGTAACGTGTCAAATTCCCTATAGATTTCTTAGAACATTAAATGTAACGTGTGTGTAACGTGTGCGTAACGTGTGTGTAACGTGTACAATGATATCCCTAAGTTTAAAATTACTTATTATAGTTCTCTCATAAGAACAAGGTCTGCAAAATGGACAGTTTCATATCATGAATCGTGTAAATCTTTGCGTATGTCTGCTGCGACACGCCATATTTTTTTTTTACAGTGAATGAAAAATCATCAGCTGGCAACTTGGGTATTTGACGGATAAGAGGACACTTATTTCTTTTAGTTAGTCTGGGTAGATTTACCTTTTTTTGTGGATCTTGTGGTGAGTTGCCGGACAGACTAGGTAGCTTTCTTAGCATGTCAATAAACACTTGATGATGAATACATTGGGTACATTTTGCAAACTGTTCTTCCTGATATGTTCATCTCCTGATGCAGATATCTTAAAATGTACAGGCATTTCAAAGGAGTCTTTCTATATGCTGTCTTCATCCAAAGGGGGAAATATCAAACTGCTAATTTTCTTTGTTTACTTTGGAAAGAAAATGTTTCTTTCAAGAAGGAGAGGTTTTCCGGGAAAGAGAGATACGAAAACTATGTCCATATGATCGAAACGAGTTAGTTATATGAAGAACTGTTTAGGTTTTCCAACAAAAAGGAAGATCCACATGGTGCAAAGCCAAACTGTCACAACTAAGTCCGCCATTACGAATATTTCGAAAAACTGTTTATCACTGCAATTTTAATGTCAATGGTAGTTTACAGAACCAAAAATCAAAGGCCTATCACACACGGTTGCCAAGCAATCAAGCATTTCAGTTTGAAATTTTCAGACAACCCTCCACAAAATATATTGGGAAAACTTAAAATATTGGTTTTAAAAGGGAAAATGCCCCTGCAAGTTGATAAGCCAGGTCCCCCCTGCCCCCAAATTCAATGTTGCTTATGTTGAAAGATAACAGAATGTTTCTGGGGTGAAGAAAAGTAGTCGGGGCCTAGCAGCACTTCATACAACATTGAGATCAGGGGGAAGGGGGTTTTCCCAAATATTTTGTGGGGGCTTGTCTGAATTCAAAAAAACAAATGAACAGAGGTTTGCCTACAAAATATTAAAAAGATCTCTATTACTGCATTTCAATAACACACAGGCATTTCACAAAGACTTTCTGGCCAAAAAACAGATCTACATGGCCACACAAAGGTCATTCATGGTTTCCAGATAGTCTTATTAAAAAGATAAACAAATAAGCATACCATCAAGTTTGAGCTGCCAATGTATCCCATACAAGTTTAAAATGGTTATGCATGTCACTGTGCCACACCATTGATAGCCAAAGCTATAGAAAGTATGTACAAACATACAGTTATGATTATTCAGGCCAAAGAGAAATGTATCAAGTATTTGAAGGCAGCAGAAATAAACTGGACTATATATACTATAGAGAGTGAAATACAAGGTCATTATCTTGAAGGAGATATCTCATCATCAAAATAATTGTGCTTATAATTCCCTGTACTCCTTTACTACCATTGAGAAACAGTCTTGGAGTCCAGTTTAAGTCATTGCCTCATGTATTAGGTATATATATATACATAGATTATATAAAAGGGGTTTTGTTTATTTAGTTTATGGACTTGTGCTTAGTTACGACTGCTACTTAGGACATCTTGTCAGTGTAGGATGGCTCAAACAAAACAAAATGTGACATAATGAAAGTAGAAACAGAAGTGTTTCACACGTTACACACGTTACACACACGTTACGCACACGTTACACTTGTTTTTTGGCTGACTTTTCAATAAAGTACACTGTTTTGGAACACGTTACACACGTTACATCAACTTTTTAAAAAAAAACAAATACATATCTTTTTATAAAAAAAGTGTGTAACGTGTGTAACGTGTCAAATTCCCTATAGATTTCTTAGAACATTAAATGTAACGTGTGTGTAACGTGTGCGTAACGTGTGTGTAACGTGTACAATGATATCCCTAAGTTTAAAATTACTTATTATAGTTCTCTCATAAGAACAAGGTCTGCAAAATGGACAGTTTCATATCATGAATCGTGTAAATCTTTGCGTATGTCTGCTGCGACACGCCATTTTTTTTTTTACAGTGAATGAACTAGCATCAGCTGGCAACTTGGGTATTTGACGGATAAGAGGACACTTTATTTCTTTTAGTTAGTCTGGGTAGGTTTCCCTTTTTTTGTGGATCTTGTGGTGAGTTGCCAGACAGAATAGGTAGCTTTCTTAGCATGTCAATAAATACTTGATGATGAATACATTGGGTACATTTTGCAAACTGTTCTTCCTGATATGTTCATCTCCTGATGCAGATATCTTAAAATGTACAGGCATTTCAAAGGAGTCTTTCTATATGCTGTCTTCATCCAAAGGGGGGAATATCAAACTGCTAATTTTCTTTGTTTTCTTTGGAAAGAAAACGTTTCTTTCAAGAAAGAGAGGTTTTCCGGGAAAGAGAGATACGAAAATTATGTCCATATGATCGAAACAAGTTAGTTATATGAAGAACTGTTTAGGTTTTCCAACAAAAAGAAGATCCACATGGTGCAAAGCCAAACTGTCACAACTAAGTCCGCCATTACGGATATTTCGAAAAACTGTTTATCACTGCAATTTTAATGTCAATGGTAGTTTACAGAACCAAAAATCAAAGGCCTATCACACACGGTTGCCAAGCAATCAAGCATTTCAGTTTGAAATTTTCAGACAACCCTCCACAAAATATATTGGGAAAACTTAAAATATTGGTTTTAAAAGGGAAAATGGCCCTGCAAGTTGATAAGCCAGGTCCCCCCTGCCCCCAAATTCAATGTTGCTTATGTTGAAAGATAACAGAATGTTTCTGGGGTGAAGAAAAGTAGTCGGGGGCCTAGCAGCACTTCATACAACATTGAGATCAGGGGGAAGGGGGTTTTCCCAAATATTTTGTGGGGGCTTGTAGATACGATCGAAATGAATGAAGTACGTCAATAAACATTAACGGTGCACTCATTGCTTAAACAAGAACCCAAGGAACTGGAAATGTCATCGGTCTTCTTTTCAAACAATCCAATCTCTTTCAACAAATAGTGAAATTAACCTTCACAGGTTTTGTAACTGCTTCAGTTAGTACATGGAGGTATAAAACAGAAGGAGAACGAACTCAAAATCTGCTATTGTACTATCCGTGATGCGCTGCATTGTTTAAGTCCTCAGTGTGTAATAACATATAATTGCTATCATCTTGCATAATTTTTATAATTTTGGCGTTCTTGCGTGAAAATTTCGTTCATATCAATTCTCCAATGTGATTAAAGATCGTTAGGGTAAAGTTCTTAGCATGCATAATCTGTAGGAATTGGGAGAATTATGCAAAAACGTCACAAATATGCAACGAAAACATTGCAACTTTAGGTCTATATATCTCGTGATCCCCTCAAGCAGTTTCGCCGAGCTTCAGTTTTTGAAGAGAGAATAATCCTAAGTTTTTGCACGTACCGCGGCACTATCGAGGCGCATTTAAGTCAGAAGATATGTAGATTGGAACTTATACATGAATTACGCGGTATCTTCAACTCTGTATAAAAACATAGATTTTCATTTGTTTCTCAAGGAAGCTTTAGGTTTAATAATCTGCTTGTCACTATGCAGCAAGTTGATCCGTTGTTATAATGAATGATATTTGGTTTTCAAATTGTCGTTAATTTTTAAAAAAGTATTCGTTTCACCGACAACCAGCCGAAAGCGCATCACGGATGACGACAAAGTGATACCGCAATGAATAGAATAGTCATTATCTTAATAATAAAAAAAATAAGAGTTCGTTCTCCTTCTGTTTTATACCTCCATGGTTGGTAGTATGAAGTTGTGCCGCGGCTTTGGCGTGCAGTTTGATAACTTCAATTGTCTTCACACATCTCGAAAGTTAAGCCGTTACGTGCAAATCATCATCATTTTGATGATGAATAACATCCTCTTTTATCCCTGCGAGTAGGATTCGAGTCGAACGCCTTAACCTCTCGGCCATCGCAGCTATCACTGTAAGCTATCTAACACGGTGACATTGGAAAGAACTTTGCCAATCAGCCACGGTTTCCAATGCCGTATAAGCTACTTCCCAAATGATCGTATCGCCGCTTTCCATGTTTTACCAATTTGCTGTCTCAAAAATGATGATAGAACATGCAACTTAAACAGAATAACACTACCATTTGGGTAGCGTCTTCCGAAACTCTATCCGGAAAGCCCACCGATTTTCAATAAACCGAATAAACGTCTGTCTGCTGTAATTTCCGACAAGGTTGCGATCGAAACGTGTGTAGTGAATCACTAAACACTGACGATGCGTTAATTGTTTCAATAAAAACACAAGGATTCACAAAGTTTCCAATATTTTTGAAATGTTGAAATGTCTTTCAAGAAATTTTGTAATTGGTCATAATATGTATTCTCAATAGCTTCTGTGAACACTTGATCTCATAGCACGAAACCATCCAATGACTTTGGAGCGCGTTATGATGATTTCAAGTGGTTCTCTGAGATTCGTAAGGTATCAGGCAATACACGGCATACTTATGAGCAAAGATCTTTTTAGTCGCAGCGAGTAGGATTCGAACCTACGAGGGAAGATCCCATTTGATTTTGAGTCAAACGCCCTAACCTCTCGGCCATCGCAGCTATCAGGCTAAGCTATCCTACACGCTGACATTGGAAAGACGGAAGAACGTTGTTAATCAGACACAGCTTTAAATGCCATTGCACGTACTTCTTAAATGGCCATATTGTTGTTTTATTCGGTTTACCATTTCGCGCTCTCAATATTTATTTTATCTATTCCTACTTTAAATTGGTAACGTTATGATTAGAGTGGCTTTTTCTCAAACTCTATGCGGAAAGCCCATGATGACCCTCTGACAAAACACTCCTTTTCTGAATTGATTTGAGACCTGACTACGATCGAAATGAGTGAAGTACGTCAATAAATATTAACGGTGCACTCATTGCTTTAACAAGAACCCAAGGAACTGGAAATGTCATCGGTCTTCTTTTCAAACAATCCAATCTCTTTCAACAAATAGTGAAATTAACCTTCACAGGTTTTGTAACTGTTTCAGCTGGTAGTATGAAGTTGTGCCGCGGCTTTGGCGTGCAGTTTGATAACTTCAATTGTCTTCACACATCTCGAAAGTTAAGCCGTTACGTGTAAATCATCATCATTTTGATGATGCATAAGTTCCTCTTTTATCGCTGCGAGTAGGAATCGAACCTACGCGGGAATATCCCATTTGATTTTGAGTCAAACGCCTTAACCTCTTGACCATCCGGAAAGCCCACCGATTTTCAATAAACCGAATAAACGTCTGTCTGCTGTAATTTCCGACAAGGTTGCGATCGAAACGTGTGTAGTGAATCACAAAAAACTGACGATGCTTTAATTGTTTCAATAAAAACACAAGAATCGTAAAAGTTTCCAATATTTTTGAAATGTTGAATTGTCTTTCAAGAAATTTTGTAATTGGTCATAATATATATTCTCAATAGCTTCTATGAACACTTGATCTCATAGCACGAAACCATCCAATGACTTTGGAGCGCGTTGTGATGAATTCAAGTGATTCTCTGAGATTCGTGAGGTATCAGACAATACACAGCTTATTTAGGAGCAAAGATCTTTAGAGTCGCTGCGAGTAGGATTCGAACCTACGAGGGAAGATCCCATTTGATTTCGAGTCAAACGCCTTAACCTCTCGGGCATCGCAGCTATCAGTCTAAGCTATC